>OZ026614.1:11607321-11795664 GCA_964020975.1 Hermodice carunculata
CCCACTGATTCCTCCATCTTCTTCACTTAAAGGTGGCGTCCACTCCTACTGATTACATGATCACAACCTCAACCCGGGACGTTGCCTGACAACAATATTTTCAGTATGTTCGGATTTGGCCGTAACAACATGGTTCACAAACAGATATCCACCCAGCCTTATGAACACCGAGTCACCGCTCTGTCATCCTAACTGCATAACCTTATACTCTGTTCCAAAAATGTGTCTGAACGTCTACCCATAGTAGTACCACTATAATTACCACCAGCCACGTTCCATCGTACCCATTAGATATTATCGGAAACCCCAAAGTAATGGTGTCAAATTTAGAAAACATGGTCGAAATGTAAGGGCGTATAGGTTGGTTAGGTAGTTGCTGCAGCAAACGATTCTCCAACGCGTTGATGGGACAGAGTACATTCATCAGGTCAGACCTACTTGCCTAACTTCATATCTGAGTTAGCGTACAATTTTACACATTCAAACACAACATAGATGTGTAATTTCATTGCAAAAAATAAATTTAATACACTGATCGATGATCTTGCATACAACTTAAAGAGTATGCTGCTGAGTCTTTATTTTATTTGAACACACCGTATACTTCTGTGAAGTACATATGCACAAAACGTTGTTAATTATATAAAATTTATGGTATAAATGTACATATATATGTACCACTCATGCAGTTATGTGTCACTAAAATTGAAAATGTATTGTAAGGTTATGAAGAAATTATCCATTTGAGTAACCATGCAAGTTTAGCGAAGCACTGTAAGATGCATTCACAGTAGAAGTGGGTACCTGGTGTTTCTTATCTTCACAAACACAAGACCTTTTCTTCACATTCTAAACAATCGATATTGATAAATTTAAAAGCTTGACGACGTAATCAGTACCAGTTGAAGAAAATAAATATCACATCCAATACATCTTCGTAGATTTGATCAACTTTACAAATATTATGCTTTCCACTAATTACGAATGTATTGACGACAGCATTAGTTGGTCAACAGATTTGCTTTCTGATTTAAAATCGTGGAAAGGTAGCCCAATACATGCATTAAAATTAGTAAAAGTATCACAACTCATCGAGTAACACACGAACACACAATGGAAGGCATAAATCTATAGCGGTAAGTGTTGTAGAGTACCATCACTCTTCCTTCATTGTCATAGACATGTTTACCGGCACCGTTGACAGGGAGGCTAGCCGCCAGCTGCCTTCAGCATGGAAGTCAGTGGATTGTCCGTCAGGATAAAGCAAACAAATGGGCAGGCAAGCTTCGAGTAGGAGAACAATCCCGTTATATACACTACTGTGCTCGTTGCGTTCTTGTTCCAGTCGGGCATTTTGAACTGTCTGTCACATATAGTTTTGATGCAGTACTCTACAACAGCTTTGCTCTGTGGATCCTTTGGTGTGGTCACCAGACCCAGCTCTACCACTAGTGGAGTCTTTCCGCAAGCTTCTCTCAGAGCGCACATCATGACCAACACAGGAAAGACGAAATTCTTCTTCAGCACCCGCATGTCTTACTTTATTCAAAAAACTGAAACGAATAAAATAAGCACCATCGGCTAATAATGTTTATCTATCAGGAAGAACAACATTTGAGCAGTCATTTATGGACCGCTTTGATTTGTATTTTAAGCTTTAAGACCCTCAATTGTATTTTTGAATTTTATAAATGAATCTGACAACATTAATTTGATGTGAAATGTTGCAACCCCATCGATACCATGTTGGCCCACATTTATTATGAACCAAACTTCTTTACAACCACAGCATAAAAAATATTGAGGGTCGAAATCATATAAACGTCTGAAGATATTCGGTTTTCATGCCTGCCAATCATAATAGTTGTACGCGGTTAATTGCTGCACTCTATACTTAGCAAAAAAGCCATGAGCTCATGTTTCAAGACAGACAATGTTTAAAGTTTGTCGGATTTGTTGCGCCAGAACGTAAAAACATGGAGTGTTTTCAGGCAAGACTGCAACTGTTTTAAGCTTATGGAGTGCAAAAATAGAACTAGAAAAGAAGATTTGCTTCACAGCAAATCTGTTGGGGGTGCTTTCAAAATGAGAACAGTTTGAAATGCTACACTTTGCCATTGTTCAACATAATCTAAATTCGGTCTATTAGCCTAATTTTTAAAAATTAAAATGTTCAGCATTGGTTCTTGGTTCAAGGGATGTGGCCATGTCTCAAACTTATACAGTGAAGTTTGAATGAAACTACTATCTATAATAGTTTCGAAGTTATTCAGCATTTCAATTTTGTGTATTTGCCTAATTTGCATGAATTATAAGCCTAGAAGAACTTTGGTTTATTGTTCATAGGATGCGGCTTTGCCACAAACCCATAAATTGAAGTTTGAATGGCACATCTATAATAGTTTTGAAGCTATTAAAGATTTACATTTTGCGTATTCACCTTATTTGCATAAATTAAAATCCTACAACTTTGGTTCATGGTTCATTGGATGCGGCTTGGCCACAAACATATAAATTGAAATTGGAATGGCATTTTAACTTTTTCAATGCCCCTTATTAGCATAATTTAGAATTCTACAACTATACTGTCTATTATAGTGGCAATTGACACAAAGGTATATATGCACATTGAGATTTAGAGTTAATCTGCAACAGTTTGGAAGATATGGCGCTTTAAAAAATTTGTTGCCTCTAAAATTTGCATAATTTTAAACATCATGACTATTCCAAATGAAATGCACAATTTAACTGGTTATGTCAGTCACCATGGCAAGTTTGGTGGTTTTTGGAAAAACAGTGTCTGAAAAAAAAAACTCTGGACCAACTTGGTCAGAAAGAAAGAAAGAAAGAAAGAAAGAAAGAAAGAAAGAAAGAAAGAAAGAAAGAAAGAAAGAAAGAAAGACAGACAGACAGACAAAGAAAGACATTGGCCTTTTATTTCTTTGTCAATTTATCTGATATGAAAGACCACCTGTCCTATGTGACCACTTTTGTCTGGCATTAGGAGAGGTCTTAAATTGCAGGTACCACTGTACAGTGAAACCTCTCTACAGCAACCACGCTCGCGACCAGAGAAAAGTGCCACTCCTGAGAGGGTCAGCCCTTCTGGGGAGTATTGATGGGTATATGCATGTACAGTGTACACATATTATAATACAGAGGGATGTGTACACATGCAATACAAAACTGTCTTTGTTCCTTGATTACATAAACAAATTTAAACAGATGCTGTCACAAAACTACACGTACATGTCCCTGTGAACTGAGACATGCACTATACTGACTCAGTAAATGGCTATGAAGAACAGGCTTCATCTCACTGGTTACAAGAAAACGAAGACATGAAAGTGTCCAGTGAGATGACACAAATCCAAACACTTTTTGTTTGTTGCATGAACAGAAAGAGATCCTCTGTATTTTATTGAGAACCTCATAACACAGTTGTTCAACAGTTGGGAGTTCCCCCCACCTCCCATTTGCCATAAGACCCAAACCATTCAAGCCATACACCTATAGCAGGCATGGCTAGAAGGCTGCCTATGAGAGAGGTTCAAGTATCATGAATGCAAAGTGGTTGCCTAGCACCATGGAGGCTTGATATATGCAGTGCAGCAGAAGCCCCAGTCAAAATGTGGATTGTTCGGAAATTCACTGAATTTAGCATACATTAAAATTCCCCAACTTTTGCTTGCATGCTATTGGATTTGCCAGATGTCTCAGACCTATATATGTAAGTTAGAACTTTGAGTCTATCTAAAGTATTTTTGAAGATATAAAGCTTTTAAAATTTTAATTGCCCACAATTTGCATAATTTTAAATATCATGACTATTCCAAGGCAGGTGCCTAATTTCACTGGTGGGTCAGTCATAATGGCAAGTTTGGTGGTTTACGGAATAAAAGTGTCCGCGAAAACCTCCGGACAAGTAAAGAAGAAAGAAAGAACGAAAGAAAGAAAGAAAGAAAGAAAGAAAGAAAGAAAGAAAGAAAGAAAGAAAGAAAGAAAGAAAGAAAGAAAGAAAGAGAGAGCGAAAAAGAAAGAAAGAAAGAAAGAAAGAAAGAATTCTTGGAAAAAATGTCTTGGTTGGCACCCAGACATAAATATTGAACGCAAAAAAGCTTCGTTAAGCGCGTATGATATCAGTCATTACATTCTAAACGCACAGATATACTCGTACCTAAAACTGTTCAGATGATTTTCCGGTCACTATGCACGTCATACCTTTTTCACAATGGTCGACACTGCACCAAAAATCCCATATTCATCATCATTATTCCTGAATAAAGTGTAATCTTTGAATCTTTTTGCACATAGGTACTTTGATTCCCAATCCTTACGCTTCTTACGGTAATTCATAGGAAACAATCGATTGATGGATTCACTGTAAAGGTTTTTGTTCGCTACATGTCACTGGCAAGCTTCTTATGTTTTGCAATAATGGGTTTGATTACAACAGATATACGTTTTGTTTACTCAGGTAGGAACATGTATCATTCCATCAAAATAATTTCAATCCTTTCACAGAGAAACTAATACATTTTCCGAGCTAATCCAGTCGTCTTCCATTTCTATTGACGAAGGTTATATTTATCAAATTACTTGCTTAGTTGCATCCATTTCTCTTTTTTCAGTTTCCTCAGGTTCTCTAAGTTACACATCAGATGTGTATGCGTAAATGCCGACTGACAACGCCTTGTGTGACACCCCTCATCCCTGGTGATACGTTTCAATTAGTATCCATACACTTTTTACCTTGTCTTAATTGCTTATAGCTGTCAATCCTACCGGTGCATGTGTGTTTGGAATTGGAATAAAGACAACGCTTGTTTTTGTCACGCTTCTTTGTACTTGCACAAGGTGAAATATTGCAATGAAATTAGTTCCCTCAGAAAATCTGACATATAATTGAAAAACACAATTGAATCGACACATTTTTCTTTCGATTTTGGCAATCACTTGACTATGATAGGCGTGAGGAGACGTACTCTTTCGCGGTGATCACGTCGTGTTTGAAATGTGACTCACATTTTGAAATAAAAGATATACATGTATGCATTTTACTTTTGATTTTTCATATCCCAAAGAGTAATGCTAATTCAGCAACCTGGCCAGGCATGGCTTCAGCAGCAGCAGTTCCGCCAAACTAGTTAAAAAATTGACACAACGTGGTCATTTTCACACTTTTGTAGAAACCAACACGCAGTACAGACCAAAGTTTCTCATGATGTCCTGAACCATGGGCATTGCTTCAGCAACCTATCAAAATCTAAAATTTGCGTTTTCCTACTCAGGCATGCTTCCGTACAGTTATCTGACAGAGGCGCACACGACTGAATCTGCTCATCACCGACAGTTTCAAAGTTGCAAAAATGAAAATTTGCTTATCATTATACAAATGCAAGTTATGGAATGGTGCAGAACTACGAAAATACCAGTCTTGTCTCAAAATAAGAATCCATTTGAATTCCTTTGAGTGCTAAACTGTAATTATTCAAACATGCATCTGTTGTGTAGCCAACAAATTATTGTAATGAAGCCAATGTTTTGTCTAAATATAGATATGTAAATAAAATAGTTTCAGTGATGCTTCATGCTCTTCAAACCTCACCAGTAAATTCAATGTGCTGCGATAGGTTTCATTAGTAGCGGGAAATCACTAGTTTAACAAAATACATTATATAAAAATTTCATTTCTTGAAACTTTACTCCCAACATATAAGTTACTTGTTAATGTAGATGAAGACCATTTGGCAGAAATTGACATATCACGTAACCTATAACATTTATAAGTATTCCGTATTTGTTCAGATTGTGATGGCACGTTTAACATCCTACCATCGCAAACGAACGACTAACACCTACATACCACATATTATTTACAACCTACCTGGCACACGAGTTTCTTTCAACTGATAAATCATACACGGAACTGGAACATACAGCAAAAAATGTATGTATGCTGAAATATTTCATATGAAGGCTATATACAACCGCCCGTCACGTTTTACCCTTGGGCAGTTTTAAGCAACAGTACATTCAAACAGTTTCAAATTAGATCTTTTCACAAGAGATCTGTATGGAGTCGGACAAAGCTGAGTAAATGTAGCAATATAACCATGGTCCATGTATGCTATGCTAAAACCTGTGTGGACTACATCAGCGTGCATTTGGTAAAATGTAGTTACACAATTTCCATAACTCTATGAATCATGGATAGCTGGTCAACTTTTTTCAACTTTATAATTCCTTAAGGCACGTGTATCCTGCTCAAAATGTTAGTTTCTTCAGCAGATGGTGACATCACACATAATATACCTCAGTATGCACGAGAATAAGAATAATTGAATCCGTTTGCTGTAAAGGTACAGGAGACACACTTTGTTTAATATTATACGAGCGTTTGAAATCAGCGATTCAAACGTTAATATCGTAAATACTGCTCAAAGATCTTCACTCTGAGTACATAATTTAAGCAACGCTTTTTGATGGGGCCCAGTGAAATAGACAAAACACAATATATAAGTGAAAATACATGTCACTGTATGCAAGTTCAACAAAATAAAGTATAAAATATAAATAAGGATAAAATTAGAGCGAAAACGTCCGATGCGCCCTTCGGGCATTATAATAAAATATGCTGTTTGTATGTGTGTTTTAGGCAATTGAGACATTTGTTCTGTCGTTGACAACATCAATAGTACCGTAATGAAACCTTCTGTAATTAAACTTTTAAGAAAGACGAAAAATCTTCAGCATGAAGAAGAAAATAATACAGAATACTTTTGTATATAGCAGCACATAAGGAACACAAATGAATGAGCAATTACATGTACATATAAGTGCAAATCCTCCGTGTTGTATACATATATAGTATAAGTATTGACATTCAGAAAATCTGTTACATCGTCATAATGCCAAAGCAATGTGAGGGAACCTTTTAAAACCTGTGTATGTGGTTAGTCATAAAACCACCATTCCATGCAAAAATGTGAGGCATGCGATAAGGGAAAGATGTCTTCACATTGGTATTGGAAAATACATGTTGATGCTTTGGTCACTCTGGAATTTCTTTGCTGTCATTGTTGGGTTTAGAATTCATGAATATGGTTTATGTTTTTCTGCACTATTAGTTGGCGAGTTGCTGTTTTAACAGTCCTAGTAATTGCCGTACAGAGACATCCCACGGCCCAGTAGATTCACGTTACCTCGATGACAGATGTTCAGATATCCTGTTTACATGCCTTGTAGTACTGATTGCTTAAAATGATCACCCGTTCTTTACACAGCTACAAACTTAACTGATTGTCTCTCTTGGAATAATGTTTGAATGCACTGTCACACAAAGTCGCAGCTTAAGCACAACCTCAAAAGCTCGGGGAAATGCATTTAAAATTTGAGGAAGTGTTAATCGATAATGACGCCTGAAAAAAACGGCAAAGGATTAAAGATTGATGTGTGTGTGTGTGTGTGTGTGTGTGTGTGTGTGTGAGAGAGAGAGAGAGTAATCATCATGGATCGTCTGTTTGTGTCCGGCATATCAAACTTACAAAATGCTACATGCAAACATTTTCGCAGGCTGACTTTTTTGTTACACAAACTCATTTCTAAAACTAGGAAAGATGATTTGCTGCATAGCAAATCAGTGTGTGTGTCTTCAAAGCATATTGGTATGGCAATGTACAACTATTCCACAAAACAGGAGTAGAAGTTGGAATGGCATCTCTATCTATTATAGCTTTGAAGTTATTCAAGATTTAAAATTTCTAATGGTACTTTTTAACATAATTTAAATTGCTACAACTTTTATTTTTAATTCATTAGGTGATCAGGTGCCAATGGTCAACAACCCCCTAGTAGAAGTTGGAATGACATCTCTGTTATACTGTTGAAGATATTCAAGATTGAAATTTTCAAATTCAGAAAGAAAGAAAGGAAGAAAAGAAAGAAAGAAAGAAAGAAAGAAAGAAAGAAAGAAAGAAAGAAAGAAAGAAAGAAAGAAAGAAAGAAAGAAAGAAAGAAAGAAAGAAAGAAAGAAAAATGTTTTCTTAGAGAGCCACTGAACTGACTGGTGTCCAGAAAGAAAACTTTAACTTATAATTAAATTACCAAACAGACATAGATATTCAATCAATGCAGCCAATGTTTAAATGACAAAATTAACTCATTCAGTGATAAACCCAAAGGATATGCTCTTTGCTAATTCTTTCAAATTTGCATTGCTAATACAATGTGTGAAACAAATAAAAAAAGGTCAGAACATCACAAATCATGAGCAGATATTATATTTTATTATGATTGTCAGAAATTATAAATCAGAACCCCCTAATTTAAAAGATAAGAATACTCAATATATCCTTTTGATACAAATTTTACTGAGAGTAAATGAAGACTTCTGTCCAGAATGAGTCAAGGGATGCCTCATTTTCAAAGGGTCATTTTGATGTCACATCTTGTAAAATATATACCAGGATTATGGCTTGTTTGCAGTTTACTTGAGATGTGACACCCCTGTAAAATTTAGCAACGCATTTGTTACCCCTAACTATATATATGGAACATTTTGAAATCCCTGCCAGTGCCTGATGAGACCTAGACAGGTCGAAACGCGTGGCACAGTTTCCAGTTGCCTCTTCTCGGCTACTTGCTTTGTTTAAATCACCCCTGTAAAAATGTCCCACAGGTCTTATGATGCTGATAAAGGCTGTGGATTATGAGTGAAATCTATTGGGGTAATAAAATACACATAAACTTAAGGCCGAAAGGGTAGGGTTTATTTTGATGTGGCTACACTTGCCAGGACTTTGGAATAAGCTGGCCATTTGATACCGATCATTCACTGTCACGGGTCATGTGTGTTTGGTGGGATGGCAGACAACATAGTAGGGCCAGCTCCACAGTAAAATGGTGTCCCTTTTGCCGGATTATCAGTGATAGACTGTTTGGCCCACTAGCACTGTGGTAACAACTAATGAGACGGCCCCCAGAGCTCAAGTTGGAATGCACTGTATAGTATATAACACATTGAAGATTTAAAACTTTAATTAGCCCTCATTTGCATAATTTTGAAAAGCATGACCTCTCATAATAAAAAGACCAGACTTTATCAATAGAAGTATAATTGTGCCAAGTTTGGAGTTTCTACGTGTTATACTTTTCAAATGAAATGTCGGACAAATTTGCCTGTAAAGAAAGAAAGAAAGAAGAAAGAAAGAAAGAAAGAAATAAAGAATTCCTAGAAAAACAGAAAAGTGTGTGCTGACACACACACTTTAACTAGAACATACACTTATCGTTGAAATCATTTGATATATTTACCTAAACGAAACCTTCATTTCATTTGACCTATTCAGTCAAAAACTCTGACATCCCGAATCGTAGAGGCAAAGCTCTGACTTTTTAAAACAAACATAGAAGATTTGTCATATACATGGGTGGATCATATTCCTGGATGGATTATTCGCGGATCTATGCAATAATCATAGTTTTTTATCCTAATATGGCATTGTAGTGTCACATAAATCGCACAGATATTTATTCTATGTGTAAATTTTTCTGTTTCATCAGTGTGCTTTATGTCTAAATGTTCGAACGCACTACATATCACCAAGATCCGCTGGTGCCCCTGTGTAACGGGAGTACCTTTGAATAAATCATCATCATCATCATCATCATCACCATCATCATCGTCATCATCATTGAGTCCCAGTGAATGACCCGGGAAGGACTCTGGTGTATGACACGGGTCAAGACACCGGGGTCTATGGACAAAGAGTGTATTTATTTTGACACCATGCAGTCCTGCTTGAAGCGGCCAACATTTTTACGTCTTCTGGAAAGAATCAGTTGTTTGGATAACTGCTATGAGCGTGCGGTTTATTCAATTACAGAAAAATTTATTTGTTCAACCAGTGATTGACGTGGTGGATCACAAACCAGGCTTTCAAGTTTGCAGAAAGAAGACCAGAAGTCAAACAGAGGGCCCTTGCCAATGGAAACGGTATTACCACCATGTCTTGGAGCTGTCTTCGTAGCCGGGGGAGCCATGAAGCTGTTTTATATACACGAGCTTATCAACAAAGCTTATGTGAGTCAAGTGCTTCTTGTCTGGGGCATGTTGTAGTATTCAACAAATGTATACATGTATGTTGTGTAAGTTACTTGGCATGTTTTTTTTTTCACATTAACTTAAACGGTATACATGGTGAGGAGAATATAGTAACCTTCCTGACAACTGTGGATGTATCGTTAAACATTGGGCTATGGCTGAGAGAGTTAATACATCCAGTTTGTGATATATTATAACAGGCAACGCCAGGATCAAATAAATTGAAAATATACCAAAATACTGTTTGAAACAAGTTTGATTTTTCGTTTACCATGGGCCCAACGCCAACGAAGTTGACATTAATCCAGGTCAAACCACCTGGTGTCAGTGGGGCAGGCGAAATGAAGTGGGTCATTTCACATTCGGTAAGTACGTGTGCCATGCGAACAAACACCACTCGACGTTAATTTTTAACAGCTGCATGACCAATTTAGTCGACAGCGACCAATAGTTTGAAATACCGTCTATATTGCCTTTTGTTTCAATGTTGCCCCATCGCCAAATTTTCAATAAATTTAATCTGTGTTTGGATTATGACCATATAATTCACTGTAGAGACAGGACTTTTTCGTGAAAAAAGAAGACGTTTGTAAGATATCCCAGGCGGTCATGTGAACTGACCATAGGTTGTGCATTCGTATTGCGGGATCAATAACAGGGGGTGGATGTATCACGAGTCATGTCTCAATGTCCAGGTATCATGTGGACATGATCCGCGGGACAGATATTTAAAATGTGTGTTTCAACACACACTTTTCTGTTTTCCCTTAAGTTCCTTCTTTCTTTCATTACCAGTGATTTTTTTTATGCAGAGGAATGAAACTGTTTACAATTATGCAAATTAGGGGTATTTGAAATTTTAAATCTTGAATATCTGAAAAAGGATAATGGATAGAGATATCATTCCAGCTTCTGCCAGAGGGTTATTGACCATTGTGCATCTAATGAATTTAAATCAAAAGTTGTAGTGATTTAAATTATACTAATTAGCAGCATCCAAATTTTTCAATCTTGAATATCTTCAAGACTAAATGGATAGAGATGTCATAATAACTTCTGCTCGGAGGCTGTTGACCATTGTGCACCTATTGAATTAAAAACAAAGCTTATAGCAATTTAAATTATGCTAAGTAGCACCATTTGAAATTTTAAATCTTGAATAGCTTCAAAGTTATATAGTATACCATTCCAACTTCTATTCCTATGCAGTGGACTAGTAAGCATCAGATGAATTGGTAACAATGACTGCACAATTTTAAATTATGTAAATTCAGGGCTTTGAAATTTCAAATCTTGGATATCTTCAAAAGTATGCACACAGACAGCTTTGTTTGGCTGTCTGATAAGTGGTGACACCTGGTTATATAAATTCAAAGTGCAACACAGTCTGAAGGTTGACTCTGTCATCAAAAGCTACTTCGCGTCAAGTGTGGCTTTCCAACATTCTTACTGAAAACCAGTCGATTACGCAAAGTGGTTGTATCTGTTACACACTGTAGTACCGAAGTGCCCACTGTACACTGTTGTAACATTGTCATACCGATCATACACTTAGTACTGAAGTGCCTATTGTACACCGTCGTAACATTGTCGTAGAGATCATACTCTCTTGTACTTGAAGTACCAATTGTACATTGTCGTACCGATAATACACTGTAGTACAGAAATACAAATTGTACATTGTCATACCAATAAGCTTTAAAGACCAGACACACTGATTTGCTATGCAGCAAATCATCTTTTCTATTAACTATCTTGAATCGTCCCATCGGGCAGGAGGGAATTTCAGTCGTGTAAGGGTATTCCAATTCAGATCAGTGAAGAGGAAACTTCTACATAAGGTAGTTCACACTGTCATTCTGGAAAAATATGTTTACCTATCAGGACCATATACTTAGTCGTAATATATTACTCTCAGAAGCTCACCATAACCCATCTTGCATTGTAAATGTTTGAAAAATATGCTTGAACCCACCAACTTCCTCGTCCCACCAATTCAAGTTTAACGATGAAGAATTTGAAAACGTGAGCCTGATGAATACCATATAAAAGCTTTTCAAATTATCTTTGCTGTGAGGGTTAATTAGGTGAGTCAACAAAATTTTTGCAGGCTCATCAATATCTTTTAGTGTTCCATATATATATAAACGTGCCTGCGTTTACAGTCATGACTATTCACTTTTTTTTTTTTTTTTTTTTTTTTTTTTTTTTTTTTTTTTTTTTTTTATGCTTGGGGCATCTATTAACTCACAATCCCAGACTGGACTCTATAACGGTCCATTGGAATTTGCTATAACGGTCTGTGTGATTTTATCATAGGTTACAAATGCCATGATTGGTGATTTCCATAGACTGCAAAAAAAAACGGGCTCACACTATTCAAAGGAACCCCAATATGAACTCTTACTATATTTGCACAACACGAACATTTCCTAGCAGAAGTACAGCACTTTCTCGTTTACCTTTCCAGGAGAAAGCATTCAATGCCTGGGCACCCTTATTCCCTCTCCGCCATGTTGGACTTCCAGTCCACCCAGTGACGTACAGGAAAGCTGTGGGTGCGTTTGAGGTAACCATAGGGTTGGTGGTCCTCTTGGGCAGCTGGCCTGTTCGGCGAGTGGCGGGAGGCCTCATCATCACTGACATGTTACTGAATCTGCATGCTCTCTACTTCTCCAAGCAGTACGAAGGAATAGCGCCTGTCATCATTATAATAGCTGCATCATACACTATGATGCAGGTTGCAGAGTCAACACACTAGACATGGCAACACATGTAGAAATATTATTTCGTCCTGTCCAGGACCCAAAATAGTTAAAATCAGGAACAAGCACGAGGACCACATGGAATGTTTCCCAATGAGTTGCAAAAGTAAACAACGGCTAAATGCCCGTGACTTTTGTAACGCCATACCAACACCTTAATTTCGCTTTTGTCGTTGTTTTCTAACAAAAAGAAAAAAAAGTTATGCATGACCGTCATGACCTCAGACAGGTAACAACATTAAATTGATAATTGTGCTGCCAGCAAGCATCGGCACTGAACAAAGCTGCATTGGCTGTCAGCCATTTCGAGGAAAATGATACAAATGCTACATAAATGCGCTCTTAATTTTGAAGCTACATGCAGAATGACATAGAATAAATGTTCAAGTATGCTTCCCTACTTTTCAATTATGAACTAGGAGTAAGACTGAGTCACAAGCTTTGCTTTGCACGGACTGGGCGATAACCCGTGCTAAAGAATTAAAAACAAGAGGGCTGTGTGAACAAGCCGTGCCTAACTGAGCTAAGCTTGTTCACAAAATCAAATCTGCAACTGAATATATCTGTGCTGAGCTATAGCTCAGTTTAGAAGTCTTTCAAAAAAATTGCCTAAAGAAAAATTCTTTAAAGATATAAATTGTACTGGAGCATGAGAAATTGGAGAATATTTAAAGAGAACTTTGAAAAGGACATTGTTACTTGGTGGAAAAAATGCATGGTATTGAGCATTAAGATGCCAAATAACTTACATAGTAATCAATAATAGGACACTCGCAATAATTGGCAAGTAACCGAATTAAAAAAAAAAAAAAAAAGAAACTCAAAAAACAGGAATCCACAGCAGTGACAAATAGTTAACAACTTTGTTTGATCCCTTCACAAGGAACATGTCTACCAAGTTTTAGCTTAATCTAGGTGACGGTACTGGAGAAGTCGAAAAAAGTCAAAACACACAAAAAAATCATAGAAAAAATAGAAAACAAGAAGACTGTGACAGTCTAATGCTCAGCTGACACTACATGCACACACTGAAGTGGTCCTGTGAACTATTATATCAAGGTCACTTCTGCAGCACCACCTGTTGAACAAACTAATGTATGGGCGTCCTCGGGAGTCTTCCTGTGCAATTTGAAGCAATGGGCTGGCAGTTTCGGAGAAACATATTTTTTCCAACATTTTGCCCGAAAAATCAAGAACAAATTCATCAAAAATCCAAAGTACACTGACCATATGAACAAACCAAGACTCACCCAAGGTACATCCTTACCAAGTTTCAAATGAATTTGCTTTATGATGTTGGAGAAGTCACAATTATGAATTTTTATTGCAATTCGTATTCACTTGCATGAATACAATGCATGCATCAACCAGCAAGCCCCCAAATTGAAAAATCGTTAAAAATCGGTGTTCAAGGTCAATTTTAGAACAAGGAATTTTCAGAAGTGATCCTGTGTGATATGAAAGCAATTGGGTGAGCAGTTTCAGAGACGGTTTTTTAAGAGTTGCCCCACAAAGAACAAGAAAAAAATCTATAAATAAAATATCCAAAAAATCACCGGAGCGTGACAATTTGAAAGCACCTGGTAGAGACCCACCCAAGGTACCTCGCCAAGTTTGAAGTGAATCTAGCTTACGGTTTTATAGAAAGGGTGAAACATTTTAATTGGCATTAGGATTCCCGTTGCCTTACATAGCGATCAATCAGAAAGGTGCACTAACCGATAAGTATTCGAATTGAAAAAATAAAATAAAATAAATAAAAATCAGGAATCCATAGCAGTGCCATAAAGTAAACAACTTTGTTTGCCCATTTCACAAGGAACATACCCACCAAGTTTCAGCTTAATCAGTATGAAGGTTCTGGAAAAGAAGTCGAATATAGCAAAAACACACTTTTTTAAATAGACAAAAATGCAGCATTATCTGTTGAACCGATTGAGAATAATGTGCCCCTAAGAGTGTTCTTGTGTGATATCAAAGGAATTGGGTGAGCGGTTTAAAACCAAAAATTTTTAAGGTCGTCCTCCCTTCCCGAAAAAGAGAAAAAACTCATGTACTGTCTAAGCGTGACCTTCACAGAGAAATATTAAAATGTGCAACGTCAAGTTCCTAACTCAAAATAGATCTCAAGTTATCAAGTGAACAGTTAATTTCATTTCAGTTGTCATGTGACATTGGGAATGAGGTCAAGGTCCAAGAATCACTGGAGCATGATCACGTTTACAAAATAGGTAGAACTTATCAAAAGTAAATCCCTACCAAGCTTGTCATACATCTGGCAAAACTCCTTAGGAGTGCTCCTGTGTGACATCAAAGCAATTGGGTAAAAGGCTTTGGAGGAAAAAAATTGCCCCAATAAAGAACAAACAAAAATCATAACAAGTGAAAACATCATTGGACCGTGGATATTTGAAAAAAAAAAACTGGTAGAGAGCCACTTAAGGTAGATGCCCACCAAGTTTGAAGAGAAACTGGCTACCAGTTTTGAGAACAAGTCGAAAATGTAAATTGTGGACGGATAACGGATGCACGGACGATCGACGACTGAGCGTCGTGGAAGCTCAACTGACTTCTCAGTCAGCTGAGCTAAAAAGGGAAATAGAAACAAAAAAATGCCCGTTTCCGGTTCTGAAATACGATCATCCCTATTGCAAGCCGCTGATAAATAGTGTATCGATGTACATGATTTACCGCTTCTCCTGGATTAATGTATAAATCAACAATAAAAAGTTCTTTTTTATAAAATTGAAAAACAAATTTGTGTAGCAATGTGATATAGAAAAGCAAGGTTATCTTTCCTTCCTTGCTATATATTATTTTCAGCTGACATGCCTCATGCACACTGATTTTAATTACCTTTAACATGGAAAGGTTCCCTGTCATTTATCAAATCCGACCGTAGTCTTTTGTGGCCAAGAGAAAAATACCAAAAAAGAAAAGCTAAAATGTCTCCAATGACCCCATGACAAGCAAAAATTTCAGATACCAAAATAAAGTGTGACGATACATTACACAGTTAGAACTTCTTTTGCTGGTCTTTCTTTTTTTTTTTTTTTTTTTTTTTTTGTTTTGTTTTGTTTTGTTTTTTAATAGAACGGATACGATGTGAAATAAAGTGAATCTTTATATTGTGTGCATCAAGGAGGCTGCGGTGCAATAAAGGACTGCCTTTTCTTTTTCGAAATGCAAGGTATAGACGCAGCTGTAAATCGAAAAATGGCCTCATATAGTGATGAAAGTCTCCTATTTCTTATGATACCAACACATCATTACAATTGCAACATTTTATTCATATATTTCTGTCATTGCACATAATGGACGCCTTATTTGATGTGTGGATATATTTGGAGAAGCCATGTACTTATAACTGTTGCTTTGTATCCTGGAGAGCATGTACCGTGGCAAAGCTGATCAGCGAATGGTATATGCCAAAACGTCACCATGCTTGAATAATAAGGAAACATCTTGTCGTAACTGTAGCACATAGTTAGAAGTCCATATTTTCTTCGGCACGGGTGAGCTGAGCCTTGTCTGAGTACTCTCTGTTGAAGGCCTCCAGCTCCTTCCGACCTTTACCCCGAGTGTTCTTTGCCCCTTTGTTCTTTATGTGCTCCTTGTCCCCACTGAAAGAGCAGAGCAAATGTACATATACATATACATTATATATATATATATATATATATATATATATATATATATATATATATATATATATATATATATATATATATATATGTGTGTGTATATATATGTACATATATATATATATATATATATATATATGTATATCTGTGCGTGTGTTCTCAAAGACCATATTTGCTACACATTTCTTTCCATGTTCAATCTTATTTGAATTGATGGCTGCATCTACTGTACAGGTAATAGAACTGACATTTGTCACGTACTTGTATGATACGGTAGTATATGAGTTTTGGGGGGATTACATGTATGTCGTTTTCGCTAAAAACATGCGATCACAAAAGCGTCCGGCTGTAATACAGACTTGAACACATCATCTAACAAAGGGAAAAGCGTTTAGAATAAACTATATATAATCTTTCAGAGAAAATAATCATAACGTCTTCACATGATACAAAAAAAATAAAAAAGACATACCACACCTTCTGCATGTTATACTGTCACAACTCAAAATCCAGTAATCGGTTTCCAACAAGTAATTTAAGGTATGTATCTGTCTATGAAAAGATATTGTATATCCAATGACAATATGGCTCATATTTCCAACTATATTTTAAATCATATCATATCATAGTGACGATAGGCGAGATTTATTGTGTTGGTTGCCCATAGTTATCATGATTTTGAACAATGTCACCTATACTCAGTAGGTGGGCCATGATATCAAACATACTCAGCTGAAATGATATATGTATAAACCAAGGTTTCCAAATGTAACGTAGTTTCAAAATTTGACATTCTGAAGCAAATGATTTTAAGGCTGGGAAGTTCACCTACTAATCGACTAACTAAATGTGCTGCAATAGCAAACGTGTTAGCGTATTTAATATATATATATATATATATATATATATATATATATATATATATATATATATATATATATATATATATATATATATATATATATATATATATATATATATATATGAATGGAATGCCAGGGAAAAGAAAGGCATAAGCATACAAAGAAGGAAGTTAATTGACGAATGAACCACTTGATTAGCGCATACTCACCAGATACAGAACCAAATCCTGGGTAGGACGCAGGACAACAGCATTATGCCACTCACAACACCAATTAACAACACCCACCAGGGATAGGCACCCTCTGTAATGAAAAAGACGCAACGAGATGTTATTATCCCAACCAGCACCACCCAGCACATGCAGGCATCATGTATCTATAAATGATGTTTTGCAGGAAGAGGTCAACGCACGCATCAGCAGTACCCACCCAGCACTATAACAAAGGGATAAAGCGAATACATTGTATACAAATCAGGAAAACCGATCAGGGGTACGGACCTTCTTCCACACACACAAAATGGTGAAGAGTTAGACATGTAAAGCATCACTCACCAACATTCACCTTGGAAAGGAACCCTTTGTATTAACTCCAACTACGGGTTTATAGTAAATTAGCTGGCAACGCCGAGCATTTAGTGGAGGTGTTGTCTGTATTAAGGTAACAATGGGCAAATATACCAAAGCCTTTACCACTAAAGCATCTCCCTTACCCGCTATTGCGTTCACTGATGAGGGTGCTCCACGAGAGCACATCAGAAACTTTTTATAGCGATCTGGGGAGATTATGTGGAGGCAACCAAAGCCCATTGTAAGGGACAAGCATGAGCTTCCTATACGGACTAGACCTTTGACAATGCATATGAGCGCCAACTGAAATAAAAAGGAATGCAGTCATGAATGGGTGTTCCACAGATCATGGTGACATGATGCATACATCTGCCAGGGAGTCTAGCTTATCATTACAAATCAATGGTCATCTGAACTGTACAGATTGATGACGGTGATTGCCCTTATATATGACAGAACGCTGGGGGGGGGGGGCAGTATTGCAAACACATGTAAATTTGTATTAGATGACATGCATGACATGCAATAGCGTACATTGGTGGGGGGTTCTTTTTGTTTTTGTCTTTGTTTTTTGTTTTTGTTTTTTGTTTTTTGTTTTTTTTTGTGTGTGTTTTTTTTTTTTTTTTTTTTTTAGTTTAGTTTTTTTACCGCAATAAAAATATTATTTAAACCAAAAAGGCAGGCCATCTTGTGCGGTTGTCAATACCGGCAGTACACGCGACAGGTTAAGACGGGCAAAACCGTAGCACCTCCCGCTGTGTGGCTTATGTATATTCAACCTGTGGTCAAGTGCTTGAATATTCCCCAATCTTTTGAAGTTTGCACCGTGCTACAGTAGTCATTATTAATCCGTTTAGGCATGACCCGGCCTTACAGATGTTTTTCAATGTGACTCGTTACCTTCACGTATCCCAGACCTTGATATAGATCACTAAATGGAATAAAACTAAAAGCCTGCTGCACATAGGCCTATGATTTCAAATTCAACTGGTTTTGAGTTTACAATCACACTGTCTCAGCGTGCACGTACACTGCCGGCATTGCCTATTGGCAACCGCGCAAGATGGCCTGCCGTAAACTTCAACCAGTCACTTATATAGGAAT
This sequence comes from Hermodice carunculata, assembly GCA_964020975.1. Classification (NCBI taxonomy): domain Eukaryota; kingdom Metazoa; phylum Annelida; class Polychaeta; order Eunicida; family Amphinomidae; genus Hermodice; species Hermodice carunculata. Next base: position 11,626,372 of record OZ026614.1, read on the forward strand.
TTTCGCCTGATGACGTCGGAAAGGCAGCCCTCACCAGTCTTAACTTCCCAAGCGCCAGCTTTTGGTGATCTCCCGTGGCAGCTACGCTCCATGGCTAAGGCTGGGTATCGGGGGAGCGGGGGGATTTCCCCCATGTAGGATTGTACTGGGTATGTGCCGCAGGAAAGGCCCTGTTTTCATTACACCCAGGATTAGAAAAGCCACCTCTCCCCCCCCCCCAAAAAAAATTGTACACAGCCAGTCACTTATATGGGAATTTTAGCGTGATGACTTTGGAAAGGCAGCCCTTACCAGTCTGAACTTCCCAGGCGCCAGCTTTTGGTGATATCCCGTGGCAGCTACGCCATGGATAAGGCTGGGTATGGGGGGGGGGGGGGCGGATTGCTCCCATGTAGGATTGTACTGGGTATGTCCCGCAGAAAAGGCCCTGTTTTCATTACACCCAGGATTACAAAAGCCCCCCCCCCCCCAAAAAAAAAAAATGTACACAGCTGAATTAGCATAGGGGTAAAAATTATTTGAAAGAACTGGAGAAATAGATATAATTAGTAAGGTTTTTTTGGGGGGGGGGATTTTTGTGGGAAGTACGAATATGCTAAAACTTGTTTAAAATCGGTATCATACGGTTGCATTTGGCCTCCAGAATGCACCAGGATATCGATGCACCAATGCAGCACTCCTTTCAACACGTTACAGGATTAAGAAAGGGTACGTTTTACATCTGGTGTAGGATTAAGGGTATTGCATAAAAATGTCCGAGGCACACACCCACCCTGATGTTGAGGATCTCCCCCACAGTCCGTGTTGCACCAGTGAGACCGGCTTTGCCTTGGCTCCTCCCAGTTAGGCTGAATTTCTTTGTGCTTTTCCCATCCTAACCCTACATCTCCCCCTTTGTACTCAGTAAGTTCCTTTTTTGGAAAAGGAACGGCTAAAACTGAGAACCAGCTCATTCTCTACGTCGCTACCGTCCATGCTTTGTCTATGCTACCCGTCTTGTATAACATACAAAACTCCCTTGCATGACGTCACGATCCAGAGCCCGCTTGGTGGCCAACGACGACTCAAACTTGTCAACTTCAGGCCCGTCATGGGCAACAAAATTGTTTTGCAAATAGTTGTTTTCTTGTACGAATGTGGCAAATTTCCGTCACAAAAGTGCCATAACACTCCAAGGCCTTCACTTTCAACAAAAAAATAACCTTTTGGCTTTGGAAACCTTTTTAAACGGAAACTGCTGTTACCAACGGTGGCTATTTGTGTGTTAATTATATGCATGGGGCATACCAGTAGTCATAATCTCTTGTCATCTGAAGAAGTGGGTAACACCTCAACCAGTGGTACCCCGGCCAGGTGGCCCGGCTCACAGAGATGAAAGACTCCGCGGGAGTATATATATAATGCCTGGCTGACATGACTTGTCATCAAAACTGTGTCAAAATTTAACTTGGTTTTTAGACATCATAAAGTAAACGTGTTTGCAGTGCCATACATAAATTTTACCATCATATGACAATCATTATCGTTCATTTATGTACTATGCGCGTGTACCAGTAGCCAGTGTCCTTCCTGAATATAGAGGTAGTTCTTTCTGTGCATTTGCTTTACTGGTTCTGCTTCTCTAACAGTACACTTCACATTAGATTTGAAATTGCGCGGGGTTGTAAGTAGAGAAACATGAACCGTGGACTTTTTGAAAAAGTTGTTGCAAGCCTGTGGAACAGACACCTTTTCACCTTTACTTCCACAAGTATGTACACTGATATGGCTCTCAAATATATCTATGGTAATTTATTGTTTTGTTGTGTTGCAACGGTATTTGTATTATTTTCTTTCTTCTGTCTTGTGTTTAATGTGATTTGTGGGTATATTGTGTGATATGAGTTTTGGGGGGGGTGTTCTTGTAACTTGTGTTTTCTATTTATATGTGTTGTATTAACATAATATCATATTTGTAATTTGATGCAGTTAATAAAGTTTATTCATTCATCCTCTTTTTGGATCCAGTCAGACAGTGTTTTGTCCGGGTCGAACACAACAGTCGTCCAGGTGTAAGATTACACATTTTTCTCAATACACAGGGAAAAACGATGTCAAATTTTCCTCTCAGTGCTGCATAACAAGGAGGGAGAAGGAGCGAAAAGCACGACAGAATTACCATTAATGGCGAATTGAAAGCAATAATGCTTTAATTGGATGTATGTATATCATGTTCATCACGCAATAATAATGGTGTTTTGTTAAAATCAAAGGTACAGCAATCCCTACTCCGTTAAGGATAAATGGTGTTTTATGAAAATGAGTATACAGATGATAGTTATAATAAAAATACTACGGACGAGTGTATAAAATCACATTCCTGAGATGATTATATTCTAGCACGCCAGATTATAGCCCCATAGACGACAAAAAATAGAACTACGATTATAGCCCCAAGAGGGTGTAAAGGAGATAGTCCCACAAGTGAAAGATAAGGTCAAAACTGGTTAAAACTGAAAAAATTGCAAATTAATGTGGAGTGAGTATACAATTGTGTCATGATAAAAATCAAAAATAAAATTGACATAACCCTTGTGAAGCCAATGTGGTGTAATAGAGGTCTGCCATAGATAGGTAAATACAGATGTGTAGAGGCCCATTATTTTCTCACACCAAAGTACAGATTTCACAGGAAGTCATTCTCAATGATAGCTGGGGATTAAAATGACATAAATAAATACCTCTTTTGAATGTAGCCTACAGTAAATAAATACAGGTATTCCTGGTAGCAATCCATGGGGAAACATACATCACCTACATGGAGTTGTATTCGTTAATAACGGGGGGGGGGGGAATTTAAAATAAACATAATGTGTCTCTGAAATGTGCAATACATGAACAAAGGTGTTTATCCTGATAAGAATCTTTGATAAAAAGAATTACATTTAGCTATATTAAGCCCTAGTCATTATTAAGTGTGGATTAAAAATGACATACATAAAGGATTCCCTTCAATTTACGATACGTTAACACAGATGTGTCCTGATAACAATCATTGATAAAATAATTACATAACCTCCATGAAGCTCTAACCATTAATAGGCGGGGCTTAAAAAACAGATTCAAGGCAACTAAGTTTATCAAATTTTCTCACGGCAAAAAAAAATATGCATGAATGGGCACACCCACTTTAAATAATTACATGCCGGTGTTTTGGAAATTTCTCGAATAAATGCAGCTTAATCCAATTTTATGTTGGAAGATTCTGGAAAGAAGATCAAGTTGAAAGTGGTCAATTTTAAAAAAGTAACGTATGCACTTACGGCTTCGTAGAAGACAACACTGAAATTACAAATTACACTAGGTCTTCGTTTAGGCAATGTGGCTTTGACGGTTTGCGACATAAAATATGTTTAAACCAACACTGAAATTCCCGGAAAAACTGACAGCATTGAGTTTCATGGTAAATGCATTGAATATTTTGCAGGTTGACTATATGAAACCACAGTATCCATGTGAATGATTTTTAATATATCCTAGTATAAGACGTTCTTGTTAACCAGGAGTGTACAGCGACATACGTCCATGCTGCATATTTTATGCGTTACATTCGTGTTTATGTGTGCAACAGTTATGTGAGATGGAGGCGCGCGGCATAACAAATTCAAAGAAATTCTCAAAAATAACTGCAGGGCGCACTCGTGTCTGGCACAACTTAGGAACATGGGATGGTCCCCAGCACGGTATCATGTCGTGAAGAGTAAATGAAGCTTTCAGCTTTATGTTGACATGAAGCACTAGCCATAAAGAGGGAGGTTCCTGTACTTGTATTGTTAAACATGCATCTGGCAACCCCGAATATAAGTATAAACATTAATCAGCCTGCCTGTGACAAAGATGTTCAATCGTCCTCTCGTACTTGTTTGATGTTGCACGTTTTTTTACGAAATATAAAATAAATGTGTCCGGCCGTAAATACCAGAAACTAACTGGCAGAAAGTATTCCTATCAACGAAAATACATACATTGTAAATGATGTTGTTAATTGCTACATATTCTTTCAACATGAAATACATTTGCTGTTTAACACTTTAGATGAGAGGTACCAGCTGATATGATACAGAGCTGGAAAAAGCATGTTCCTCTAAACAGAGCCATGGCGGGTGATGACAATGTTATTGATGCTATCTAACAGCGAAGAGACGTGTGCCAGAGACACTTACCAGCAGAGATACAGCCTGGAAGGCCCGGACTCCATGAGCCTGAAGCTTGGCATATCATGTCACTCTCGCCCACGATCTTATAGAGCGGGTGGCAGAACACCTCATACTTGCTGCCAACCAAGTACACAGACTGGTCTTTGGTTAAAGTGTACTGTTGTTCTGTCATCTCAGGCTTTGTGCACGTTCCACTGCTCACTGCAAAATCATAAGACTTGGGCTTGAATAAAATACAATTTTCCTTTTGATATTAAAAAATAGCATTAAGCATTTCAAGAAATTGTATTATTTCCTATCTATCTATCTATCTATCTATCTATCTATCTATCTATCTATCTATCTATCTATCTATCTATCTATCTATCTATCTATCTATCTATCTATCTATCTATCTATCTATCTATCTATCTATCTATCTATCTATCTATCTATCTATCTATCTATCTATCTATCTATCTATATATATATATATATATGTATAACTATCTATCTATCTCTTTATTTATACATATATATAACTATCTATATATCTCTTTATTTATCTGTCTATCATTCCTATATCCCGATAGCAATTCCATCAAGTTACTTTGCCATATATATATATATATATATATATATATATATATATATATATATATATATCATAGCATGCTTTGTTGACGATATGAAGCATATCAACGAGCACTGGATGCCATGTAGCAGAACGAGTGAGCGAAGCGAAAGAGTTCTTCTTTATGGTATCCAGTGCGAGTTAATTACTTCATATTGTCTACAAAGCATGTTTTAAAATGTTTATCTCATGTTTGGGTCGATTTGTACATTTCCAATACACAAGGCAAAAATAAGAACGACATTTGCAGAAAGTTTTACTCCTCATCAACACAATTACCGATGAAAACCGGAAGAGTATCGACACCACCGGCAGAGTACCGATACATCATATTGCGGCACTGTAGCTTTTAGGTCTATGATACGGCATTTATACAAGCCTGTGACAGAGCTAAAAGTGACCCAAACATGAGACAAATATATATGTATATATGTATATGTATATATATATATATATATATATATATATATATATATATATATATATATATATATATATATATATATATATATATATATATATATATATACAATATTGGTATAAATGATATTGGTGCCTATTGGTTCCTTTCATAATATTGTGTCTTTTCGATCCTGTAGTTGTTAACCTGTGGTTACTTTCCTTGAAAGTCTGGTTAGTTGTACTGTGTGCACATGATTTTCATTTATTCACGGAGCCACTGGACAATACAAAATACCATTCTTCCCAACCTCGGGCTACTCACCGACGGAAGCCGTAGTTGCGGCCGTTGTGGAGGTTACCAGTAGGCACAAGGCCAGAGCAGTCCACATTGCGCGTTCAGTAACCTTTATCATCCTGATCATGTTGCGTGTGTGACCGGTTTAAGTATCCTTAAATATCACAGATACGCTTTTCTTGGTCCCAGACCGACTTTATCACATGTTTAATTATCAGCAACCCCTGAAAAAAGTAAATAGTATTTTATAAGTATTTAGACGTACATACACGTTTTTTTTTTTTTTTTTTTTTTCGTTATTTAGACAAGTTTGGCCAGGATCCACCTTCATTGATATACGCTTCGTTTTCAGTTACGTGTCCGTGCAGTTTTTAAGACACATACAGCACAAGTCTACAATTAACAAAACCAATTAATTATTTCAGTGCAAATCGTAAGTACGTGTACCATAATGATTCCTGATTCGAGTTTCCCTGAATATCATTTATTCAAGTACCGTCAGGCCTAGGTTTCCAGTGAAACAGAATGGTACAAGTCAACAGCTGCGCCCAAGATGCGGAGAATAGCTGCTGGATAAGTTGGCAATGACAGGATTACTTCTTCAACGTAGGTCCAGGTCGTCATCGTATTTATCAGGCCAAAAAGAGGCAAATCTCAGCTCAATGTGCGTTTGTGCCAATGCTCCCAATGAGCAATAAAAGCTAGCCCAATATTATATTTACCCAACATTGCATGGATTGCCTAACATCGGGGTAATGTCGGCGCAACTTTTACTGCAAGCTGGGGTATAATTAACAATTTTACCAGGATTGGTCAGAATCAAATATGGGTGGTGGGAAAGGTTGACACAGAGTCCTGAGCCCAAAAATATACACAAATGAGCCTTTAATGTTGAAGGAATGTGGTTGCAAAATATAGAATTGTCGCATAATATCGAAAGCTTAACCCAACACACGGGACAGAGCTGCTGAGTTCCATCTCGACTAAAACGTTTATTAATAAGCAAAAGTAAATCATATTGCATTATTCACAAACTGGCAATCCAGGATTGGGAACGAGGGTTAGGCCCCAAAGTAATCCCTCTCGTAGGAACAAGACAAAATACACTCTCGTAGGAACAAGACAAAATACACTCTCGTAGGAACAAGACAAAATACAGGACGAAATTAGGCGCCACAAACTAATCAAAGAATACAAACTTAAACACAGCACAGACAGAGCAACGGCAGTACATGTACAATTTGAGGACACGGATTCGCTGAGTACTTATAGGCCAAACTTAGAAATATATGTCGTATATGTAGCAACGACAGTACATGTACAACGCATGCGCAGCAATATGATGAGTCCCTAAGGACAAAACCTGGAAATGTATGTCGTACATGTCACGTAACAAAACGAGTGTAAATACTGATGATGAAAAAACAACATATATAAGAGACTCAGAAATCAAATTTGTCTTATGTAGAAAACATCTGAATCCAAACCTGTTGGTTTGAAACGTCCACCTTCAACATTAAAATCATTAATTGCTAAAAGAATCTTCAGGTTTTCAGATAAAGAACAGTTTGTAGAACCATATTATACAGTGTGTAGAGTGAGTGGTGTACAGCAAACAATTTCAATATATAATTTTGATCTAGGAATTGCAGAAAACGGCCAAGAAAATAATTACTGCCATGTGTCTTCAGGAACTAAGCCACAAGAACATGTTGCTGCGTTCTTCACATCAATTTTATATCAATGAGGATTTAAGTGCCCCTAAACGTAAAAGAGTGCGTAGCAGAAAAGCTACAGCCAAAACTGCACAATTCTGAAATAAATAATTTAACAACCTAACTGTGGAAAGAAAAATGTGTTTATCGTCGAGTTCTGTATGAGCCCTAAAGCATGGGATGTACAATTTTTGACGGGCATTGTAGGTCCGAATATCAGATGCAGGGGTACGAGGGAAAAAGTGCGAGTAAATCTGGAGCTAGATTATTCCCCAATTTATACATCAGAGTTAATTTAAAATTTTCCGCTCTTTGGCGTAGTTTGTAATCCAGTTCCCTCGTATATATGCAATTCCTAGTTGCGGCACGCATTGCAACCATGACAATGCGGACAGCATCCAGTTGGACTCTTTCCAATTGAGATTCCTCTTATGTTGTTCAGCCACTCCAGAATTATTTGTCATATTCAAGAATGGGCCTGACAAAGAAGTCTCTGAAGTTGCTGGATGTTGAGTGCACTTCAAACATTTAAATGTAAACTAATTTAATAAATTTATTTGAAATTTCATTTATATGGTCAGGGCAGCCTAAATCAGCACAAGATATAACACCAAGATGTCTGTGGTCTTATCTTAAACATCTTGTAACATCTGTTCTTGAAACTGAATTGGAGGGCGGGGGTGATAGGGAGAATTTGTCTTTCTGGGAATAATCATAGAATTTGTTTTTTTAAACCAACCAATCATTAGACCATTTGTCAATATTGCCAAGGTCAGACCTTAAAAGTATCAGCTGTGATGACAGGGTAATCAATACCTGAGTAAAGACAAGCATCGTCAGCAAATAATTTAATTTTACGTTTAACAAAGTCAACGATATTATATATATATATATATATATATATATATATATATATATATATATATATATATATATATATATAAATATATATATATATATATATTAGGAACACAGGTGGCCCAAATACACTTCCTTGAGGAACTCCTGCACAAAGCTTACCATAACTATATTACGGACCCCCTAAAACAACAGGCTGATAACGATTACTTAAATAATCAGAAAACTACTCTAACTATTCCCGAAATACCGTTTTCCTAATTTCACAACAATCCAGAGTACCAAACTTTATCAAACGCTTTTGAAATATCCAAATATACCTTACAAAATTATTTTTGATTGCCAATAGCCAGACATAATCCATGGTATAAAAGTAAAAGTTCATTTACTTTCGAATCCCCCGGTATAAAGCCGGACTGGTGAGTAGATATGACCAAATTATGACACAAAATATAAAATGCATATTTGAACACTAGTTTTTTTCGAAAACTTTGTCAACACAGCTAGTTAAAGAGACAGGCCTATAATTATTATACACATTTTCAAGACCATTTTCTGTGCAGAGAAGACACATTTGCTCTTTCCAAATAAGTGGGAATTATTTTGTTTCAAGAAATAAATTAAACAATCTGGTAAGTTACTCCTCATAATCATTCCGAGGACAGCAGAGCGAAGTCCTTGCCTAAATTCATAATTTCCACTTTAAACTTAATCGTACAATTTTTTAACCTGACGTTCGAGTAATGGAAGACGCAAAGTATATCATGGCTAATGGACGATCTGAGTTTTGCTGATTCATCACGAATGCAGCGCGTAGCCGCATTTAGAAAGTATTGTAAAAACCACGATTAATATCATTTGAAGTAAAGCAAGAAAGCCAGTCTACATCACAAAGAGAATTATTAAAACATTAAAGTCAGCTTTACGATACTCACATTTTAAAGGTATGCTCTTTTTCACCAACACCAATAACACGGTGGTCACAATTTGGAACTGGTGGGAGATTACGAACATCATTAACATAAAGCGGGATATTTGAAATTTATTTTATAATCTAGACAAGTTGGTCGTTGATACAGGTAGGCTTGTTTCTGTGAAGAGTGAGGAAGTTATAACGGACAGTGCTCCAGTTTGCGCCCTGGCTGGGTGAGGAAATTGAAATTAAGATCTCAGGTCAAAATGATTTTATCAAAATCCACGCTTTTCGCAGGATTGATACTATTCTGATTTTTTCCAGTAATCTATAGTTGAAGTAGGCGGCCTTGAACACCAACTGAAACAAAAATCTATTTTTGTGAAGCACAGGAATGTCCATCAGAAATGTGTCAATATTAATTATTGTTGTTTGTCTTGTTCTTTGATCGAGGGCACGAACTGTACGCGCGAGTCACTTCGCGTCACTAGAGCGACTCGCGCCCACAGTCCGGCGCGCTCGATCATAGGGTAAGACATTCACAACAATACTTAGTATTGACACATTTTAATTTTTCTGATGCAAATCCCTGTGACCTGGTGTTTGTAAGTTTTCCGTAGCAGAAATGGTTTACAGAAATGTCTGAGAAAGAAAGGGAATTTATATCGAAAGTCAGGCACAAGATCGGAACGAATTGCTATTAGTTTGCCTTGAGAAAGACTACGAATATTAGATTGACAGAACGAAATGTCACACAAATGTTTTTGAACGGGCCAGGGTTTACGTGAACACCACCTTCAAGAAACATCGGCAAGGCACTAACAAATGGGACATATGAAATGTTTCGTGATTGCTTTAACAAATGATGGCAAGTAGAACTGTCGCAAGGAATGATCTTTCTCTGACACAGCTACGTTAAGTAAAACTGTAGAAGGTGACAAGTAGAAAAAATACGCTGGCACAAAAAATGTATTAAGGTGCATTCATTCTCTGAAATTTTAGACCGTGAAGCAATATGCAAAAGAAATCCAAACAATTAGAATATCTACACATTATATACGATAAGCATTTAAACAACAGACTAGATAAAACAAAAATGAATTATTTTCATTATAATAGGCTTTGTCTTAGCAATTACATGGTTGATTGTCGCAGGTTAAGCTCGGCATCGTATTTATCAGGTCTAAAGGCACCAAATCTTAACTCCTTTCCTCAAAAAACGCACCAATCCCCCAAAAGAAGGAGGCGTATTTTATTCAGGCTGCCTGTCGTCGGTTCCTCTAGTAACTGTGTGTTATCATGTGATCCAAAACTGCTAGGACAAAGTTTGTTCAAATTCGGGACACAAATATCTCATGAGACAAATTTGATCAAAGAGATGACAACCTTCAAAATGCCATTTCAGGGACATTCAATTGAGAAGATCAAGGACATAACATATTTAACAAAGAATATACTAGAAAATACGCAGTTTTAGTGCCTCACAACCCCAGTAAATGGGTCAAAATTTTAGCTCATTTCAGCGACTGCCCTTGATGACGCGGGACAGTTGGCATCTCCCATTGCGGAGGGCAAGATCACGTGATCATCGCAAAAAGGCGCATTTTGTCATTTTCCACGTCATTTTATGAACGTGAAATCTCAAAAGGCATGTTGCCGTCAATGTGTCCAGACATCACCATGATGCATTCATGCTATCATTGACCACCTCAAATTTTACAATTATCCTCTCACCAAAAAAGAAAAAAATGTGCTGGTGGTTCTGGATAAACCTGTTCAACTCGATTTTATCAAAATTAAAATCATACTGGGCAACCTCTTACTGGGAACAGTCTGGGAACAAACATATAGGAACTCTTGAAGCTAAGAAAAGTGTCTTCCAGGATTCTTCCTTTCCATCAGCTATCCGGGAATGGAACGTGGTACCTCGGCATCTTAGGGGTCTCGACCATCCAGATAAGCTAACGAGAATTAATTCCAACCAAACCAAAGTAAGTGGCTGTATTATACTGGAGAAGGACAAAGAGTGATTACTCGTGGTAGGATGCAAACAGCCGGCAGACAACTGAATACTGATCTTTAGGAAAAATATATGTTTGCCGAGTCTCCACCATGTTCTTGCGGAGCAAACTTTAAAAAATGTTTACTTCTTCTTTGAATGTATGTGATTTGATCACGTTGAACCTTTCTGATCAATGATCTGCTTGTCATTGATGGTTTTATCAGACCTTTTTCTCTCGACTGATCTTATGAGCTCAATGGAATTGACTTTTAGGGCTCGTAGTGTATTATCTCTGAATTAACATTGTGAATATCTCATCTACCCGTCACCATTGGATTTTACTTACACAATTAAAAAGCACTTATCTGTCTGTCTGTCTGACTCTCGGTCTCTCTCTCTCTCTCTGTCTCTCTCTGTCTCTCTCTCTCTCTCTCTCTCTATATATATATATATATATATATATATATAAGTGGGTACAAAACATACATTATATACATATTATAGTCACAGCTGGACCCCAGTCAAACCTTATTTACGTCAAAATATATTTTCCGACCAAATGAATGTAGCTTTACGTCTTTTTGACCATCATTAAACCAGCACGTTATAACAATTATACTTTGTTCTACCACATGAACAAAGGTCATCCAGTTGGTCGATCTTATTTGATAAATATACCTTGGACCATGTTTTACTGTGAGCCATTTCTCCGATTCCACACTTACATAGTTGCGTACCACTGGATTGACATTATTATGGCCTAGCGTCATAATGATGTCAATATGAGCTCAGTTGACCATAAAATCTCAGAGGAGCGTACCAAAGCAAAAAACAAAAAACAAAAACAAAAGATATGTTAAAATTGTTACCCAGGTCTGTCAATTTTTGGTTCATATTGTGTCTGTAGTAAGAGAGGTTGGTGAGAGGATTTAGTTTAACTCATTCCAGCCTAATGACGCTTTTCCCAGCTAATATCCAAATGTCGTCTGCTAATTGTATTCTACAAATATAGGAATTATTTTTCGAAATTTTGGATGAAGCTTGCATGGAAGATCATTCCAAATTATATGCCCATGGTCAACAGTTTTCCTTGGCGCATCTGATACATCTCAATGTTAGACCAGGTTTAGTTAACATGTTGAATTATTTTCTGCAGAGTATCGTTTTGAGCACATTTTCGATGCAGAAAATGGCAAATGCAATTGGACTGTCGTTGATTTCAGGGGTAAAAATTCCCGGTACATCTAATTTTTATGAAAATTGTGCATTAAACGCTTAAATGACTGGGGGAAGCAGTGGTGCTGGCTTTATCTGGCTACCTAGCTTTCGTTTTCGTGATACACGCATGGTAATCTTGTCACGATATGAGAATATCCGATTTCTGTGCGTAATTATTGCTTCGACGAATGCAAAAATTTCTTGTCTCAACATTTTGATCATGGATCTGAACGTCGCCCACCACCATAGTTATAGAGCTCGACACCGAGTTCCAGTGCTACGAGCATCAAAATCATAACAAGGAGAATGCTGACGAATAATAACATGGCCAGATCTAATGATTAACCGGCGCAGTTAATATCTGAAAGTATGGGCAGTGTTTTTCTGTGCCTTGAGTTTTTTCATGATATAGATATTTCGCTCATGTTAGACGTTGATCATTGACATGGCTGGGAAAAAGTAATAATTGTCTTACTTACGTGGCCAGTTGTGTATTTTCGGCTTTGAGGCGCTTGGTTTGGCTGAATAATGACACAGAGCACACATACATATGCATATGTGTAATGCTATTTACCTTACTATTGCCATTCCTGTTAAATCCGTCCTTTCGAACTCACTGGTGCAGGGGCACAGGGGAGAAAGTGAACAAAACACAGTTTGACCTGTAGCACAGCAATATATGTAAACAAAGGCCAAACAGTGGCCGCTGTAAAGACCCTATTACACAGAGGTATAACAGTAATAATGGTCACTGGTCATTGTCCAGGTGTAAACGCTCGCGTGACGTTTACAGCACAAACTTTGCTATATTACAATAATTTGGTAATAGAAATGATCATATTGGTCATTGAGAGAATACACCCTTACACATACACACACATACATACACACACATACCCCCACACACACATAACCACCCACATACATACATACATACATACATACATACATACATACATACATACATGCATGCATACATACATATGTCATGCTTTAAGGGGGAGATGAAAGTTTTAAACTTATTTCATGCTTCGACGAACAGTGAGTGCTTTTAATTATGTCTCTTGGCCCATATTATTTGTTATTTGTGCATCACTAGTATTAAATCGAAATGTATTTCGAATGACGTGTTTCCATGACCTAACGCTGACATGTCCCGTTCAGTGTACCAGAACCGCCTGTTTCTCGTTTTATCATATATTTAATCAAATATTTAAGACAAAGGCTTTAATATATTTTATCATTATTGAGTATCTCATCGTGTAATTACATATTAAAAGACGTGAAATATCCACATAAAACTTGATTAAAGAAACTTAAACAGATAATTAAAACACCGTGCTATTTATCCTATTGATGATATGTTCCAATACATTTAATCATATTATATATTCGAATGCTTATCAAAAGATTCAAACACATATTAAACGTATCGTAACATATGATCAAATGACACTTAATCATGTGCCAAATACGTTTTATGTGCGACACTCCCACCCCCACCCCACTGCAGCACCAGGTACCTGTAATTACAATGGCGCCCATTGAAAAACAATGGACGTACATACATACATCGATAAATAGATAGAAAGACAGACACAGAGAGGAATGTTGATGGGCGGACGGAATAATCGACAGATACCTAATAACTGTTACGCAAATTGCCGCGTAATCATCAGAGTCTCTATCTATAAATATTTTCCTCCAAATGGAATAGAACGAGTAGGAATAATCCTCAGTGGCTTTTAATATGAAAGAGTGTAGAAGGAATCACTGGTGGGAACAATGGGACCATGGTTTATAGACGTGCAGACACCCCCCCCCCCCCCCATGCTTTATTTTTCAGATGGCAGACTGAAACACTGCTGTATTATGTTATTTGTTGTTATAATACACTATTAATATAAGGATAAAGAAAACTTCAGAAATCGCTTATTGCTTTTAACCAATTCGAAATCCAAAGTTATAAACTATGCCGCCTGCTTTAATATTTCGGTCTAATTCGCAATTATTTCGACGCTTCTTAAACTTGATACTATCATGCACGCTGGGAGCATATCATACCGCTTGAGAAGCCCTGTCCGGACGGTGACAATAATCCAATAACCCTTAATAATTCGCCCCCCCCCCCCTTCTAATCCAATAAGCCATAAAAATGTGACCCCAGATTGAAAAATCTTTAGGTTTGGGTTAATTCCATCATCTTTTAATCGGAAGAAACCATCCTTTATTCTAAAATTCTAAGAGCACATGGTCCATAAATCATAAATCATGATAATTGAACTACATCAAACATTTAAGAAGTGCACAATCATATAGTTAGCTGATGTTTAAATACGGACACAAACGTGCTATAGCATTTATGTATTTTGGGTTGTGCCTTTAAAACGTTAAGGTGTGTTTATTTATTTATTCATTTATTTATTTATTTATTTATTTATTTATTTATTTATTTATTTATTTATTTATTTATTTATTTATTTATCTTTCTATCTATTTATCTATCTATTTATCTAACAAATGCAAATAATCGAACAAAATATGCCCAATAATTCAACAATCCTAAAACTTATCCCAATAAGGGCCCAGCTGGCTGCGTTTTGGTTTTTGAAATTGTGACATAAGAAAGATAGGGACTCATATTTTATTATGTATTCAATTAGAAAAGCACGGTATCTAATTGTAGGTGGCGATACGATAGTTTAATGGTCACATGTGTTTATATGTCTCAAATGAAAGCACGGTATTTTTGTCAATATGGGCTATAGGCTAAGTTTGTGGCAGCCGAAAAAAATCTTTGAAATATGCTATACGGGCTGTGGATTCTCTCTCTCTCTCTCTCTCTCTCTCTCTCTCTCTCTCTCTCTCTCTCTCTCTCTCTCTCTCTCTCTCTCTCTCTCTCTCTCTCTCTCTCTCTCTCTCTCTCTCTCTCTCTCTCTCTCTCTCTCTCTCTCTCTCTCTCTCTCTCTCTCTCTCTCTCTCTCTCTCTCTCTCTCTCTCTCTCTCTCTCTCTCTCTCTCCAGAACGGCAAAACAGAAACGCTTAAAATTTTATCAGAATATTGTTGGACTTTAGTCAATAACAGTTTGCAGGAATACGGTGGATGTGCTAGTTATTGACAAAGTTATGGGGTATCAAACTTTGCGACTGTGAGTGCTGCTACTGTATATATATATATATATATATATATATATATATATATATATATATATATATATATATATATATATATATATATATATATATATATATATATGTGGAGAGAGAGAGAGAGACAGAGAAAGACAGACAGATAAGTGCTTTTTAATTGTGTAAGTAAAATCCGATGGTGACGGGTAGATGAGATATGCACAATGTTAATCTACTTAATTGCCATATATGTTTATATATATATATATATATATATATATATATATATATATATATATACATATATGGCAATCCAGTAGATATATTGTACTATTGCATTTACATTTTCGAATTGTTCTCAAAAAACGCTGCATGCAATGTTTTGATTTTGCCCATGAATGTTGCCCAGATAGACGTCTACCAATTGTGTAAAGGATGTGATCATGCAATAGTTGTTCTATTTTTTATAAATTTTTAAAATTTATTTGTTTGAAAAAAGTCTTTGTCTCAGGGACTACCCTGCCAGATGCTTTGATATTGCACATAGGGTCACCTGGGGTCACCTAGTTTGTATTTTCCCCCTTTTGGCGCTGCAATTTTTTAATTTTTTGTCACGATTTTTTTGTGTGTATGTCTATTTTCGACTTCTTCCCCAGAACGGCTTGACAAATGTCCTCAATATTTTATTAGAATAAAGTTGGATTTCAGACAATGAAAGTCGGTAAAAATGATATGGTTATGTTAATTTTTGACAAAGTTATGGGATAT
This sequence comes from Hermodice carunculata, assembly GCA_964020975.1. Taxonomy (NCBI): domain Eukaryota; kingdom Metazoa; phylum Annelida; class Polychaeta; order Eunicida; family Amphinomidae; genus Hermodice; species Hermodice carunculata. The sequence goes on from OZ026614.1 coordinate 11,642,481, forward strand.
CAAACTTTATAAACGTAAGTGAGTGCTGCCACTCTGTAAATACATATGGCAATACAGTGCATTTATTGCACTATTGTATTTAAAATTTTGACTTCTCAAATAACGATGCTTGAGTGTTACCACTGTACATGTGTATAGCTGTACAGACTACAGTACATGTGTTGCAATATTGTAAAAGCAGATTCTCAGTCAGCAGAGCTCAGGATCACCATGATCTTCTGGTATAAATTCTTCACCCTATCAGTAAATCCTTTGAAAAGTGCCTCCATATAATCCAATATTATTATGCTTGCATGATGCAAAAGCATTTACGAAAATATCATTTTGTCACTGTATAGCTATATAAATGTTTTGGGTCTTGTGTACTTAACCTGACTCCACCGGCCTTTCTTCCTTTTCATTCACATTCCACAGCTTTGTGTCTTGTGCATTTGATGCTTCACGTGCCCTTCAAGTTTAGTCCAAAGTAGGTATGTTCTTCAATTGTGGTAGGTTCTTGTTTACTGTCGGGGTTCTTTGACTGGCCGTTCCTATACTCGAATTCTGGGTAATGCCAGCGTTTCATTTTATATTTAAAGACTACCTTTCAGTTGTGACTTTATGTTCTGTCAATCGTCATATGCTGGTTAAGACTGGTGCAAATGGAGCCGTTTGTAATGCAGCGTAACCGCATGTGGCTTGGTGTTGTTCTGTCACTGGGTATTTTGACAGTATTCTTTCCTGTTAGAGTATTGGGTAAAGAAAAAGTTATTTCTATTTGCAGCTATACAATATATGTTAGTTCTTTAAGGTGTCACATGATGGCGTATACATAGGAGTGCTCTAACTTCTATCAACAGTTGTGTAGTTTTGGTTGGTTTATACGATAATTAATATATATATATCTTTATTCGTACGTAACAAGTGCACATGGTATCCATGGGGAAAATGCACAAAAAACTGCCAGTACAAACAGTTCATTCCAACAGCATAATTGGCAGGTGGAAAAAGCTTCGAATTAAGCTCTTCTAATGATTAAGAGCTATGAATGGAACCACATGCCATATACATGCAGTGTCACATTGTGCCAAGGTCAAAGATAGACTCGACAATCTCAGGTCGAGTCAGGATTGTAGATAACTGTCCATCTCTTGCCTGGCATAATTCACGAACCAATATGGCGGTGCTCATTGCATCATCAGATGATTCACCGTGAACTGAAAAATTGATTTTCTGCATGCTGAAATTCAAGTCCTGTCTGAAGAAGGAATATTTGTTTAAATTGTATTGAGGAAGTATGGCATTCAAAGAATTACATGCTGGTGAGCGACTACCTTCTAAAGCTAAGACACCACATGCATGCACCAAACAATTATTACTATTCAATATTTTATGGAAAAAAATTCACAAACCTTTTATGCATTTGGACTTCAGCGGGTACGTCATTACAAATAAGATGAAGTAAATTGCTATGACTGTTATATGGTATCCTCCAAACAAACCGTACAGCTTTACGCCAGGCTGTATAGAAACTGTTTACGTCTTTGCGTGAAAAGCCCCAAAGTTGGCACCCATAGAGACTCATACAATACATTTTAAATAACTTATATCTTGTTTCTGGGAATACATTACCAAATTGTGCCATAATCATGTTAACTTCAGTTTGGAATTTCCGAACGGAGTTTTTCACATCATTACCATTGCAATTGAACTGCATTGTGTTACCAAGATGTTCAAAACAATCTACCAAATCAATCTGTTTTCCATCTAAATATAGACTTGAGCATTCTTTGGTGCTGCCGATATACATATGTTTATTTTTTCTGTGAGTTAAATTTCACTTGAAACTCGATCCCAAACTGTGTGCATATATCTAGCATTCTGGACATACCAGAGAGGGTTGGCGTAATAAGAACGACATCATCTGCATATGCCAGGGTTCAATATATTAGCTTTAGGTTAGCTCATTGTATTATATTGTATGAATAGGTTATGAGGCATATGTATATTGGTGAAAAGTATGGTAAGCGTTAGTAAAGCAGTTATTGGATAATAAGTAGCTGCGAAATATGGTAATAAATATGGCTGCAGGCTCATGTATACAAATATTTGTGGTTAAATGTTATCGTTGAAAGTTTCATGTCGCTTAATATGGATATGTAATTTGCAGTTTATGTACCTCTGGGCGTGCACCACGTATCCTATGTGCTCAGCGTGTCCCGTACTATGTGTCCAAGTTGATTATGTATCTCGGTTGCTGTGTACCTGTATTGTGGGGATCAATAAATGGATGGTCGTGCAAACAACGTTCGTCCTTTTTGAATTGGTTGCTGACAATGACATTCTGAGACTTATAGTCATGCTTTCATCACATCTCTCCTCTTCGATCCGACTATTGTGCTCAATGGTCAAGGGTAGTGTTATTACATAGCACTTGGTTCTGTTTTGGCCTGATCAAAAAACCTCTTGTAATGTTGCATGAATAGCTGATATTTATTGTCTTTTTTTGGGGGGGGGTATAATATCCATTTTCGTTCTTTCGTTTTTACCTTTAGGAAATCTGAGCTTCAGCAAACTTACATTTTCAATACGAAATTCATCAAATGTTTTTAATTTGCTACGAACTGTTGCCAATCCACTTGGTTTTATGCAAATACGTTTGCAAATAGGTTGCAGTGTCATATTTTCAGGAATGAATCAAAGATATGCATCAAGCACACTTGAAGGATTTCTCCCTTTATTTTGAATATGTAATCCACGACTGATTAAAGGAGTGCAGCCAATGTAGGTTGAGATCTGTGAAGGATAAAGTAGTTTTCTGCATCATAGTATTTTGTACTATCAGATGAATAGGTTGAGTTGAGCAATTGTGTAATTGCGAAAACTGAATCCTGCTGTTTTTGTTGACTTCAGAGTCTCTACTTACAAAATGTATCAATGAACTAATAATACTTCTTCCGATGGATTTAATATATAGCAGACTACCTTCATAGGGGGCTCATAAACTCAGAGGAGTTTTAGTTTTGTTATTTTTGTTTTATTTTTGTCAGTGACAGTATATATATATATATATATATATATATATATATATATATATATATATATATATATATATATATATATATATATATATATATATATATATATATATATATATATATATACATATATATATATATGCCCCCGCCCCTAATTGTTTGTGTTATGTCGCTATGAAGATTCTCTTCCAAATGTGCCAGAATAAATCTAAACCACCACTGACCTAAATAAGTGTGTCTCAAGTCAGGAATGTGGTAGGTTCCTTAATATAAGTATTATCGGAGGTTTGGCATGTTTGGCATTATGAAAAATGGTAACATGGTGTTTGAAGAGGTTTTAAATATGTACATTTAACGTATCGCCTTTCTGTATCTTCTGGCAACTCTATTTTAAATTGATTGTACACTGTGAACATTGGCTGTACAGTTGTTCAATCGTGTTTGACAACTACACCTTTGGCTATTATTTGCCGTGGGCAAATTCTTTGATTTCATTAATAGTGGGGTGATAATGGAATGAACTTATGGCAGTCCACATATTCATATGGGGTCGTACAAGGTTCGAGCAGTTGCAATTTAGTGTGTCGGCGTTATACGCGTGGACATTAATCCGACTTCACGCCATTTCCAATCAACGCATCAACACATTTACCTAGTTCATCAATCAGCCTAGCGTCTCGAGGATTCAATAAATCAGTGATATATTCCATGGTTTTGCCTCTACGACATTGTGTTAATACGAAGTGGTCCAAAGGTGGATGTAATCAACTTATATTCATCTGTGATTTCTTTAAACCAGGTGGATGAATCCCGCATGACTCTGTTTATAACATCTTCGCAGGGTAGCATTACAAATGCATCATTATATTCTGCTTTCCCGTTTTCTTCTTGTTTGCGTTCACAGGCTACCAGCCAGTGTTCCTTATCCGTTGACGGAGCATTATTCATCGCATAAAAGTTCTCTTTAACTATTCCCGCAGCATGAGTGGTAACTGGAGTATATATCAACGATAAATATGTAAAAAATCTTGTCTTCCAAAAATATCCTTAGTTGTTTGCGCTTTTGTATTGGAAGTCACAATTTCGCCAAAACTCCCATATTCAGCACATAGTATCATGCGTGCTGCATATATAAGGGCACTGGTAAAAATTGTGTAAAGGTCTATATTTCTAGCGACAACCCATTAAAAGTGGTGACAATAACGCGAGAAATCGAGAGACAAATAATAAGCATTAGGAGAAAATCATTTGGCAACTGAATCAAGTGTTATGTCATTGCCAGTCTTTTCCCCAATATTTGAAGACAGGAATAAAAGCTCGCGACGTATTTCCAATGAAAACTTAAAGCTTGAAAGGTTCAGGTGTCAAGCCATCCTTTTTAAACAGCAAGTCCGACACCATAAAGTGCTTGAGGTGGAATAGAGTTTTGGAAAATTACCCATCATATACATCATAGTCCGCCAATCGTTTGATGCCTCGTCACAGAATCTCCTGTCGAGAACAGACCCTGTTTATCTTTGGATGCGATGGCACAAGGCGCTAATTAAAGATAGGACATGATAAAACTTTATTTCGTGTTGGTGATGGTGCAATAAACTTAAGCTTCGGTTGGATATTTGCCCACCACAAATGTATAGAACTTAATACAAGCGCGCATTTATGTAAAAACATGCATTATTCTAATATTGCTGCTACATAGTGGCATCGCTGCACACGATGCAAGGGTGCAGTGGTTCAACCAATGAGTCACAAAAGATCTTAGTCAGACAATACATAAGATTTTACAAACGCTGCACTTACCAGCTCCGGACCATGTTTTAATTAAATCCTGAACTGGCCAACAGTGAGAGCATTAAATGTGTTGGAAGCTAAGTGCATATTTTAGCTCCAACGTGTCTAAAAGATTGGGTCCCATACGTTGCGGTTCTGCGACCATGGATATTTCAGTTGCTATTATCACCTCTAGCAATTACAATGTGAATGTTACAGATCAATATAATTACCAAGTTATGATGGAGATATACTGTTGTTAATAACATAATCTTCAGTTGCAATTTGTTTATGCCTGGAAATGTGGTTGGTGGTACAGTCTGTTTTTCTTCAAGTGGATTATCATATGTGAACTGAAATGAAATGAAACTGTATTGGCTATACCTTAATATATGAAAAGGCGTTCTGCCAAATAAAATACAACACAACATATATACAAATACATGTACACACAAGAGACGAGACTGAGCAAAATATTTGACACACGTGAACAAAACAAAAGCAAACAAACAAAAAAAGAAGAAATTACAACAATTGTCATCTTCCTCCCCTGCAACCATTAATACAAATTGAAAAGGGGTTATTTTGTGTGTATTTAAGGCCACAAGAAACGAAATGCCGGGCCTTTTCTTTATTTTTTCAAGATTGACAGCATCAGTCTTATTACCAAAGTGCCGCCCTGTAGAACATTTATTAAAATCGGGAGGTACAAAAGATATAAAAATTGCCATTTTTCTTTTCATAGTAGTGTGGAAAGTCTCTTTAAAATACCGAAGTCGTTTACCAGCTTTTACGCAGATATCAGCTACACGTGTGAAGAATGTAAATCCGTCATCAACAGTGACACCGAGGATGCTGACCGATGTTTTGGAACTTTTTCTTGAAGTGACCGGATGTACAATTGGATTAAAAATATGTACGGACAGATTGTCAATTTATTATAACAACATAATTTCTTTGACATTAGTATTTTTGTAATTTTGCAATACCCAAGCAGTGTTTCTAGATTTCTTATATTTAGTTCTTTAAATTTTCCTGTAAGTTATGGCTTTCCTGCGGTTCTTATTCACGAATGATGCTTAACATTTATGGATTTTCTGTTTTCATGGACTGTGCTCAGTCATGACGTCTGATAATAGTTCCTGATGAAACCATATTGCTGGACTTTCAGGTTTATTTGTGTTTGAATAGGTCATTGCATCCACACATTTATAGATGCCATGATGACAGGAATGGCCTGGTTGGTGCTCAAGGTGTACATGACTAAGTATCCTATACCTATGTGAAGGGTCATGATGTCATATGTCTGTTTGGTATTCATACATGATTGCATACAATATATATTTCGATGGCTAACGTGACTATGTTATTTACCAAAGCCCTTGCACATTCCTGCTTTTATCTGTGCCTGAAAAACATCAAAGATAACTTGTCTGCAGCAGTCTTAAGGTCGATCAATGCAGATGAAATTAAGTGGAATAACGGTTTTGACCGGTGAAACCTGACATTCTTTTCCAACCTGACAATTCTTTTTTACCGATCTAAACGAAGATTATCTTGAGTGAAGATGGGAAGTACAATTGGTCCCATTATCTCTACAGTCCGTGGATCTTTGCTGTTGTTAATCTTTCCATTTGAATTCATCGTTTTTAGTTGAAGAAGGGACAGTAATTTGACTTGGGATCACCCATTTGCGCAGATGTATCCCCAAACCACAATATCTCCCGAACTGAAAGCTTTTGGCATTGCCTTGCTGTTGAAGAATGTGTTCCATATAATATTCATAAAGATATCCCATAGAAGGATATGTGATAGTAGCACAATTTAATTGCACTTCCACATTTGTAGCAAGCTATGCATCGACCCAGTTATCTGAACAAACTTCATTACTTGCTTCTAAATAAATAGGATTGGACGACCAGTCTGAGATGAACTTTTTATTGGTAATGATAAGACATCAATCATACGATTTCTTACAGGCTAAACAGTCGTAAGCACTGGATTGCATTCCATATTTCTCTGCATGTTTAAATGCTCGCTGCATGTTTAAATACCAACCACTGTTTATTCACGTACATGTAATGTCAGCATCCAAGTGTATTTCATTATAAGCTTTTTCATGTTTGAGTAGTTGAACACTATCCATCAAAGTTAAATTTTCATTGCTTGAATTCAAGTAATTGATCATGTTCATTGTGGATGATCTCCAGCTCTTCATATAATGCCATTATATGAGTATCGTACTTATGCTTAGAGCTTAAAGTGTTGACTTTTTCACACTATTAGGATTTTTAAAATAAATTTGGGTTTCCTTCACAACATCCTTTAACGAAACTTTCTAAATTTACCGTCTACATCAGAAGTGCAAATAGTAATATTAGAATCAGCTGGAAAAGAACAACCTAGTTTTGGGAATATTAAATCTCTCCCTGGCAAACATAACAACCCCACCCCACCCCCAAGATAATTTACGACTTAAGTAAGCTTGACCTTGAATTCAGTTGAACTTGTATCTGGGATAAATTGTTTTTACGAGGTCTTGTCAGTCTATTCAGCGTGTAGGTCTTCAGGAATAACTAAGTACTGAAAATATTCAGTGTTATATGAACTTTCCTCTTCAGTATCAATCAGTTTACATCCGGTACTACATTCATTTAGTGATTTATCCGAATACAAAACGCAGAATTTCTTCAGGACGCTGCATATAAAGGTTTTCACCACATCATTGAATACCAGGTTAGAGATATACTTTATTCCCAAAATTTACAAAATTAATTTTAAATAGGGTTCGAAGAGAATTTATTAACTTGTGGTTACATTCGTGTACCTAGCATACTCACGGCTAAACACACAAAATTGTGTAAAAATGTATGGTCAAGCGTATGATGTGGTATGATACAATTGTCTATTTTATAAAGTATATGAATACGAAACTAGAGGATAGTTGTATAATATCATGCGTGGCATGTAGTTAAATCCATGACTCAGTTGAGACTTTAAGGGCCCTTAAAAATTATATGTTGGATATGGACGATAACGCAAGCACTAATAAACAGACGGTTACTAAATTTTACCAATAAACCGCAAAAAAGAACTACATTTCCTGGCTTAAGAGAATCGATAAATCTTAAAAGTATAAAATTACATTGCTAAGATGTTGTACACTTTCTACAAAATTTGAAATATTGAGAGACATAGAGTACAACAAAATACCTTTGCACGAAAGAGTGTGTAAAACATCTGAAGATGGGATTCATGTCATGATCTATTTTTTTTTTAAATTACGAACGGGGAAAACACGCCATTACCAATACTTCCCAAAATTGTCATTATAATGCAATGAAATTAGTTTTATGAAGCTGGGTGTTACTAAAAAAGAATAAAACAGCAGTATTTTTCACCGCTAAGACGGCGTAGAGAGCACCTTTTAATAAATGTTTGGACATAGCACGAATCTATACATAGCTCACTTGTACAATTAAAAAAGCACTTTGGCTTGGCCTTTTGTCAGTGCTTTTGCTGCATTTGTATATGTAATCTTCGTGTCTGTGTCCGCGATTCATTTTACTTCAATCAGCTGGGCACACCGAAATACGTCGATGCCACAAGTACATACGAGAAAAAACATTACTGCTGAAATATTGAGTGATATAAGATCGGCGGCAGGTTACCCTGACAAGGATGTCTTGCAAATATAAAAAAAAAATTTTAAATGCTGATCACCCTCCTTGTGATGTAGCCAGTAATTTTGTTGGTAGGCCTTGCATCAAATCTTGACCTGCGGTAACTCGTGAATGTTAACGACAAATGTGCTCTCGGGTGACGGGAAAACACTGCATTTCACTCCACCCATGTTATATTTTTGCGCGTTTGAACCTATGCTACATGCCTTGTTATTAAACATTTGATATTGATGGTGCCGGTACCCTATGCCCTGACGCCACACAGCACCACAACTCCCAATGGCCAGAGAGCCGAAGGAACCAGGGACATGCATTTCTGCAGAGTGAAAAAGGCGTCCAAAACTACCCTCCTTCAGGAGAATTTCTTAAAAGATCGCACCCTTCAAGATCATCCTTTAATGATCTCATACCTCCACGCCCGGTCGTAAATTTCACGCTCTGGGACGTATATGTCTTTAAGCCGGACGCGATTTTATAGCGCTGGGGCGTCACATCTTAAAGGCGGTACCAGCCTGTCCAATGGTTGGGTGGATCTCGCAGAATTACCTTTCGCATTTGTTTCAACATAGTGGCCGTTACTACGGGTATATTGTGAAGGGCCTCATGGCCCGGCATACTCATACTGTGTGCTTTATACGGTATGTACTTTGTATAATTTTTACACACGAAATAAATGATTTATAAATGTTAATAACGCTTGACCGGGTTAGTGATGCACGCTTTAACTCTCTTGAAATTTTCTATTATAATAATTTTATCTTTGAATTGCCCTCTTGTGGGCTTCATACGAAACATAAGTTACTTTTAGCGGGATCTTGGGGACGGACGCGTTTATCACAGGCCAGGAATATGTCTCCTTAAGGGGAATCGCCAAACTAAAAAATATTTGGATCTTTAAAGACACCCCTTTATGATTTTTGACTCCATAAAGGTAGCCTTTAAGTCTCTAAACCAAAGTGAAAAGGAAAGTATAACAATCCAATAGAGCTTCACTCCAGACATTTTTAACTTGGTTTAAAAGGGTCTAGATTTTGGATTCCAAGGAATGGCGTTGGTTTTATCCACACTACATGCAAGGGTACCAAAAAATATGCGGATACCCAGGCCCGTACGTCAACAGCAAATTGCCTTGGTGTTGCATCTAAGCTGCCTAAAAGTTTAAATTGGTTGATGCTTCTGTTCAAGTCCCTCAATTGTAAGGGATTGTTTGCTGACTAGCTTTGTTAAACGAAAACGACTTGACGGTATTTTATTCAGCAGCACATCCATTTTCGTGGTTAGATCTATTATACGAATGTAACAGTCATGCATATAACGTTTGTAATGACATAGCTATTAAAGTAATAGGTGGCGAATACGTTGCAGCGTTTGATGTATTAAGCAGGATGTCATATCTTATCCAAGGTAGCATATTTTGGAAAATTGTCGGTATGCTTTGGGGGTAAAAATATCAGGCATTAAAATATCAAGGATAGAAGTCAACAAGACCTTGATTTTGACAGCATTGCTTTTCACAAAAAATTAAGTCTAGTTAGATCCAACAGGTCAACACAGCAATGTACAAGAAGTAACATTGTTAAAATGTGATAACCCATGTCGGTTGAATCGGTCTTTGGTCTTTATCAATTTTATCAGTTGTCTGTGAACAAATGATAATTTGGCAAACGGTTGAGAAGGACTAGCGTCGCCAGCGAAAAAGTCGTGACGTCTGTTGATTCCCTGCTGTTAAAGAGGAGAGATATTTGTTTCCTTAAAAAAAACTTAACTACCAGTGTTCGACTTTTTGGTGATAGAAAAGATAGCGCATTAGCAGTGAGAGGGTGCGGGCTTAGTCTCACCTCCTTACCGGTTACGATATCAACCCCACGGGGGCGAAACCCTTCTTGGCTCGAACGCTGGCTTGAACATTGGCCCGCCATGCCATGCCATGGGCACAAAAGAGTTAGTGGTAGCTCCGGCACGTGCACCTGGTTTTGTAAGAGAAGCAGATGAAACTCTGTCTCCAACGGGTCTACCATGTGGCTGGGGGTAACAAAGGGTTTCGTGTCCGTTGCACAGAGGGCGCCCGCAGGAGAAGAATTAATAGTAACACAGGTAGTTTAGAGTCTGGTGCAAGTACAAAAAGTCAAAAACTGAATTATTTACTGCAAGTGCAACCACTACCGTGTTGTCCATTTCCTCAGCAAATGAAACAGAGGATTTTAGGGTTTACCAGTAGACCTAGTAACGTATTTTTGGCCTATTTGTTACGTGTCCACTTAGGCCAAAACATCGCCTAGTTTTCATCAATAAAAATTAAGTCTCTTTGGGTTAAAGATATTGAAATATTAAGAATTAAATTACAAGGCTTAACGACTCATACACATTATGTTGTGTGTTGGAATCATATACTTATAAAAACAAGTACAATAGTAAAAACATTGTAGCTAGGAATTTCCGGTGGCAAATATATTCAAACTGTCTGTTAAAGCAGAAAAAGTCTTAAAAGTAAGACAACAACCTATCGCATATGAACAAGCGTACTACACCAATTTTTGACAGCTCGCTCGATGTCTATAAACAAAAGGTGGGATCAAAGCCACATAGCAGAATCGGTGTGATGGTATTGCAAAGGTTAAATCTTTAACTGCTAAAAACTTAGTTCAGAGTTCATTGTCAGCCGTGACAGACAAACCTCTAGCTGTCACCAGTACACTTGTAATGTGGTACCATTGTCGCTTGGAAAATGCGATCTGTTAGTCTTCCTGGGATAAAGAGAGCAGACACAAGTGCACGGCGGAGAGGTATAATAGAGCTCCTACGTATAACCAAATAGCACTGTGTGCATGGAACAGAAGCTCAGCGGCACACAAAATATAGAAGGTCGCAAACGAAATGTCTGTCATGTGGACAAGACGAAGTGGGAATGACAGACTGACCACATTAAAAAACCTGAGTCCCACCACTGGTACAGAGTTGATCGGTTAAACCAGCGGAAATCAGCCCAGGGTCATAGGTGCGGTACATCAAATGGATGACAAACATTGGCTCAAAACGAAAGATCGTGATTGGTCCTTGGGTATCCTTCAACAAATCTCTACTGCCTCAGTTCGGATAAGGGAGAACAAAAATGGATAATACTGTACATTGGGGAAAATAAGACTCAGCACTCAAGCCCAAATAATGTGATCTTCCCATGAAAAAATAAACCCGCACAAAAACCAATTGGGCGTAGTTACGTACAATTTTCCACACTGAATGAGCATAAAAATATAAAAGCAAATAAAAAATTAATGATGGGTAATTCATACATGGCATCAGTTTAAGTGAGGTATAACATAGCGAATAGGCCATCTTGTACAAATGAAAGCCTAGATGTATGGTCGATCCCAAAACCTATGGTGCTTCCAAGAGCAGGACAATTAACATTGCTTCTAGTCCTGCAGGTTCGAAAGTCTACCCATAAACCAGAGCCGTACTGGCGAAAACATGCAAGGGAGAGGGGATCAGGTTAGTCTCACCTTCACAGGCTAAGGTCTCTACCCCACGGGCGCCATAAACTTAATGGCTCGAACACTGGCCCACTATGCCCACGGGCACAAAAGAGTAAATGGTAGCCCCAACACACGCCCCAAATTTTGTGAGGAGAGTAGATGAAACACCGTCCCCTTTAGGTCAGCTTATCTGTTTTAGCAAGTTGGATTACAATTCCATGCTGCTTACCACCACCTTTAATTGTGGTCCCTTGAACTTGTAGAATAACATCGTGACAAGTCCTTATATCTAAATATTACAACTTCATGTGTATCCTTGGATTTAGAAAGTGCATCCAGCGTCTAATAAAATCTATGAATGCAAGCTCCACAGTTAGGCGTAATTCGTTAACAAAAACTAACAAAAAAATAGCTTTCGCAAGTTGATTATGTTACAGCGAAAATGAGATATTTTTACGTGTAGTTCTAAAACCTAGGCAGTCACTTTCCTGAGATATTTGCAATCAACGAACAAACTGCCGAATATCTCAGCACATAAACCGTAATGGTTGAGAACAATATGCGGATTTGCTATGGTCTCAATACAGAGGAGGAGCCACGGGAAACATTTCTATTCTTAAATTTGGCCATTCTGTTTATGTTAGTACTGTTATCCAGCCCCCTCCCCCAAATATTTCTAGCCTGCTTAATTAGACCCGTTGTCAAAGTTTAAACAGTCTTTTTTTCAGTTCTGCGGCAATGCTAGTCGCACATGTAGGAAAGGTGACAAGTTTGTCGGAAACACGGGGTTCTGGATAGCTGGATTTCATACCTTTATACTTGTCCTATGTTCCAATTAAAAGTTTCAAAACCTCGCATGATTGGTATCCACGAAGCAGAACTGGATGAGATCTTTGTCTAGAAATTCCCACTAAACGTGCAAATGTGTTAACTTATCTAGTGACTCGGGAAGATTCATTAACATTTGGCTTACTTTCTATTACCAAGAACCACTCTATTCTTTGTATTTATGCGATTTTTTGTTTGTTGTATCTGAATCCTAACGTCCTTAGCACGTTTATGCATAGTTTCTACTGACGAAAACTCTCTTTTACTCAAAATAACATTTTCTGTGCTCATGTTCCTTGGTAATCTTTGTCGATACCCGTTTGCTGTTTGAATGGAATTCGTGAAGTTCCTTACTTTATTTTATGTTTGGAAAGAGCGAGACTCGAATTTGCAAGAGTTTGCCAATATGTAATAAGATTTTAATTGCTGAACATTTGTTATGAACTCGTCGATCTGGTGTGTTTTTCGTTGGCGATTTGTGTTTGCCAATTGTAACAGAGGATTGTGGGTGCCAGTTCTCAAAACTGTGCGCGTTTATATACATAACAATAAATTTGCATTATACAGAGCATTAAATCTTGAAAGGGAAATAGCTCAGAAATGATGATGATCATAACCATTGTGATCATGATGATGAAGAAGATTTATTGTGTGTTTATTGTTCAAATTACAGTTTCGCAAGTTGTTTAAAGACGAAGGTTACGCTGAATCTGTGTTAACAGGTGCAAAATTTAAAGGTCCTATTGATTGATAGGGTGTAGCGTTCATAAAGTTTGGGTTCAGCTGTTATTGGAATAATATCCGATGATTTCTCACACATGTCTTTATTTCAAATGGCGATCATGATGCATTTCATTTGAATGAGCCTCCTCAGCACGCCATCAGCGCGGGCTTTCCGCCATATCGTGGTCATCCTCACGAAACTTTTGCCGACATCACAAAGGCAACTTTTCTCCCAGCCAGCATGCGGTAGTCTGCAGAACTGCAGTAGTCCATCAGTAATAGTGAGAGATGATAGTGGTAATCTGAATGTATCCAGCACTTTTTTCTGACGAAGATGAACAAAAGTTAATAGAAAAGGCAGTTGCGACAGGAGAGTGGACAATCAACCCATACCAGCGGGAACCAGTCACATTATTTTGGACCCGCACAAGGCTAGCGTGATGCCAGTAACACTGAACAGATTGGGGAATTGGACGACCCTAAAGATTGGTCAAATAAACTTTCTGTTAATGAATATCTAACAGTGGCCGCCATTGTTATTAAAATGACCCACCTTTTTACTTTACTTTTTGGTTTGGTGTCACACTTAGTGCTACTATAATTGACCGGTAAGATGTTGGATCCGAGCCTTTAAAGTGTAAAAACAAACCAAAATAGTCCTTTCGTTGTGTGAACACGAAGAGTTTTTTTATGTATTTTTTTTATCCAAATGAAAGGTTAATAGTTCTTGTGCAGACTGTGTAATGTAGCTAGAACACCAAAGCTTCCCTTATTAACTGTAACAATACTTGTGACAGCTTGAGACAAACATCCCATTTCTCGCGAACAGTAGGTCATAAAATTATCCTCAGTATGTTTTTTTCACAGATGACAAGACTAAAGGAACATCAAGGCAATTAAAGTTCTATTTCTTAAAGAGTAGGGACTGAGAACCTGATATCACCATCGATCAGTCTGGGGTCTGCCTGCGCGTCCATTTGTTCTGTGAAGAACCAAAGTCACTCCATTTGAATAATGAAGCTATTTTTGGGCATTGCTTCGGCCAGTATAGTGGACAAACAGACAAAGCATTTCCCTTCGTGGTACAGGAGCAGCAGCCTACATGTCTGCCCTGAAACAGCTGTGTTACTGTTTGACAAACAAGTTGCAAGTCGTATTGAATACGTATGGCTGCACAACTTCTGTTCACAAAGTCGTAATTTTTTAATGTCAGAGGTTTGGCCTGATATTGATTTCTGTGACTTGTGACTAACATTGAGTCTGGAGGAGATACAGGTTAGTCCATTCAAATTAGAATGCAGCCATTTCTCAGAGTTCGTGAAAATGTGATGGGGTTCAAAATCCAAAATTTAAAAACAAGGGTATTGGAATGATATATCGACCGCTATTGTGTAATTTATTTAAAATATGAATTTGTAATTAGGGCTTAGCAGCTCTTTTGACACTTTTTATTACGAAACGAAACTGTAAATCCCAAGTTGATATGAGCAGTGTCAGGCCAAAGTGCACAAAGCGTGTCAGGTGCTGATACAGGTCACTTGTATGGTTTTATCATCCAGACTTAATATCACAATGTGTCAGGAGCTTGATGTAAAACTAATGAAGGTATATAGGCTACCGTCGTATCAAGGCGTCTTTATTGACAGTTTTTATTTTATGTATATATTTATAAATATGGGAGTTTTTATTTTATGTATATATTTATAAATATGGGCCCTCTTGCTGTCGTCGTGTAACGTGGGCTACATACTGTTTATAACATGAAAAATTAGTTAATAAATATATGCGCTTTATTGATATTTAAAGTAACATACCTGGTTAAAAAGGATACCTCTCACGTAGGGACACTTTTTTACAGAACCACTTTTTGTTAAACAGGATTCACTGTGCATATATACATACAAATATATAAACGTACGTACGTAGGAATGTATAAATTAATAAAGTTGAACATGGGCCGGCTGTGTGTTGTTTATTCTATTGCTTGGATTAGATTTGAAACATGTTTCTATATATTTTGATTTAATTTTTATTTCTCCAATTCTTGGGTCTCAAGAATAAAAATAAAGAATAAAACAATAAAGATTATTATTAAAGATACACTGTCACGTGACTTCTCTTTTATTGAGTGATTTACATTCGTTTATATTTGCTTTACAATTATACATGAATGTATCCCTTCCTTTGTCAATGCATTGACGATCAGGATTTTCACGGTAACTCTTGGCTGATATAACATTTTAAAAAGCGTGAAATATAAAAGAAAAGTATTGTAACAAGGAATTTATGCACGGAACTATTATCTTTGTTTATCCTATGAACTGATTTTAAGCAAACAACTGGAATATGTTTGATCAAAACAGTTCAAATGAAATAGGTCCGTGGAAAAACGAGATACACTATCGGGTGATTGGAAGATACCTTCATTTGTTTCAGGTACACCACATCCTGGTTTGTCGTTTTGGGGGTGGGTGGGTGCATTGCATCCATATCCCCTTTACAAGATGGGTTATATTAAACTACGAGAGCGCAAAATTGATTAATAACAGCCAAGGTCATTAGGAACGGAATATTATTGAAGAATGGTCGTCTCAGTCTCACCCTTTGTTTAAACTAAACAATGTCGTCACCAGCATGTTCGAACTTGTTTACCTCCAAATTTAATGAGATCATGTAACTTTTATAATAAGAACTCGCAACAGTGACATCTGCAAAGCTGCTAATGCCTCTGTATGGAGACAAATGCGGTTTAACTGTCATCAGCTTACATTACTGCAAGCGTACTGTATATCTGGTCCTTCCATGGCATCAATGATATTATATTACATATTTAATCACAACGTGAAATGATCTGCCTTGTCCAGCAAGATTAGTATCAAAACAGTCAAAGAAGATCCAAAATTATAACTGCACAGGGAGCTTTGAAAGTAGAACATCAAGTAACAAAGTGCGTTTCGTGACATTGAGCCCACTATAAGGTATTATTTTTTTCAGCGAACAGCTTCTGTAGTTGTAAGCCGTGAAAGAAAATACTGTCCGCACATTCTGTTTAGATACTTTTGTATGCGTGCATATATATGTTTTATGACCATGGAACGGACGGATCTCCAAGCAGCAACCTTCAGCACCAGTCACCTAGCCGAAATTTGGGAAACGCACATACCAACTGCACGAAATCCCATTCTTATAAGGAATGGTTCAATGGAGCGTCAGTGCAATACTCGACATGGCCCAGTTTATTGTGTGGAATCCATTATGTGTATTGTTGGAACAAAACTGCGCTTCAACAAGATATAGCCAAATTTTAAATAAACAGCTATTTCTGAACATTTGAGGCATCGAGAACAAGGTTTAAAAGTGAGAATGGGCAAGCACTGCGTTTGTGAACGGCCATGCTAATGCAAAAGCATGACCGAACATGTGTTTGACACAAACCCGAATCCACGAATGTTACAGTTTTAGCGCACCCGATTCCTAACACTGCTCTGATTCGGTAGACTGAAATGAAAAGATGAGCCATGGGAGAACAAACTTTGTACTTTGCGGTTGTGGAACTGAGTCATTTTAGCAGGCATTCAACGGTAAAATGGCTTGGTCAATCAAGGTATATCATGCTGAATCCTAAAGTCTCGGCTTGTGATTTAACGAACCCAAAGTCCAAGATTAGGTAGATTCGGATTCTGCCTTTTGGATTCGGTGAACCTCTGGCGAATGCAAATATTTCCAAAGTGGTGTTCATTGCCTTTTATTGCATTTTAGTGAAACCCATTGACTAGTGCATTTATTTGGTATCAAGGTGCTGGACCGAAACAGTTTTAATCAGATGCCAGTGTGTAGGTGAACAAAATATTGTGGATGTTATAGATTTCTTCATGGCTAAAACTGTAAATAAATTACTTGTCATTGTGTTTATTTCTTTGCGCAACCCTTCTCAGTCATTGTGTATAGAATAATGATTGCTTTAACTTGCACAGATGATAGTTTCAGACAGGTAATTATGATAACCTGATAAATATGAATACCAGGGGGCCACACCAGCGAAAATGAAAACGAAAGTGGAAACCTTTAATGTGCTTGCATTTTTATTTTACAGATAGACATAGGGCAGAACAAACATTGGCAATATAGGACTTAGATAACGGATTTTCTGGCAAAATTGATACCGCAGTATTGCAGGATATTTGACTCTAGGGATAAACGATGTGGATAACGAGTGCATCGCGTTGAAACAAAACTTTTCAAAGAACATGACTGCTGATAGGGTCCGTTACTGTCGAATACAAACTGATTCGCGGCCAGTCACAGATTTTGACCCAAGTCAATGCACTTCCACATATAATTGTAACTAGGTAAAGGCGTTAAGCGCAATGGGTGCGGGCAGCCTGATTGCACAGATGACGCTTCCGTCATGCTATCGTGGTTGGAACGAGAGATAAGATGACCTGTCGATTGATATAAAAGCTAATCATTCTAGTGATCCATCCACTTAAATCGACAGACTGACAAGATGCTGCGACTGACCATCTTAGCTGCCGCTTTGGCCTATGCCTCGGCTGCGCTTTACGATAGACTCATTTGGGAAGAATGCGGTAGGTATGGTTATCGTGAACAATTGACAACCGCGCATCTAGTCAGTCCATGTGTATCATTTGGCTAACCTGCTCTGTTAAATTATAGAGTAGCTGTAGATTTTGAGTTGGTGGGATACTTTAGACAGATCATCTCCTTGCTTGCCGTGCGCCACGATGGGGTATTATATTGTTACATATTACAAAAAAGGGCACACGTTAAGGTTCCTATCCGATAACTCAGTCACCGTTAAAAATTGTAATTCGTAAAATATATAATATTAAAATAGAATCAGGCAGAGTGCATAAAATTGGGAAGAATATGGTCAAGAGATCCTATGTGTATCAAAAGAAAAAATGTTGACAATATCTGACGTATAAGCAGCCAATCCTTTGCTCAATACCTCACTTAAAATATCTGCACACAAATATTGACCAAACGTCTGACTTGGCAAACCGTCTCTGTAATATATGCGCAAAAATAGTGATCACAGATATGGCTATAAGTGTTGACACATATTTTAGGTCGATATATGTGTTACAGCTGGGGACATCAAAAATCCAAACATTGCCACAAGAAAGCTCCTAAATGATATGGACTTCATAATTACAAAACAGGCATTGATTGTGAAAATTTTGTTTAAATGAGCTTCCAGTCATACAGAGTGCAAATGACAAATGGTACTCTAAAGCATTTTTTAATTTGGTTCCACTGGTAAGGAGTTATCTCAATGTCTACGTGCACGTAGCACGACTTTCAGATCAACGGAAAGGCAGTTCACACAGCAATTGCTATCAAACTTTTCATAGTTAACGCATATTCAGAATCTTTAGACTATGCCCGTTATAAAAATGAACTTTGATTTGGTTTTTTGTAATGACTATTATGTCTTACGGCAAAGATTATGGTAGCTGGCCGATTTCCCAAGGCCATATAGTATATCTGTTCTAACATTAAAACCCCGTAGCAAAAGCTAACTTTGGGAACCACCTATATGCCTACCATTGTACCTAACCAATTGCTTTAGGTAATGATTTGCTGATACTTCGAAGTGGATGAAAAAAGGGTAAAGAAATGTTTAGAAGGAGCAGTAAGTAAGCTGTCTCACATTAGGAGCGATATAACAAACGTAGCTTTTTGTACAGTGGAACATTTTGTTATACTTAAGAATAATGGGCTTTGCAATTCTCCTGGCACGAGCATATCCCACGATCTTCACTGTGTTTGCTACTGCTGTGACAAACAGACCTAAATATTATTAGTGTAAACTTTTAATGATAATCTTACCAAACACTTATAAAGGCTGTCTGAACTGAATGACGGCCAAGGCAAGTGACAATACATGTCAAAACGCGCCAACTGAATAAAAAAAATGATGCACAGAAAGCTTAATATATGTAGTCTTATCTGTATTTACACTTTCGTCCCCACAGATGCACAAAGTGAATGACACATAGCCAGCTGTGTATTAGCTGCCCTTATATAACAGCGGGTGTAACGTTCTCTTAAAGTGAAGAAGAGGACGTCTCAAATCCGTCTGAATAATAAAGAAACAGGAGTACTTATAATTTCGTTTAACAACAGCAATGACAAAGATATAATATATATATATATATGTATATATATATATATATATATATATATATATATATATATATATATATATATATATATATATACACACATTTTGTATACACGGTTGCGTCTGATAAATTGAGTTAATTGTTACAAAAAGAGAAGGTTATCAATACCTTACCATTTAACACATTGCGGCAGTTACTGGAAATAATACTCATGGTTTAAAGATCAAAGCTTTATCAGATACATATAAGCAGATGTAAATCAGAATGCACTAGTCTACAGCTTTATCACATGTGTATAAATACACGAATAACGGTGTGCACTCTTTATATCATAGCATCTTATCTGTCAGTCACAAGTGGAACAACTGGAAGTTTTCCCATATGTAGCCACCCGTTTATGAAAAGCATATTTTCTTTCAGCTGACGGAAAAAGCATAGTTCAAGTCAACAGTGTGGGATCTGACCCTTACCCTCCTACCATTCCTGGCGATCTCAAGCTTAACGTAGACCTTGAACTGAAACAGGACCTCAAAGACCTGGATGTCAACGTTACCATTTGGAAGATCAACCTCGGCTCATTTAGGTGGAAGGTTCCATGCGTTGCTAATGTCGGATCTTGGTAATTTTTATGTTTGGTTTACTAGAATCACCAAAGTGTACATTTCAAATTGATAGACAATCAGATTGACCGTCAAGAACTGGTATAGGACTAGGGACATTTTTGTTGATATCTTGGTATTATAAACACATTTCAATCGATGATCACCCTTAGTACTTAGCCAAAAATTGACAAGATTTACTCAATTATAGGAAATTAGATTCATTCTTGAAACATAAACTACAAATGTACAACTAAATAGAACTTGCTTTCTTGGACACTTTCATAGTGAGGAGTAGGTGTCATGGAGTTTGTTTTACATTTTCTGGTACAGGATGCCCATTGTTGTAGTACTTGTTAGGAATTCTCCAGGTTTATCCAGGTGTCTAACTATAACTGTTTACTTTGTAATCACTGGGGTAGAATAAATAGGCACAGTTTTTGTTTTGTTTTGTTTTTTTATCTCAGTTATAACTGTTGATTTTGAAATCACTCTGGTTGAATATATAACCACAGTTTGTTTTTATCTCAGTTATAACTGTTGATTTTGTTATCACTGGAATTGAATATATGACCCAAGTTTGTTTTTTACCTCGCATATAACCTGGCAAGTGGCTGGACTAATATGTCATATACAGCTAGAAAAGGTACAAATTAGTTCAGGGGTAAGTCACATTATTCTTATCTGAACCTGTTCTATACTATTTAGTAATTATGCTAGGTTTGATAGTTATTCTGCATTCACATTGAAGCTCAGCATTTATAATCAAAAATTCACTTATTTAGCTAATTCATCATTTGCCACGTTCATATTTATTAATTATTATATGGGTTGTCTTTGCTGATTGTTTAGCTTAGACAAGGAGCTCATCCTCAGCGAGAAATGGGGACAGGCTCCGAAACATGCTCTGAGTAGTTACCCGCTGAAGACCCTTTCATTTGTTTGGGCTTATACAGCCTATGTCAACATTCTACAGAGGAGTGTGTGCAATATGGACAATAGTATTTCCATATTTCCATGTGTATATAGGTTAGACAGTGGCAGTTTAGCTTATAGAGAGTAAAGAGTTTAGACTGCCGAATACGGTAATAACTACTTTGAAAGGGTTCTGGACGAAAAGGCCCAAATACAGCACCCTTTGGTCACGATAATATAGTTTTCATGTCAAATTTAGTCAGCCGTGGTTATGTTTATTGTTGACGAGTTGTTATTGTTCGCAGAAGTGCTTAGAACTATTGATTAACTGCTTAGAACTATTGATTTACACGGTTACAGTTAGTCCTGTTCTTATAATTACAAGCATAAACATGAAAGTTGCATTGGATTTCTGATAAACCACAAACAAAGGTCATAATGATCTACCGTAGCCAATCACATTAGATGTGCTCATAGATCGACGCTCTTGGCGTCATATGTTCGCCCTTAGTGGCAACAATGCAGTTATCTTTGTAACACTGATAGTTTCGAGAACATCTTATTACTAATTAACTCAGATAAATGAGAAAAAAGATGATTCTATTCTGATCTGATGTTTACCATTAATGCTAACACTATTCTTTGCACATGTTGCAGCAGGTGTTTCATACAACATGTAAATATTTGCATTGGCATTCCCTACCACTATGCAAAACATCCATTCTACAAGTGAATCTGTCAACAAAGATATGTGATGAGAGTTTCGTTTGGTAAGGAAGCTGTATAAGACCCATCTTGTGAGTGTTCCTAATTACCAGACGGATACTTAACCTTTCTTCATCATTGTTCATGTCGTAATAGCCTGACGTATGCTGTTTCGGCGAAATATAAGATAATTTGTGTTGCATATATGAAGTGATATTGGTATTATGCCTCTGCATATTTATTTTGCTTGTTTTTACAATTTTAACTTTATAAATACTACTTTTACTTCCATTTCTACCAAATTAGCTACTACGCCGACGCCTGTAGTTCGCTCGATGAATTCTTCAAAGAATCTGGTTGTCCTGCTGAGGTGACAGCCCTTGGTGTGCCCTGCATGTGCCCCATGAAGGCCCAGAAGATTGTTCTGAAGAACCAACTGGTGACGATCCCCGAACTACCTGCTGCGTTCTCCTGGCTCGTAGCTGTAAGTTTTCTGTTTACTCCACACTGGAACAACTAAATACATTTAGGGGTAAATGTGTAGTATATATATATGTATCACTACCATCCTGCACGAACTGTGTACATATGTGCTTTTTACGCACCCGATTTGTGTAACACCACCAGAATCGTTTTTCGGCTGTATGTCGGGAATACGTTTACAATATCGCACTACCTTCGTGACTGCCAGTAGTTTATATCACACGATAACGGGTTAATCTCTCTCGATAGCCCCCTCTGTAGCTTGCCACTGAAATTTGCGCTGCTGGCGTATCGTTTGGAGGGGTCGGCCACAGGCATTTTGGTCGCAGGTAATGGCGCTGCAGTCGTGAAACAAGACCCAAGAACTTAACACCTTTGCAGCTGTGAGAACCTTGGTCATGTCCCCAACTCGCGTTTAGACCTAAATCGAATTTTGCCGAAAAAACATGTAAATACCGGACCAATACGGTTGAATCACTTTTTTGGGCTGTAAGGACTGAATATTTTTGCTGCTCTGCAAACTAAATTTTTAATACCGTTTTAATAACATTAGAACTGGATACTCATATGGCTGTTAATACTCTGTTTATGGCTATATTCAACCACTAGAACTGGAAACTAAATTGGAAGCTTGAGATACCTGAACTAGTTCGTTAAATATGGCAGCAACATGACTTAAACATTTGTGAAAGATATTATTCAATGTCTTGTGCGAATTATGGAGACTTCAGCATTCTTTGGTGTGTTTGTGTAAGGTACAAACTATTTTGTCAGTGTAAAATTTTAAATACTCCTTGATAATTTAATTTAATCTTTCCACAAAAAAATAGTTGGTCTCAATTTCAAATCGTGAGCTCGCGTTGAGTGCTTTACGTTTCTATGGGAATAGTAATAGATCGTCAGAAGAAAGCGATCCTGTTACATAAAACGTATTGTACGGTTTTAGTTGCCGAAACGCAAAAACAGCCAACATATAAATATGCAAGAAATTCTAAACATGAGAACGTAGGCAAATATCTATATTATTTTATTACGTCATCCCTTGATATGTTCTGTACCTAGGGTGATTATAACATCCGTCTGGAGCTTAGGGACAGCACCAGCAAGAAAATGGTATCCTGCGCCAATGTCAAGATCTCGATCAACAAGAAGCAGGCTCCATGCACAGGCTGGCTCTGCAACAGACGTTAAGAACATGAATACAACCAATGCGTCAAACGACACACTTTGTATCATACCAATATGAGTGAAGAAGTAATAAAATATATTGTCCTATTTTTTTCTATTTATTACGCTGCTGTAGTGTTTGTTGAACATTACCACTGCATGCGTGTCCGTACTCAATACAGCAGAGAAACCTTAGATATATGCTGGATTCTGTACAGCGCGATCTCTATCGATAAATTACGGAACTACCTCGTTGCTTTAAGGATATCTTATCAATAAGTTAAATAACATAGCTTAGCATTGCGTACAGTTTCGTGCAGGTTCCATATAAAGTTAGATCATAATGCATAAATGCAAATATATATAACTGCGAAGAGTTATGGATCTGGACCCAAAATATTGTTCAAATATAGCAAGCCCATATCATGCCAATCCTCACAAAATCTGTTATTGCTTCCAACTCGAAAATTGTGTGTATTTGCACATATACCGCAGTTACAGGTTGTTTTTTATGGCTGATAGGCGAGACCTGTACCATCTGTATGGTGTGTAAGGAATGTAAATTTAGTTTATGCTGCAAAGGCAATAAAAATGTTTCAGTGTAATTTATTGAAGACAATGCAAATGTAGCTCTGAAGACAACAGACCGAAGAAAAAGTTATACACAAAAATCCGTAAATGCGGTGTACGAAGTACCAAACGTGTTTTGATAGGTAGCGAGCCATTGTGACTAGTGTTAACGGTGCATGGCTTTGCTACAAACCTTACAAAATGCAACAGAGCAACGGCAACAGAGGTTAGCAAAAGTGGTACATGTAAAGCCAGAAAAGGTACGTTTATATATATATATATATATATATATATATATATATATATATATATATATATATATATATATATATATATATATATATATATATATATATATATATATATGAGGCGCCAGCGGAAACCGTGTTAATGCCGCTTTTAGAGAGACCAATGCAGTATAAGAGCTGTAAGGAGCCCACTAATAATGGGCATTAGGACGCAACAGCAGAGGTCGTCGTCATAGATGGCATGTCACTCAAAGCAGAGCAGGTGCTTCATGGAATGTTAGCAGAACCAATACACATGCCACAGGGGAAGCTGTTAAAGACCGTCGGGCCGTTCCATATGAAGACACTTGTAGCAGTGTGAGATAGCATTGGATGCTAAAGGCTGTATACGTGTTGCAATGGTAGCCACGAATAGCCTTGCTGCATCGGAAGCTCTAAAATAGCATAACTGATTATAAAAACATCTAAATATGTAAATATTCTGCATACGGATGTATAATAAAACCCCATATATACTGCATGAGTAGCCTCCAAATTAAAATAGGTATGAAAAGCCCATAATTTAGAACGAGTGATGGCATGAAAAATAAAAAAATGCGAAACGAATTGAAGTATTTCATAAAATTTTAGTCTCCAGAAAATAAAGACAAAAAATAATATCAACCACAAAGGGCCAAAACCCACCACACGGTTTTGAATTGTAAATTGCACACCCTCAGCGCATCAGAAAACACACAACACATGATTAAAAAGAAAGCGCCGCTCACGCACTATGATATATGTCGCTAGTACTCGTAATGTATGAATGCCACCATCACACCAATAGAAGGCCCATGGCCGGAAATTAAATGAAACACGTTTTCTGTTCATTGTTGGCCACAAAAACAACAGTGGTATACATTTTTTTTATCATTAAGAGTCCCGATGATGCCAGGTTTGTCAGGTAAATAATGTAATGTCATTACCATATGAGAATTCTGTTAAATGTACAACTTGTCAATGTTAATTCTGATAAAAGGCAACAGACATTGGAGTCCCTTACTCTGGACTAAAACCATTCAACGAGCTGGCACTAATCAAAGTTGCAGTCCTATTTTGTGCAGCGTTGATGTAAATTTCTTTCAAAGATAGCTCGGTCTCCATCTGGTAAGACTACCTTTAAAGCATATGTTCAAGAGGCATTATACACATATTCTCGCTGCGTGGTGAGGGTTATTATTGGTTGTGGCTAGTTAAGATTGAAGGTGAGCAGAGGAAATGTTAATATTTCTTGCATGACTTCACCATTAAAAGGTCATACCCCGTGTTAAACAGTTGAAACTTTGGGAGCCACGCTCTGCAATTTTCAAATTAGAATATCATTGATGAAGTCTATTACAAGATATAAAAAGCAAAAGGTCAATAGTACAGTCCATTACTTTGAGGTTTTTTTGGACGACTGCCATACAACAATTTCCCAGCCAACGATATGGCCATATAAACTAGTAAACAAGTGTAACAATTCTACATTTGTATATAATAATAATAATAATAATAATAATAATAATAATAATAATAATAATAATAATAATAATAATAATAATAATAATAATAATAATTATTATTATTATTATTATTATTATTATTATTATTATTATTATTATTATTATTATTATTATTATTATTATTATTATTATTATTATAATAGCGACGGAACGGGTAAAATTCCATGATGCGTCCAAAATATATACATATAATCAGGCATCCTTATTATCAATCAAATAATCTTTGCATGTCAAAATAAGTATAGTATCTAGATCTGAAGTAGTAATTTATGTTTCCGCGCCAAAACTAGAGATAAACCACTCATTGGGACAAAACTCTAGAAAGCGCTGCTGTTTTGACCCCATCTGTACGTTTAAGTCGTCAATAGAGCACAATCACGTGTTATGTGTGTGTTTAAATATACCATCAAAATTGTCAAAGACCCTGTGAAAAAAATTTTAAAAAAACGTTGAAGGTGACCTGATTACAGTTTTGGCAACACTTTCCATCATTATAGAGCAAGGTCAAAATTATGATTTTTAAAAAGAAAACTGTATTAAGTATTATTTCATTGCATTCTAATTAAAAGAGACAAAAATTGCATACGTTTTAGAAATTTTGATGGCGTTTATTATAGGAATTTTTCTTTTTACAGGCAACCATATCTCGTCTTCATTTCAAAGGAAATGAGCAATTGGATCAGAGTTACTTGATGATAGATGTTTCAAATCGCCCAAAAATGCACAAAAACTTGATAAAAAGTGTTGCAAAGCATATATATATTCTGAAAGCTTATGATGCCGAACTTTGTGTTGTTAAGGATGTACAGTGTTTGTGTTCATACATCAATAACGCAACTGCCTTCTCAATTGCACACAAAAGTCGCATCTACTTTTTCTTCATTCATAACTCGCCTTGAAAAATTTTTTTTTTTCAATTTCAAATCAGTATGCTCAATTGGAAATCAAATGTATGGCTCTCTCCAATAATAATTAAATTAAAATCTAGGCTCCGGTCTGTGTGTTGATATTATAGCAATGAGGTACCAGATTTCAAGTCTTCATGAGCAATACTAAGAAAAATGGTTGTGCGTAAAAGTTTGTGTGTGGTCCTTTTAATTTGCCCACATGAACATGAACAAATTTAACATGTTTTACCCAACACCTTTGCCAATTTGTACACGGGTCAGCGGCTTGTGCGAAACTGCGAAAGAATTGATTCCTGGCCCTCTCTTTATTACAGAGAGGGTGATTACTTTCCCCTGTTTTGAACACTTTTACTTAGTGACCCAACCTCATAAAACATAAAATCTAGATGCTGTGCTCATTTGATCCTCTTCTGCAATGCACGTGCACGTGCAGGTATAATAACTTTTGTAACTCTTTCACTTCTTGCTTAAGCTAAATGTGATAGGGAATCCTAAAATAATAAATGATATACTCAAATCTTACTACTTATAAATTCTAACTTATTTCAGTCGATACATGTGTTACCATTTCATTTTCATATAGATACGACATATTTACATACATAACAATACACACAATTATATATATATATATATATAATAGGCTTATACAGCCTATGTCAAAATTTTACAGAGGAACGTATGCAATTTAGACAATAGCACTTCCGTGTGTATATAGGATATAGGTTAGAAAGGGACAGGTTACCTTATGGTGAGTAAAGAGTTCGGACTGCGGAGTAGGGTAATGACTACTAGGAAGTGGTTCTGGGCAAAAAGACACAAATACATACACACACACACACACACACACACACATATATATATATATATATATATATATATATATATATATATATATATATATATATATATATATATATATACATACATACATACATACATACACACAAACTATATGTACTGGTTATAAACAATTATGTCGCTATTGATACGTTCGAGGGCGGGATATGTATATATATATATATATATATATATATACATACATACATACATACATACATACATACATACACACAAACTATATGTACTGGTTATAAACAATTATGTCGCTATTGATACGTTCGAGGGCGGGAGTAAGCATCAGAAGCATCATGTAAGATACTCCACAGCACAGTCAAAAGCCAAAAATTGTCGAAGACGTCTTCTTAAGAAATGGACTTCATTTGTATTGCGTGTATCTGATTATAGCTTTAAGAGGTTGACAGGCTATAAGCTCAAACAATTATTGTAAATGAAGTCCATTGCTTTATTCACATTTTCCCCTATGTTATATGCTATCACATGAAAAGTTTCACTTTTGCCTGATCATTCTTTGGAGGTCTGCCTAGTGCTAAACACTGTCACGTGATGGCATAAATAAGCACAAGAGTTAATAAAATACTGGAACAGTGTATTTATAGTTTTTACTTTTTTTTTAAATAATATATAAACCAAATGTTTACACTTACATTCAATGACTAACAAGAACAGTTATCATGTAACATGCGGATTTACGAAGGGGGAACCGTGAAAAGTAAAACTAGGAATCACTGGGTGTTGTGAAGAGGCTATTGCGGTTATGCACAGACAGACTGCACCTGCTGTTAATTCTCCTTATGTTAAAAACCAAACGATATGTAACTACATAATGAATGTAATGTTCCACACACTGACGCACCTGGCGGTTTGTACGCAACATGGTTGGAAACGATTGTCCTGGACAATTTTAATATTTGAAACTGTGTTACCATTTTAACTGAATTCCACATGATACAGGTCCTATTTTTAATTGACTTAACACCACGTTAACTCTCGACCAACATTGCCAATAAGCAATCACATTGGAGAAGGATGTGATGTTACATGAATACTGATCAAGGACCGCTGGCACCAAAAGCCTGAAGTGGAACCATCGGTCTGAGTAAGAAGTCTAAATGACAAGTATCAGGAACCTATGCGAAGGAGCCCTCTGTGCTGGCAAAGGTATAAATACCCTCCTCCAACAAGTCCCACACGTAGAGTTCGGTGAAAGTCATAGAGGATTACCACCGGCAAGCCCGTAGGATATTAACAACAGTGATGTTCCTTGGGGCATGCCAGGAGGAATAAAAAGCTTGCACATTGTGCGCTCTACCTTAGACCTGCTTCAGGGCCAAAGGCCTATCCAAAGCAGTCTCGAAGGCCTTTAGGATAGTCTGCTTGATCCACAATCAGATGGTGTTTTGGCACGTTCCCCTTTCGAAGGTTACCCAGGGGCCAAAAGAGAGTGAACCTCTGTTGCTTTGCACCGTCCATGTGCAGCACTGTCATCAGGCGCAGGGCTCTTCAGAGAAAGGGCCGTATGCATAGGAAGAAAGGTGAAACCCCTAAAGGCTGCACATGGACCTTGAGCCACTTTGTTGTTTACAAGGAAACATAAGTGATGCCTCATGGTCACCTGGGGGTGGTCAGGTGGCCATTGGATTCGGTCTTGCACTGTGAAATACAGAATACTGCATTTGATTTTGTAATTTTATAAGCTATAAGATATATATGGTGATCTATTTCATTGACCGACTGTATCTTTGTTCCACGAGGTGACGCTGGTTGCAGGTTGTGCTGTCAAGTGTTCAGTCAATGGTTTCGTTAGTGTACATGCAATATCCTGCCCAGTAAGGGTAGCCTTAAGTTTGTTACATTGGTTTTATCAAGTGTACTGAGAAAGTTGGATACGTGGTTGATGCACCTTTCACTATAAAGGGCATGCTCTGCTACGATAAAGCCTATTTGGGCGATACTACATTGGCAGTGACTGGTACAATGCAAAGGAAAAGCTGCTTTGTTGGGCAGAGGTCTTGGCTATGGTGGTCGTGAAGTAACGTTAGGTAACTAACCCAATAATGATTGCAGGTACAAATAAGATGGCATCACATGATGGTATATTGCGTTCCTGGGCTCAATGAAGACAAATGCATTGCTATGTTCATGTTTCTGGCAGTAAAGTTAGATGGGTTGAAAAGG
This sequence comes from Hermodice carunculata, assembly GCA_964020975.1. Lineage (NCBI taxonomy): Eukaryota > Metazoa > Annelida > Polychaeta > Eunicida > Amphinomidae > Hermodice > Hermodice carunculata. The sequence goes on from OZ026614.1 coordinate 11,672,305, forward strand.
AGGAAAGAAAGAGGGAGAAAGAAAGATATCGAAATAATTTAAAGAGAGAATGAAGGGAGGGCAGAAAAAAGAAAAAGAGAAGAGACAAAAAAAGAAAGATTTAGCCAATGTCAATGGGTTTGAAACAGTCAGTTACAGAGATATGTCAGTGTAATGCTGAAACTAATTGACTGTTCTCAAGCAAGGCCCAGTCTGCACAGCCATACAATATATATATATATATATATATATATATATATATATATATATATATATATATATATATATATATATATATATATATATATATATATATATATATCTTAAGTGTTTAACATTACAAAAAAAGCTTTATGAGTGATATAATAGCATGTGGCAGGTGTGCAACTCAATACTTGTCTCCAATCCAGTCCATTGGATAAAATCTAATTTGGATCAGCATAACCTCTTTATGCTGTACACCACTATAAAAGTAAATGTGTGAGAGGATTCGTTCAAGTGCAAGTTAATGACGTAAGAATAAAGGTTCCATATCGTGTTCATTTCAGCTATCAGCAGCAAAGACTCTCTGACCCCCATTTGCTCTGTTTCCCACCAGCTTCTCGTGTGCACTCAGGCTCGCCAGCTGCTCCCATGGGTAAACACACCCACTTAGTCTGGCTCCCGCCGGTTCGTCATATTTTGTCCCAATAAAGAGGTTATTGTGTTAAATTGAAAAAAAAAATATAGGAAAAAGGCACACAGTCGCCGAAGGCGCTAACTTATTCTCCGCAAAAATTAAAAAAAAAAAAAACACCGGACCGCTTAGTCGCTAAATGTGACGTACCGGTCTGGTTCAAACCACAATGCTCAAGCTGTTGACAACAGAGGCCGCGCACTGTCCGACCACTTTTATTGCCGGCCGTGCTACGCGGACGATATCAAGGTCAAGGACAGGACTTTTACATGCTTCTTTGCTTTTCCATTTGCTGGCGGAGTCACGAACATTTCTCTTGGGGGACTACTTTCAGCCAGGTAGTGTGCTAAAATAAACTCAGCATGCACTACGGACACATGCCAAAGCTACTGACACAGTAAATTTGCCATCAGGTATGCCAATGCAATTTTGTAATAGGTTTTAATCTGGTCCGATTTTTGTTGTAACAGTTAAATTACCAGGTCAAGTAAATCTGTCAACAAATTACACCGCAAACATACAAAGGAAGCCCCACTGTAAGCTATTTATTACACATGTACCTCTTTCACACATATACATGTATGCATTCAAATCCCCCTCTTCCAAGGACAACTGAACAATCAAGGAGTCTAAGTGGAAATTGCGTTTTTGCATATATATAGAAACAGGTTTTCTATTAGGAACATGTGGTTTTTTCCTTTTCTTTTTCAGTTAACCACTGTCTCAAAGAAACTATAAACTTTTGATGTTTATGAACAGAAAAACTTGTTACTCGAAGGTTACAATAAATATTGCACACTGAAAAGAAAACAAATTTATGATGTTTCATTAATAAAAAAAATACAATACTGTATGCGTGATTGTCATTTCACATAACCTTGTTGGCCACCTTTTTGATACCAGGTATTCACATGAGAAATATAAATTTATCTCCATATATACAGCCCCATAAAAGGGGAACTCTGGAGAGATTCAAGCATTGTGGCTGATCATAAAATATAACATCACATGAAAAACAGTGTTGAAGAACTTATGTAGCTCATATATGAATTACTTGGAATTCCCATTGATCTTGTCTCACAAAGTAACCAAACCTGTTAAGTAGCTCAACTATATTGAAACATGGTGTTAGACTACACAGGCGCATGGTTATGGTACTTGCAAATATAAAATAAAGGTGAAACGAGTACAAAATACTATTCAATTTGTGTCTTTTTGTCCAGAATCTTCCTGGAGCACCGTGTCATACGTCAGCGCAATTTCTATATACAGTTTGCACTGTGTCAGCACCCAATACACAAAGAATTCCATTCAAATACAGTACCTCATGATCAGCACTATTTCACAATCAGTGAAAAAAGTAAAATATTGACTAGGAGAGTTTCAATTAATCTGGACAAGTAAACTGGATTTCAAACCATGTTGTAACAATTAAGTGCTGCTAACTGATCAACAATGGACTTCTCTTTTAATTTCCCTTGGAGCCACATACTAATAATTCTTTTTGTACTTCCGGTCGCTCACGTTTCCAATGTGTTGCATTATAGGCAACATTCGTATTATATGACCTATAGGTTGCCTTCATGGTAGAATTTCTCGTGATGCAGTTTGCATAAAAATAACTTTATTTACAACCTTGATTGGCTTACGTCTCGGGACACATAATTAGTAGATTTTGCCTTTCCACGATTCCTAATCATAGAAGACATGATTTCTCTCTTGCAAAATGTTTTTAGTTGCACTAGGTTGAACTGTAAGAAATATTTTACTACAGGAGGTGTAAAGGGTGTAATTATTGCAATTTAAATGCTCCCTTTGATCCATCGAGTCCAACATATATATATATATATATATATATATATATATATATATATATATATATATATATATATATATATATATATATATATATATATATATATATATACATATATCATACATAGGATATCCAAGTCGATTTGCTTAGGGGGTGGCCAAATACAAAATTGGACCCAGATTATGTTAGAGGTCCAATGAAATTGGACCCATTCAATCACTTTTTAACAAAAAATTCATTACCACAAAAATAATATGAATTCGCGGGGTGATTTTCAATGAATGAGAATACAAAGTTCTGGTGTAATAAATTTTCCTCAAAGTTGTCGCTCGATTCTGACACGTAAAATATAGAAGTATTATGTGGGAGGTGATAAATGTCGGTCACATGCACGTACATCTTGCAACTTGATCTTGGTTATTTATGCCAAGGTAAGTCTGTCTGAAATACACTGTGTTTTTTATATGAGACGCTCTTGGTATCTTCGTTTTCAATTCTATGTTTTCGCATTTTTTCATCAGCTTATCTATATATTCCTTATTGTATCGAGATACAAGGCTTCTCCAATACCTGAAATGAACTTACACTTCTAATGTATTTCACATGTAGGTAGGTGTAATTAGCGATGTGCCGTGTATGGATGGATATCTAATAATTACTAGTAGATACTTGACATTTTCCATAAAGATTCAATATGTCAACGTAAATGCAGACACGGAGCTATCAGAAAACCATTTTTATTATTCCTATTGCCAGTTGCTAACGGCTATTCGTCTTACGTCCGTTCTTCGCAGAGAATCAATGTGTAATCACATTTTACCCTTTGAACTTACCCAGAACCAGTTTAGACAAGAGTATATTTATTTTGAAATGGCAAAATGATATAAGATACTTCAATTTTTTATTGTTAACCGACACGCATGACTAGGAGTTAGTACAATAGAGTGGGTACCGTAGGAGTGGCCCAACAAAGGTGAAATATCTTTTCTTTGATCAAGGAAATTCGTATATCTGCATGTCACACACATAACAAAAACCGTCTAACCAGTTTTCGTCAACTTTGGTTGTTATGAAATTTCCTTAGCCAAACATGAGAGAGCCGGTTGTTGCATAATTGCATATATAAGCTTTCGTACAGCTGACCAGTACTTCAAAGTCAGTTGTATGGCTGTCTATGCACAATACATGTGCTGCATGACTATATATTCATTTCATAATATACCTAAATATTTGCGCGTGAATTGGTCACAATTGGCTGTTTACACGGGAGTTTTTATTGAAATATCTATGTTAAACTCGTCCATATTTTTCGAACCACTCCCTTTAAAAATGAATATAGTTTATGAAACTTCAGTATTCCAGCTGGCTCATTGTCTGTGAGTAGAAGCAGATTATTGTGAAACTCTGATGATATTACATGGTTCAGCCACACTTCATTTTCAATGGTCTATTATGTAACTCAAGATCATCATTTCATTTATTTATTTTGATACGTTCCCCACAAATTACACCCGATTGGCATTTAGTTTTAACTTCAAATGTAGATTTTTGCAATGACAGTCATCTTCGGATCACCTGCAGTCGGTTTGGATTAAGACCCTGAACAAAAATGTCAGTTTAGTTCGATGTCATCTGTCGCAAATACCGACTCTACATATTCAAAAACGGCAACTTAACGCTTCACACTTTCTGCGCTACATTTTAAACTGACTCACCAGTTTTTCCTCGGTGCGCCCACAGCGCACCAAGGATAGCTGTTGACGTGGATTGTTATATTGTAATATATTGCTTCATGTTTTGGGTATTTTAGTGATTTGCCTTACATGCGAAAGTATGATAACTGAAGTTACCCAAACCTTGTCCTCATAAATTACCATGTACATGTAAATGTATTCGGTAGATTTATAAGTGAACAATTGTTCCCTATTTACCCCTTGTTCTACATTTACAGATTCTAAAGAGTAGTAAGCGGATACAGAAATAATTTCTTACGTGTGGGGAAGCTTGCTTTTAAATCTTCATTTGTGTACCTGTATGCAAGTTTGATACTAAAAACGAACTGAAATCAACTACAACTGAAAATGCTCATTACTGTATCTCATTACCATTTTGACAATTAAATTTAACAAATAGACACACTAGCTGTTGCCTTCGTAGATAGACCAATATCGCCGCGCTATTGATATTGTGAATTTATATTGACGGGGTGACTACATCACCATAATGTACTTATTGGTGCATTTCAATAGCGTTTATTTACTGTATTAACTTTAACGTTAACAGATTTACAATGCCTTTTGCAACGACTCGGGCACACACTCAGACACAAAAATAAATGATAATTTGTCAGTCGACCAGATCGGAGAATGTGATCATCATTGACATTGTGTGTGTTGATTGTGTTAAACCTGGAAGTGAATTGCCAAGTTTTATACAATACAATAGAGTCATACAATACATATCTTGGAGTAAAATTAATTACCATTACCAATAGCTCAAATTAGATAGATATGCCTTGGCCCTAGTATGGTCAGATGATTGTGAAATTAGCCCCATTTATTAAATATAAATATAGATAGGTTTAATCACAGCCAACTGAATCATAATTTAAAAAACATGTACAAACCATTGCTCATGTATCTTGCGAACGATTCATTCTCAAGGAACACGTGCATGAATTATTCTGTCATAGTTTCCTAATTCAGTTTCCCATGGTTAAGCATGTGCCTATATTCTAGGCCCGTGAGTTCAGTAACATTCCTTGGCTTTATGTGATGCACTCACGTAATTGATATATATTGCGAATTCTGAAACAGGTTTCTATTACATTTTAAAACTGCATCAACATGTCTTACACTTTGCATTATGATTTATCATGTTAATCATACTGTGTTGTCATGTTGAAAACTTGGACCTTGGGCTTGGGCCGTTGGCCCAGGTGTGTCATGTCAGTACCTCGCATATTTGAAATTGTCCATGCCCATGGTAAAATGGTGTGTGCATGTAATATGTCCTGACCAAGGCCCCCAGTCATCGTTTCTTCTATTGTCACGAACTTGACCCGTTGTTTGCACAAACTGTCATCCCTTCAGACACTGAAGAGGGAAACACAGTCAGAATTTGTTTTGCTGCAGTAAATGACGAGGTACCGTTTGCCGGCCCGCTGCGGGCGTGCCGCAGTTTTGCATGGACAGCTCTAAGTCACATGATCTATTGTTTTATGAATATTCATTAGGCTACATTGACAAGATGGATCTCCGCTTTTTGTTCACATTGGCGCAAGCATCAGTTTCTAACTGTAATATTTTTACACGCAGCCGAAAATCGCCATAATTTTATAGTATCGTATAGAAGGGAGTCAAATTAAGCGAAATATGTCAGGTTTTGCGTTGTGAGACCTGTTCTTTAAGGCATGCTGATACTTGAAATAAAGGTAGTTTTGCAAGGAACATGAGTATAGCACCCTTATCATACTTCAGAGCCGTTCATTCTTAGTAGCTTCACTTTGTAGTTAGCAACTGAAATAGTTAAGTGAAATTGAAGTTAACAGTACTTGGTCCATCTTGTTGTTTTTCATCTGTCTGTCTTTTTTCTGTGGTTTCATCCCATCTGCCGACAATTTACATTTTGCGCACTCCTGATTTGTAGCTTGAAATGCCTCCACGCAAACACAGAACACTGCCAAGACAAACCAGCGTTGCTAGCCATCGGGCTGCATGACCTTTGATCCATGTGTATTCGAATATACTTAATGTTTTATTGCAGAGGCTCTCCTGTCGAGTTTTTTTGTTAAAATTAGCTTTACAATATGAGCCTTTAAGATGGTTTTCATTTGCAGTCACAAACCCTAAAGCTCCATATTCCGGCCCTTATGTATATATCAAGCTTTAAGTCCCTAAATGGTGAGTAATCATCGTCATGTCTAGAATTTTTTGGGCTGGAATGACAATGAGATCTTTTGTTTTAATATTTTCTATTGTTAAGTACAAATACAAAGTAAAATGCAATAGTTAAATGGTCAAGGGTCCTCCTTAATATGATTAAACAAACTACAAGTAACAACCTGCTGTTTGATTTAAACAAGCGCTTGATACCCATGTATAGCGGCAATTTATAGGAGGGCGGCAGAGCCAAAGCTGGTCGTTCTTGATGGAAATCGATAGTGACAGAAAAAATAAATCAAACTCGAAAGTTAAGGTCCAGAGCGTAAAGAAACAAATAGTTGGTGGAATGCTGGCATGCGGTTGAGCCCTAGGTGCATTAGCAACCACAGCAAAGAAAGCGGGCCTCCACATCTTCACTAGCCAAATGGTTAACAGCACGTAAACTTGGTAAAATTACGAGTACCATCTGCCGCAGCGCAAGAGGTATAAAGCCGATAAACGGAGTGATCCATCAATGTTGAATCTTTGTCTCGATGAAGTCAGTCCTTTGTGAGCCACGGTTCTACCTGTGAGTGGTAAGTCTGATTTTGTATGCACAGTTCCACCAATACGGCATAAAGTAATACTTGTATGCAGGTATTGATCAGTGAGGGTACACTTTCAAGCACCGTTTGGGTTGTCAACCATTACTGAATCCTTAAAATGTGTTCACCGTCTACTGTTTAATGTTGAGTTCTGTGAGTTTTGTACTCTTCTTTCTCTATCCAGTAACATTGAAGGTCGGAGACATAATCTTTTGAGCACGGACAAATATGTCACGAAAACTACTTGAAGTAAGGTTAGGCATCAAGCACCCAACTGGCGGAGAGGAATTCGTTAGCAAAATGTTCAGTTATCTGGACCATTGAATTTATCAAATAAACAACCCCGATTTTGCTATTGCGGACCAAATTTATTTCCAGTCTAATGACACATGAAAACAATAGAAAGGTTACCTCACTTGGACGAGTTTGACTTGAATCCATCTAACTTGACGGATGTGCACATATATTGCACTGTTTCATCATGTGAATTTATCTCTTTGTGTAACTTCCGCTATCTCATCCAAAAGAGGGCCCGTGAAGTCGAGATATTGTATATTTGTCCCTCTTTTACGTACTTTTGAAATGTAACCCATGTAGACCGATTCATCAGCTTTCCTCGACGCTCTCCTAGCGCCCAGAGTGCCTCCCGGTTAGGTACTGATCGATGACTTACGTTCTTCGTAGCAAAAAGAATAGAAGCAGACGACAGGAGACACCTGATACTCACGTTAATCGGACAAGCTGCACGCCAGTACACCAGTCGTACGTTCCTTTGGGTCTCTAACAAATAGCGTGTCAGGAAAACTTTACATTTATCTTTGTCATGCACACTAGGAGTTTTCGTTGTTACCCCTCTTCGGGATTCTTTGTCCACAGTCACTTGTAAATAATGCAAACGGAAGCTATATTTGCCAGCTTCATTTCTGGAAAAACTGGTTATTGTCTGAAACTCTGGTTCATATAGACATGTGGTATCGTAATAATTTATATTCATATCAGGATTTAGACCCCGAGTATTTTCAAGGCATTCAGAGAAAAAGGTGTGACCTTCATTTAAAGAGATATTACACTGACCAAAATTGGCACTTCTCCTTGTCCTCCCATGGCTGCATGTGCCAGAGGTACCAGACAAGATTTATGCTAAGTATATAATTTGTCACACTTTTATAATTATTGCTGTCAAAGCCACCAACTATCAGAGACTGAGAATCTTGATCATTATTTGCAGGTCAACATTAGCGATTTATGAAGATTTGAAAGAGTACACGCTGTGATATTTTAAAATAAATGTAATAACCTCTTTTACCAGCATAGACACAGTTTTATTTTTCTTGGCGGGGTGGGTTTTGTCACGTTCATAAACACCGTTATTGATACGTGCATGAACTTTTTTATTTAATACCAAAACATCGAATCAAAACACGATAAACACACATATATATATATATATATATATATATATATATATATATATATATATATATATATATATATATACATACATATATATATATATGTGAATATATATACACATATATGTGAATATATATACACATATATATACATATATATACACATATATACATATATATGAATACATATACACACACACATATATATATGTATATATATATATATGTGTGTGTGTGTGTGTGTGTGTGTGTGTGTGTGTGTGTGTGTGTGTGTGTGTGTGTGTATTGATATATTATTGGTTTTGAACCCAAGTTGTTGTATGTAGCCACTCCTCTCTCTGGTCTCCAAGAAATACTTGTCCATTGATTTCATGAATGTATTCCTCTTCGTGCGGCATCAGTCTGGACGTGCCAGCTTCAGGTCAAGGTTCTTCACAGGGTAGGACACTTGGTTTCCTGATCACAAGTGTCCACTGTGTGGTGCTGACGATATTCTAAAGGGCAATTGTCCAAAACGTACATGAAATGCATATGGCATATGTAGCTATTGGGTTGTTGGCAAAGATAATAACGTTGCCATTGTATCTAATAACATCAGTTACTTTTCGGATTCTAAACAGTAGACAATGAAATTAAGTGAAAACACATTGAAAGGTTATACTTCAGTACACAGTACACGATTTGGGGGTGGTGGTGCTGGGAGTGGTGCTGGGGGTTGGAGGTGGTAATAAAAAGTCCAAGACAGATTCTTTATACACAAGCCCAAGGTTTCCTACACTCATACGCTGAGCAGTAACGAGCAGGCTTGTGGGCTACTCTTAGCCTTGACTGAACCTCAGTAAACCTGTCGATACAGATATTGAAGATGTTAAAATGACTATGCCTGATTGCTTTCGGGATCCAGACTTACCGAAGTTCCACACTTCCACCCTCTGATCTGACAAGCTTATTGCCGTGGTTTGCGGTTGAGTTATACCTTCAGCTTCTGCAACACAGCATTTTAGGGCTTTTTCGTCTTAAGGACGAAATGAGAAAAGTGACATGCTCAGCAACATACTAAGATTTATTAATGAACTGATGCATGTCTACAAATACGGCACGTGCTTAGAGGGAAATTGATACATTGTATTAGCAAAGTATCCACATGCTGACCAGTGTATAAAATCTAGTGCTGGCGCCACGATCAGTGTGTGCATACATGCTCTGCTCCTTGCCGGTGACACCAGATCATTTAAAAGCACACAGCATTATAATGTGTTATCACCATGTATTGACATAGATAAAGATACAACTGTAGCATAAATAGTGCCGAGGCGAATAGTCACGCATAGGGGTCCCTGTCATAAACAGAAGAGGAATAGGGCCCACTTGGTCAACACAGTAGACTCAAATAATGTTTGCAGCATACATTTAGTCGGGAAACATAAAAGTGACATTGTTTTTAAATATTTACACTGCCCATCAAATAAGACCTACTTATGTTGCTTGAGGGAACAGCACTAGAAGTGTCACAAGCACACTACATGTACTAAATCCTTTTTAAAATATTTAGACGGCAATTTTCACTGTCATCACTCAATGGAAGGTCATTGTCAGTGTTTCTTTGCTTACCAAAGGCCTCTTGAAATTTAAAGATAAGTGCTTGCATACGAATGGCTGCTGAACAGCTTTCCTAATTTAAATGTTCGACATCAGGAACTTACTACTTACGTGAAAAACTCCACTTCATGGACCAACACGAAGGATGTTTTTTACGAACTTTGAAATTTATTTGGTTGCATATAGCCAGTAGAGGCATGACAATTTACAGTTACTCATCCGCGCGCCGGACACAATTTTTGGAGAATTCTAGCTTGCCTGGCTCCACGTATAATGCTCCTTTTCGATAATTCGAACTTACATCTGATTGAAACGATACAAGAGCCAGCTTTACTAATTTCAAAATTGAGGTAAATCAGTCTTTGCATCAGATATAATTTTGTTATATGGAACTGTTGAGATAAAGAGAATGTTGTTGTATCCACTGTCGTATTAATGAATGAGGCAGAAAATTGGCATTTTTCATATTTCGGTTGCCATCTTTCCATGCATTATACTGCAAAAGTTACAAAGATAACAGTTTATGTACATCGCGATCAGCTGTAGCACAGAAAAAGTTACTTCCAATATTTGTGCGGAGCACCTGTTAATTTTTCGATTTTAACATGCTAGCGCACGTGTCTTGCTGTATGCAATATCCTCTTGGGTATGCCAAGTACGTCCAGACGTGAAGGTTGCGTTTAAGCATCTAAAACCTGTGTACCACACTTTCATGGCCTTGCCTCCTTCATGGTGGTTGTGACTTCTGTACACCCTAGGCCAGCCTCCTTAATTTTGCGAAAAACGTCCAGCCTTCAGAAAACATGACAATAGGTTGCGCACTCGCTTAAGTATACATAATGTGTCCATTGAGGCCCACAGAAGGCAATGTGGAAACATTTGATTGTGTTGACGTAGAGTGCCGGTGACCGGCCCAGGGTGATCGACAGATTTGCGGTGGAATTTCTTTATTCTTATTGTTTAACTGCGTATTTTACCTCATTAATAGTCAGCATACCTGAGACCTTTAATTCCGCCCCAAACCTATTGTCAATACATTCATGTTTACCGAAAAGTCCCATATAACTATGAAAAATAGCCATTTACATAATTCAAACACATATTTAAAGACTTGGGTTTGTATTGGGGATTTCTTTGTCTTCACGTAATTGATTTTAATTTTTGTCCTATATTCAATCAACAAAATTTAGACTTTTTATTCACGTCCAAAGTATTGAAATATAATTTGTTTTAAAATAAAATAGAGCTTAACACACTCAGCCTAGATTCCTTAAAACACCAAATAGCAACCCCCCTTTAGCACTGACTGGTATTCACATCGAGACACGGGCATTGGTGGACACACCCTTGTTAAGCAAAGGATTCCTTTAGCAGGTTAAAGATGTCTTCAATAAGACTGATTCAAGCTGAGTCAAACCCGTCCGGAACATTGACTTTTGAAAACATTGGAGCAGTCTTGAACGAGGCGAGCCACATGCGTCAGGAGGATATCACAACCTTAAAAGAGAAAAGGTTCGAACGCATTTTTCACTGTGCATGGCTTCCCCGTCATCGATATCATGAGGACCCAGTTTATTGCGCTATGTGTGTAACTCTGCATAGTTATTGAGGTTTTTCGCTCCATGTAGCTTTCGATGAATCATCATAACATCTGCGATAGGGTGCAATTTCCAGCAATTACACCTAATCAACTTATGGCATTGATGCGTTTGTCGAGAAAGATTCGAAGAACTGGCGTGAAACTTAAGTGGGTATGATATAAAATCAATATGAGGAAACAATTTGATATATGGTATTTTGCTTTATTGCATTACTTTCATGTGATAGAAACGGATCTCCAAAATGTGGGTTTGATCCACTCTATTTGCGGGGAAAAATCGTTTTTGTCAGGTTTTTATATAGTGAGTCGTTCTAACTAAGGCCAGCAGTTACTGCAATGAAGGCGGAAATAGGGAAATCAAAGCCATCCACAGTAACATAATGATATTATTATTATCATCATTATTATCATTATTGATAACACAACTACTACTTCTACCTTTACCATTGTTATTATTCTAATTATTATTATTATTTTTTGTTGCGTTCATCCTTAAAATCGTGGAAAGAACATGCATGTTCTGCACATATACTCAAACTTTCCATTTAGAAATATGAGTGAAGCATTGTGTTTTTTATTGTCGCTAGTACATGCTTTAATTTTAGATAGTACTTTAAGAATATTAGGTGTCGTGCATATGATTTTAAGCAAATTTTCCATGACACATCCATTTGGAGAAATATGGTGTAAAATAATGTGCCGTGCATTCGTATGAAAGGGAATTGTATCGTACAAGCAACCTTATGAATAACGATGGCTGGAGTTCACACTTATCCCCAAGGTGTGTGTCCACATATATCAATGCAAGTTTTGTGGCGCAAGGAGTTCTTTTAGGGCTATGGGTCACTATCACAATTAGTTTTCGAAGTGAGAACTGTTTCAGCCAAAGCAAGGCTTTTTGATCGTGCAAAGAAACACATATTTTGCAACTGCATTCAATTGCAAGTGTTTTACCACCACAGTGTCAAAGCAAGCAAACGTTAAGGTTTCGCCGTAAATAATTGTGTTTGTGTCTTTCCAAGAGTAGTTAAAGTTACAATACTATGATCGGAAAAAAATCCTTCAGATTACAGTTTTCGGTACAATATAGCTTTGATTGCCAATAAAGCATGCACCATCAAGGAAAGCTGCACATTAGTTACAAGCAGGCTTTGCATCTGTTCCAGGCAACATAAATGCACCACGCCCCCTGATCTCTATCTTAGGTTGGATATGGTGTAAAGTATGTCGTGTTTGATGTCAAATGAATAACTTACCTACTGATGTAGTTATTACCAGTTTCCGTCTCCATATCCCGACTTATAATGTATAAATTCCTGATATTATTGCAGTCCATTACAATAATAATTGACTGCAAACTATAAATATGAGATTAAAAAAAGGAATTTTCATCAAAATTTCTGAAGAGGACTCCGTTATTCCATTTTTGTTCTCGATACCGAAATTACATAGATACCCTTTTAAATCTATATTCGTAGCCGGTGCTTCAAAATGTACATCAAAACAATTATCGAAAGAAGTAACATTGTGTTTGACTGCAATTAGGAATCCTTTGCGTAAATACTGTAATGCCATTTCTAGAAACTGTGAAATAAAATGTTTTTGCATTAGCAAGTCATCCGAGTTTGTATCTAAAATCAAAGACGTAAAAGCAAAAAAATATCAGATGTTTTGATTTTTCTACACTGTACACAAATCTACCCATAGATGAAGTCAAAAGTTCATTTTCAGAATTAATAAGCAAAATATTTAAACATAATGGTAAACCATACATAAATATTAATTTGTATACAAAGAAAGCATATTGGTCACACATTATATATTCAAAAAGTAACGTTAAATCTCACATTGCTGAAACTTTGATAGATGCTGTAAAATTTCTTTTGATTAATACTTTTGTTCAATGCGGATTTGGTTTTTCAAACAAATAAAAGGCATTTCAATGGGTAGCAACTGCTCCTCTTTACTGGCAGATTTATATTTAACCTGGCTTAAATTTTAGTATATGGATAAATTGATGAAAAAGGACTTCCAAATGGCTACAACATTATCAAACAACGCAAGATTTATTGATGACATTGCTTTCGTAAATGGACAAAATTTCAGTGAAATTGCTAAAGAAATTTACCCAAATGATATCTGTTTGGAGGGTTACAATTCAGATGGTTTCAGAGATGTGTTTTTGGACTTGGATATGCAGGTCACTTATGACAGGTTTTGTATTCAGTCTATCGCAAAACGGATGAATTCAACTTCGAAGTAGTTAATTATCCTTTCCCGAAGAGTAATATTTCGGACATTATTATTAGATATAATAAGTGTTTGTCACAGATTTTGAGATTTGGTCGTGTTTATTCTAAATTTTAATACTTTGCATCTGGAACCAAATTTATTTGCAATAAACTTGAGTCAATAGGATTCAAAGATGTAATTTTGATCAAATATTTCTACAAATTTTGCTGTAAATATCCCTAGATGGTTAGAACGTTTGGCTTCAATAATTTTAGAGATTTAGACTTGCCTATTTTGCTACTTAATTTTATCTGTTGGCATCATTCACCTTTCAGACATTTTAGGTTAGCTTGTTTTCTGTTTGGGCAAACCCTTAGGGGCTATAGGTAGCAATCAGGTACTGACGACAGTTACAAGCTTGCCTTATTGTATTTGATATCTGGTAAGAAATATTATATTTTTATTGCATACTCTTGACTTAAATACAAATGACTTTCATTCTTTTCTGACTTGCCCTATACTTTTGCTGTTAATATCCAAAGATTATTAGAAAGTTTGGATACAATAATTTACAGATTTTAGACTTCTCTGTTTTGCTACTTAATTTTATCTTTCGGCATCCTTCTGTTTTAATATTCACTTTCAGATATTTTAGGCTTGCATGTTTTCTGTCAGGTTAACCCCTCCCCCCCTCCCAAGGGGCTATCGGTAGCAAGCAGCGGCCTACGACAGTTACATGTCTGCCTAATTGTACTTAAAATCCTGTTAAGAAAAACTGTTTTGATAACATGTTTTTAGCAAAATATGCTAATGACGTTCATTCTCATCTGACATGCCTATATGCTCATTTACTCAATTTAAAAAAACCCTCAAAAGTGACAGCATTTTCTCAAATGTCACAAGCCTGACACATTACGTTTATACATTGAGGGGTAGGTGTCATCATGGAGTTTGTTTTCCATTTCTGATGCAGGCTGTCCATTGTTGCAGTCCTTGCTAGGATTTCTGTTGGTTTGTACACGTGGTCCAGTTGCAACTGTTTATATTACAATCACTGGAACTAAATATACTGCCCCAGCTTGTTTCCACTTCAATTATACACTTTATTTCGGCTGTTTCAGCCTATGTCAAAATTTTACAGAGGAACGTGTGCAATATGGACAATAATAATTCCATATGTGTATTGGTTAGACAGGGACAGGTTAGCTTATGGAGAGCAAAGAGTTCGGACTGCGGAGTAGTAGTAGGGATAAAGACAACGCAAGATTGATATAATCGTTCCAAGTATATGATAATTGCATGTATATCACCTTTGGTGTTGCGTTGAGCATACTGAAAACTCTAAGACTTTGACGAAATTTTATTGTAGAGGCATGGAGATAGTGTAGTGTGCCATTAAATCCATAACTACACTTTTCACAAGCTTTGAGTGCCAAAGAGCGATGTGAATGAAAATCAACATCTGTTAATTGACGAGTACCTCCCAGCACATGTTCATAATCGAGGCAGGATATTGAACAAAATGTGTAACTTTACAATGCAAGGTTATCCATATGGATTGAAGTTAATGTTTAGTGTTACCCCCGGGTGAAACAGTTGGTGATCGCCATTTCATCATTTTGGGTAAAGATAATACGAATAATAAATTATAATTGCTGCAAGCGTGCCATTTCCAGCAAATGAGAGAAGAGGATGTGGAAGTACACCCTGAGAGACCCTCAAAACCATTCAATTGAAAGAAAAAGAACTTTATCTGGTTGCCTAATTATGAGACATTAATACAGAGCTGACGGACTTTAAGTTTCAACGCCACAACAAAGTTTTTGAATGCAACTGTTCCTCAAGTATATAGCGCATGTGGCAAATATTGCTTCTTATTCCAAAAATTGAAGACGATGTAATGACTTCGAGTTTTAAGTGGTATAATATAATTATTTTAATATGATTTAATATGAAGCTGTATGTATTCAACCGCATACTCTTCCATTGTTCCACATCTTAGTTGGTCACCATTGCTGAAGTAACTTGGCACATTTTCCGAGCTCTACTTGCAAAATCTGCTTTCAAATCCCCTTACAACAGTCTTATTGTTTTTCCCACCCTCCTATAGCCACTGACCAGGCAAAACTATCCGGCCTAACTATGAAGGCCACGTACGAGTTCATGCAGCCTCCTTTTGCTATTCTAATAATATCTGTCAGCAACCTGCAAGAAATGCTTCCAACATGGTCCTGCCAGCAAACATTTGTTAACAAATAAGTGCTTCTTTATTATGAATTAATGGATCCGTTTGCTTAAATATAGGCCATATACTGATATCATACATACACACATACATACATGCATACATACATACACACATACATACATACATACATACATACATACATACATACATACATACATACATACATACATATATACATACATGCATACATACATACGCACATACACACATGCATACATACATACACACATACATGGAAATACACTGCCCTGAAATAAATATCGTTGACTACGAAACAGTAAACACACAAAAAATAAAAAGACATTGGTGTGGACAGTGAAATAATGGGGAACATTATTATTGAAGATGTTCACCCTCGCCAAAAAACCCTACATGAAAGGTGCAATGTTGGTAAACTAGTTAATTTCATTGCAAACAAGTGCTTCTTGCAATTGCCTTACTACAGGAGCTAGTCATGCTACAGATAGCGATGCTCTACCCACTGCAGCATCCCGTTAAACGTTAGTCGTTCATGGCATTTCTAAAAATCCATGGATGATGTATTTAATTTTGATTGCTTAATTAATTAAAAATTTGATAGCTGTTTCAAGTGTAAGATAAAATGCAGAAATGCCACTCAGCTCATTAAACACTAGGAAGGCAAAAACATCTTAAACCTAGATTTTTGTTGACTTTTCTCTCACCTTGTCTCGTCTAGTCCCCCTGAGATGCCCCTAAGATCTTTCTACTAACCTGTGACAGAAAGCGAAAGTAGCGAAGATCGAGTAAGATGTTTGTGACCACAGACGAAAGGAGGTACAGCAGTGAGATATTTTTGAGAGGTTGTAAGAGGTTTTGAGGCAAGCTCATTAGCATAGAGATAGTGAATGGGATAGCAAGACTTTTACTCAGACCCTGTAAGGTTTTCTGGATATGCCAGAGAAATATCATGGCAAGGGCTAGCGTTACAATGCATATGGGGCAATATTTCCTTTATACTTTTTTGAAACTTATGTTTGCAATGCATCTAAAGAGCAACATAGGCCAGACCGCACTATTCTGTATCAGGCCAATAGTATATGTATGATCTAGGCATATGTCTGCATCTATCTATATTCCAAATGACTCTTTACAGGTGGGAAGTCAATTTATTTTATGAGTGTTTACAAAGTTATGACATAAAACATTGATAATTTTTCAACCTACTATTCAATTTAATCTTCGACAGACTCTTGACAATTTGGTTATGCAATTTTATTTTACTACCTAGGCCTAACTTTCCCTAGTATAGGTGCCCCCGCGGCATATAGCTCTTCAGCTGACCCCCCCCCCCTCCCCTAGTGCTGGCCCCAGCTACCTATTTCCAGGAACCAGATTTCTATTTGTTTAGTTTTTACTTTGTGCTATTAATACTATCAGCCCCTGACTGACATATATTAAACGTGGGTAAAGCAAATCTCCCCTGTTGACTCACGCTTCGGCATAATTGAGGTAAATGTATAAAGGCTATTGTGTATATTGATCGAATCGCCAAATCGCTGTTACCTTATATTTATATGGAATATGTACAGTAACTGTTCTTTATTTCTATATTAGTTGTAATAAAAAAATCATGCCCTTCCATGTAATGAATCAGGAATGTGTTGCTACATGTGATGATTATTATTATGTAATAACAAATTGCCTGTTTTATATCATTACAAGTTTGGTTCTGTTGTGTATGCATTTATATTGGTGTATCATATTGTGGAACCTGTCCATTGTAACCACCTGCAACAGGGAACCTCCTGCCAATCGCAACCATATCAGCTATTGTCATTATTTTTACTTTCTTGTGTATTTATATTTGATATGCAACTTTCTGTCTAATGTGACCACGTTTTTGTTGTCTCTAACATTGTCATAATGGTCAAATGACCCTGCACCAGGAATCTTTCACAGTGTCGATACCCAGGCTGCTTGGTGAAATCTTTAGGGCCCAACATACATGTGCATAAAATTGTGGAAGCTAGCCAAAATGAAATCTCCCATCTAGGATCTCTCCATAAAAAGACCACTCTTCATATGCATATTACAACTTTTCATGATAGTCCCGAATGGTGTACATTCTACATTCCATACAAAGACCATTACTTGACTAAAATATTTTTTACTCAATAAGGAGTCTTCAATAGGGAGATTTTACTGCATATACTTGATGTGAAGACTCCCACCAATTGTTGGTACTGTAATGAATCCCTCTGGAACAAGCCATTTGTGATATTGAAAGGACAATATTGTACTGTTCCATGATATGTTTACTGGCTTTTCCAAAATGTCTTACACAGTCTGAGTAAAGTTTCATCGCCTTGTTCACTTTCTCTTATGTTGATGAGCTTGCCTCAAAACGTCTTAGAACCACAATTATCTCACAGTTGTACCTTTACTAGCTGGTGGTCACAAGCAGTTTGATCAACATCTTACTGGATCCTCGCTAATCTTTTTCTCTCGCACACGGTACTTAAACAACTTAGGGGGATTAAGTAAGAAGGAGAGTAAGAGGAAAGTCAACAACAAATCTAAGGTTAAGATTTTTTTGCCTTCCTAGCACTACGGAGTCATTGTTTCCATCTGGAAGTGATCTGCATAAACGGATGAGACCCGCGTGGACATGTGTAAACAATACATGCTTCGAACAGACCCTGTGTGACTGAAAGTAAAGTGCAAATGCATGTAGTTCCATGAAAGGTGTATAAACAGCGGGGGACACACCTCTATAAGAAAAAGACAGAGTGACGAGTGAGACACTGCGCTTGTGAGACTAACTGAAGACCAAAAACAATGTGTGTCTGCCCAATTAAAGTCCCATGAAGTTGATACAGTCATCTCACAGGTCATCAATGGCTCGACCATAGAAGACTGTCTTTCCAGAAGAGCCTGAGTTGTACTTAGGATGTGTTATTATTGACTGTATTTAGTACTGGTGGACTGTGACCAGTGCCTGTGGAGTGTAGCATTGCAAGCATAATCTACGAAACAGAGATTTGTGCATCCTTCATTATTATTGTAATTTTTGGTACTAGTTATTGTCGTGATGCAGTGTTTAATTAAAATCGAGAATCAGCGGGACTGCTTTCTGAGTTCACTGATAGATTCCACAATATCTGAATCATTCTCTGCTAAACCAGCATAACAGTAGCAATTGTATAATTTACAATTCTGCTGTTGTCGTTCGAGACATGACCTGTGACTTTACTGAAACAAGATGGTTACATGAGTAGACAGAAGTAGGAAACATAAATAGTCATCAATTCCAAGTACACCATTTAAACTGCAGACCACCTGAAATTATTCATCTCCAGAAAATTAACCTGGGTTTGAACAAAGAACGGATTTCCTCTGTAATGATGCCTTACAAAACTGAAAAAGGTGTTTCCTGATTGGATACTGACCCTGTTACGAAATCCTAATTAAACAAAAATGTAGAGATATGGAGCATGTGGAGAATTTTAAAGACAATTCTTTTAGTTTACAAATAGAATGAATGTTCATATAATTTCCTCTCAGGAATGAGAGTTATCTCGTACTGTTATTATATATTTCAAAATAAGGAAACATAATGATGTGTCGGTATTTAATCAGCAGTAACGTACTTTAGTCAGGAAAAAAACATGCTATGGTTGTCAACTTTGAATTCGAACTTCCTCCTGGTGAAATTAAGCCCAAGTCAACGAGGTTTGCAGACCTTTTAAAAGGCACCCTGTTTGCGTACGTAAACAATGCGTTTTCAGTATAACTGGTGAATTGCCTTTACATAAAGTTCAGGCGTTTCTACAGAGTTGATCATATATTGATTAGGCCATTTTAAAGGTATGGATCGATTGGTAGTGTAAATAATTGAGATTGCTTGCCCGTAACACTAAATGGTGTATCTTTATCACCACCAAGTTACGTGTTCTATTCAATTTGACAACCCCATATTCACCTTATTGCACCACATACGAGGATCTTTTTGCTCAATATTGGTTGTTGGTTACTTATGTATAAGTGGAAAATATACTTGTATTTATCGAGTTGTTTTCCAGAGGTAAACACAGTATTGGTGATTAGCAGTTTTGTTCGCTGGTGTTGTGTCAATTGCCCTTGCAAACACACCAGGCGGTATGCACCACCAAACATTTCATGTTTGCATGTTTGCGATGAAACGTGTACTACACTCACAAATTTGAACAATTTTTGTTTTAACGTCCACATATCTAAATCTACGATGTACTAAATTATTATCACGAACGTCCGTCCAATCATAGATCCCCCCCCCTCGCCATTGCTTGATCAGGCTTAACTACCCTATGGTGATAAACTACTACAGTATGCGTCGTGCGCTGTGGAAAAGACCGCCAAATTTTGAATCTCATATATGACCTCGGTGAAGACAATTTAACGGGAATGCGGGTCTATCAAATGGCAGAAGTCCGCTTTCTTTCAAGTTGTCAGGTACGGAAATCAAGTACCATTAGGCTGGAAAAGTTTCATGGCAAATTCTGTTTCTAAAACGTGTTTCTATCTTGTTAATCTGGTCCACCTGCGTCATCATAGCGTCATTCTCCCAAGAAGTGTTTACCCGTCCACTATATACATTCGTACCTATCTGGTTTCTGAGAAATGTTTTTAAATCTGCCGTGGTTAATCGTTCATAGCATATCAACTATTGTCCTACGCTCAGGTCAGGATTTAAGTTTGTAAATTCTGTTCAGACTTTAAAGTGGTATTTCAGCAATTGCTTGTTTATGTTCAAATTATTGACTTGGTGCCCCACCATATTAAATAGCATTCCACATTCAACTTTGGCTTTCCGTCCCATACGCAAGTTCCATGTTGACTTCTTGTTTGGAGATATAAGTGCCTACATCTCCCGTGCATAATCCACAATTCGATTAATTTACAATATTTGGTAGCCACTTATTACTTCGTACGCGGAAATGAAACGATGGGGCAATGTTTAATGCCACAGCTGACTTCTGGCATTGCGCCATGATGTGCAACCTGTCTATATATGTGTATGGCACTGTAAATGTACATCACAGTATCTGGCAGTAGTTCTTCTAGCTTATGCGTGTGCCTTATTTTTCAACCTTGCGATAATTAATGAAGGAGTGATTGTTGTATGGTACTCTTTAGGATGACAATAGACAATATGTCTGCTTCAATTGACATTCTTCACATCTGCTCAACGAAATACATGTGTCAAAGTTACCAAGTTTAAATATGAATTCGGATTGGATAATGTATTTTGTGCAATATTAGCTTTGCAGGTTAACGTCCCTTTATGAAAATTAATTTGTTTTATTGTAGAGTAGAATTTCAACAAGTTCATTTTATAAAACAACGATAGGTCTATTGTCTAGAACGTGCAGAGCCGTTGAATCTATGGGCGTATCAAGAACATAATGAACAACTGACGCATAGCAAATACACGAAAAATAGCGTGTACAGCATGAGTATTGAATGACTGGATATTTAGATGTCTGAAATACTGGTCGTGCAGACTAAAGTTTGCAATTTTTGTCCTGAATAGAAGGAATGTGGCACACTGATGAAATAAGAGGTCTTAATATAGGTTTGCCGAATGACCACGGTCATAATACAGTTTTAGAAGAATGCTGGGGCGCTGTCAAGAGGAGTCATTAATGAATTGCTTTGTGCAGTTATGCAACCAATGGGTGATTTAATGAATTAATTTATTCATGCATTATCTCTACCCTATTTATCATTCCACTAAATTCAAAATAAGCTTACAATAGAGTGCTATTTCGTCAATAAAAAAGAATATTATATTATTTGAAAAGAAACTATATTTGGAAAGTATCATATAAACTTAATGTAAAGAGCTCAGTGGGGTAAAATTGTTGAACTTCAATTGTGAAGAAGCATGCAATGTTGTAACATAAAACATGAGAATGGATTTTGGTATAATTTATTGCTGGGAATATTATGAGCAATCTGTAGGGTACAAATGTTAATGCGTAACATGTCTTTACTATTTGCATAAAGATTTCCATGAGTGACAGGAGACGAACTCTGTCTTTCAGTAGCAGCTAATGTTGTGTTCCAAATTGCAGATATTGTTGCTGCCCTATAAAAGTGCGCCAGGAACACAGTATATGCATGCATACAAACATCTTACTCGGCCTCTTATGGTTATTATTTAAGCCTTAACTTCAATCTCCATTGAAATACATGGACATATTCTGATGAATATCTAATATGATAAAAACGGAATTTAAAATGATTCAGACCGTTTTGCCAGGTGGAAGGTAGGGAATCGGGGTAGTGTGCATAATGCTAGGTTATAGTCAAGAAAAGGCGCAGCACATACAGCTGCCACATAAAGACACCAATCATCTATACGTCTAGATTTAACAGCAGGAAATAACAATAGTGTTTACCGTGGGAACAAACAATGTATAACCTTTGACATTTTTCTATATTCATACATATTTTTGCCTGATATTGCACCTGGAAATTAAACCCAAAAACCTAATCGCTTTTTTTACCGCGAGACAAAACTAAACAAATCTCGATTACGCCGTGTTACAGTTCCAGTATTAATGAAACTTGAAAGTATTTGAAACGTGAGACAAAAATGTGCTGCGATCGAATACTATCTGTGAAGAAGTGGCTGCTGTCCATATGCCTGGCTTTTTTTCCTTAGTTCTGTGACACAGGCACACTGGCAGCGATCGATGGCTATTTACATCCGGGGAGTCAGTGGAGCGGTGGTCCTTCTATTGTGGCAGCACAGATTGACTGATCTCTGATGGAGCAAGGTGAGTGTAAAGTCTTTCTTTTTCACCCTCCTCTCATTCGTACAAGAGCGACAATATTCTGCCCACACAGGTAGCTTTCATTTGGGTGCCAACGGCATGAGAAGAATTTAAAATTAAATCGAGGTGCCCCCAGGGGGTCTACAGTATCAATGTGCGTCACACTGGCAACCAGTATTTGGAGGCAGTTCCAAAGATTGCCGTCCATAAGTTTCTATCGTTTACCCGATCAAAGCTTTTAATCTTCGACATTTTTTGATAACTAAGAGAGTCACGTGCATGTCAATAGACTTTTTTCCTTTCCAACAAAACACTTTGTGCAAAGATGGAACGTGTACTTGAGTTATAAAATCTCTGAGATCACATTCAACAGTGGTACAATAGTAGATCACATTAAACAGTAGTATAATAATGGCTTTGCACTGTTGCTCAATCACTGCCTCCAGAATCACCATTGGCACCATTTGTTTCATTGCTCTACTTGTCTTTCCTAAGAACAGCTGAGTCAAATGGATTATGCACAACTTAGGGAAAATCTGTAATACTGTTATTCAGAGATTTCGTTCGTGGCCAACATTGCACATTACACCAACCTGCAATTGCTGCTGGTTGGCATGGGGACAAAATTTCTGATCAGCTAAACACCTGCAATTGATCTGCCAGGCTTATAAAATACAAGACTGTGGGACTTTTTCTTGTCATTAATCAAGAATATTTTGGCATTTTAATCTCTGCACTGGCAGAATGTGCCACGGACTAAAACTGATGAAAGGAAACACGTTGGGTTTATGTAGTGTTTGGTCTGGGTGAGAGATTAGGCACACAAGGTGATTTATTATACGCAGGCAACTTCTCTCTCTCTCTCTCTCTCTCTCTCTCTCTCTCTCTCTCTCTCTCTCTCTCTCTCTCTCTCTCTCTCTCTCTCTCTTCATATAGCCAGAGTGATTTGTTTTCAACCTTTTCATTGTTAAGTTTGAGAACGGTCAACAGCTTTCCTCTGGGGTACTTTGGGTGTGCACCCAAAATTCTTTGAGGAAGATATTGACGTGCACAAGTCCTTTGGCAGGTATGGTGGTACTCAAGAAACGATTTTTTAAGGGCTACTATAAATCTGGAATCAGAATCATGCGTAGGATGAGCATAAACTTCGGTTTGATTGGCAGAGAAAGAGGTAATAAATGCTTCCACATACAAATACTTCAGTTTTTGGAGTTGGTGTTTTTAATGTATGGGTCCCGAAAGAGACCCATAGTCCCATTCAAATGTAGTGGGTCACGTTTCTGTCCTTCCAAACATGATTTTACGCAATTTGTGTAACGTTGCTTTCGCAGTCATAACGATAGAGGCTTAACCAGGCTAATGTACGTCCATTCTGAAGATTCATATATGCACTTCATATGCGTCAGCCGATGTTGGTTATGTTCAAGGTAACTTCAGCTATCATCCAGTCAACCTTAAGAATTTGCCTATGGTTTTTTGGGGGTTGTTTCTGTGAATCAGTTTTAAAAAATCCTGATATTGCCAACTTGTTGCAAGAAAATATACATTTACGTTTAATTTTGCAATCCTTTATATTGAGTTAACCTATTTAGCAGTAGGAGACGGTCTGTCACTGTTTATATGCTGATCAATGTGCATGTGTTATGTATATGCTGCTTTTTAGACGAACTACCACAATGTAATTTTGCAGTTAAGGAGGTATTCGATTTTTTTTCAAATACCTCATTAACTGCTTAATTACCTTAATATTTTGAATTATCTGTGTACTGTTAATGCTGATCTGAAGAAACATGTACACGCAAAAAATTAATCAATTGAAAATTAGAGAGTGAAGTCTTCCGTGATGATGATTAATTAACACTGAAACGTGGGTAACGTGGCTTACATATTACCTCTTATAGATAGAGGACAGAAAGGGTGTCTTATGTCATTTTGTGCTAATCAGAATATTAAGAATAGGAAGGAAAATGTGGGCTGAGCCAATAAGCATGAACAATTTACAGTACAAAAGCAGCGCACGCTTTGGACGTTTCAGAAACAGGAACCTGATTGTATTAGAAGTTTTTCTAGATGTTTTTGAAAAGAACTACCAATTATGATGTGTCCTTAAAACCACCAGGTTTAGGTTCGAGGTGCACACTGTACCACAGACGAAATCAGAGGTCAAGGGACCCAATTTTGGCAAGTCTAGCAGCCAAAAGCTATTGATTATCCACTTGGCAACTTGGCCATTTGGCATGAAACACTCCATCTATATACTTTTTAACTGCACTTGTTTCGGTAGATTAGCATGTCCGCCCTACAGTCTGTCCATTTATATTTCGCCATGGCTCGAAGAGCAGACCTTTGCTTAAGTTTCCTTTTCACTTAGCAAAAACAAAAATCACTCACGGCTCTCCAACTTGACATTGTTGGACAACGATAATAGAAATCATGATAATGAATAGTAGTAGTAGTAGTAGTAGTAGTAGTAGTAGTAGTAGTAGTAGTAGTAATAATAATAATAATAATAATAATAATAATAATAATAATAATAATAATAATAATAATGAGCCAACTAAATCAGAGAGAACTCTGCTGTTCTTTAAGAAACAGTAAAAATACCAAGTCTTACATTGCTGAGGACATGATTTATTTTCCAGAACAATCAAAGCTCACGAGTCACCTTTTTCGGCAAAAGCAGTCACGAGTGTCAAAAACAGCGTAACTCCCATTTTGTAATTAATCCCATGTTCAACACCAAGATGATATGCCATGTTTCCTCATGCTATGTTCAACCATTGTCTGCGTGCACTGTGATTGCGTGACGCCCGATGGTCATCACAGTTGTTCAATTTCGTTCACATTTAAGAGCATTACTTCATAGTTGCTGGTGTGTCACAATGCAATGATCAACCAGATGTTGTGGATCAATAATTTGGTTGACAATAACGAGCAAAATACTTTCATGGGGCCTGACTTATTATACGCTGTTGTATATTCAGCAACTACTTACCCGTATCAAAGAGCATGTGGGAAATGTTTTTCATGTACGGATAAATGGAGCTGCACTGACTGACTTATAACAATAGTAAATACTAAATAGTACACTAACGCCTGAAGACTACTTTGTATCGTGAATTAGGGCCTACTAGGCAACTTTGGGGCGCTTCATTACGTTGATTCAGGTCTGTTACATTTCTATCTAGCACGAGTATATTTGTATTCATTACACTGATGGTATTTTAAGGCTTTCAACGGAACTCTTTGAAAGGGAATTTGTTCTGCAAGAAAAAGATTGCATGTTTAACTTGTGAAACAATCTATCCATACAACCTGGGAATACTCTCCCACTGATCATGCGTGTTCATCACGGATAATGGCATAGACTGGCCTTCCATGAACTGTCAATATCAGTGTTCCAGCACAGACCAACTTTGCGTGATAAGAAAGACTGCAGCCCGAGACAAAGCATTCATTATTTGGCGGATGTTGATCGATCTTGATATTCATTAGCTTCTCTCTAATTCGGTCGTGTTTATAGCACAAACTTTATTGAGATTTAGCTGCTGTTCCAATGTAGTATTTTCACGCAGCTAGGACGAATTTCATAACGCAGAAATTATGGAATTCTTGCATAATGGTTGAAATGTATGAAGACAACCAGCTAAAACAGCCACAGATTGAAGGATCGGCACCACACACAAACTTTAAAAGTGCAATAATTGCTTCTTTAACCGCGAGGTCGGTGAGCTGTCCGCCAGTGAAATGGAAACCCCATCAATATTCATTTGTTTTTATTTAAATTGCAAGCGCGGTCGAGAAAATGACTATTTGTTGGCAAAAACCAAATAAAATACATATGTATAAATGATATCAGTAATTAGTAACCGTGAAATGATAAATTTTGCACAATGTTTCTTCCATGCTTTAGTATAGTTTTTTTCAACTTAGTTTAATGAATCAACGAAGCTCACATTGTTCTCCATCAGAGTAAATTTCATGCCATTTATTACGTTCTATTATTTCCCTACAGAAAACAAGCAAAATGGCAATGCCGCGAGAGCATCAGGGAATTTTGTATATACAGGTCGGCGTTGTCTGCATCGTTTTTTCCTTTAAAATCCCTGTGCTGATAGCATTACATGATAAGTCAAAATAAACTTTCGATATTTCATAGTTGAACACAACAAAAACGTATTTCGTTACTTTTTGGCATGTTTTCTTTTTACACACTATTTGTGAAAATGTATTCCTTAGAATAGACCCCCTTGTTAAATAATAAGTTTGGTTACACATTATGACCTCTTGCTCATTCAAATTACAATGGATGAACATGTAGGGCAATTTGGACGAAAGTGTGGTTTTAAGTGACGAGATCTCCATTTTCTACGAAAGAAAGTACAACTGAAAAAAGCCTGAAGATAGGCCTGAAGCGTTTAAATATGTATAGTCTGCAATGCCCAAAGACATATCGGCAAATTCATAAATTGATAGACACGATTTATGCGTAGCATGTACAATTGTTGTTATATGCAACCTCAAGACAAATATATATTGGATTAACAAACGGGTATAATCACATTATCTCTATACTGACTGATTTAATATATATATATATATATATATATATATATATATATATATATATATATATATATATATATATATACATATATATATACATATATATATACATATATATATATATACATACATATATATATACATATATATATATATATATATATATATATATATATATATATATATATATATAAAGCTTGATTCCTGATTACTAAGAAATTGCTACCAAAGGGGTTTTGGCAGTGAGGTCTAAAATTGACAGAGCATTAAGGTGGTAGAGTGGAAACCATTTCGTTAAGGTAATGGCTAGAATAGAATGGTTTGCTTCATGGTTGGACTGTTTATTACGTATATTTTCATGCTTTAATAAGTGTCTCAGCAACTCTCACGTCGGTTTTAAACAGACTTCACGCAGATGTAGTTTGAGGATGTTTACCTGCTGCAGACGCAAGCTTTTCTTATGCATTATGCCTTAAAGCAAGCATTTGCTGGATACAAAAGTTGAAGAAAATATGAATGGCAAGTTGCAGCAATTTGTCCATTTAAATGAGAAAGAGAATCCTATGATCACCAAAGTGCAGCCCTCGGTGCCTGTTCATGCTTCATCAATTACACCGCCTTTGTCATGACCGCAGGCTTTGTCTGTAATAGCATTTACAGTGAAAGATTACCATCTTGTCTGCAGTCTATCTTTCCTCATTCTTACCAACTAAACCACTTAAATTAAATCCCCTCCTATCATTTCTGTAAGATGCGCTGCTAACTAAATCTACAGAGCTTAATGGTTGCAAGCGTAGGTTGGACATATGCCTTGCTAAGGCGTTCATTGTTAAATTAAAATCAATTTCGAGCAAATGGCACATCCACAAGAGAGAAGCCACCGTATAACAGCCACTGTGCAATCATTTACATAATATTTATCCATATCAAACTCTCATCACAAGTCCGATCCTTGACACATATATGATTTGTGATCTTAGTTATGTTTTTGTCGTTGTTTATAATAGCCTTTGAGCACAATGGTATGCACTTGTTACACCAGTACGCCTGTCTGATCTACCATTATCATTTCTTGTTTTCTACTAGAAGATCTTTTCGCCGGCAACAAAATCGGAACAAGAAAGCGTGGGAAATAGTGATTACGTTTTTCTTCATGTGTGTTATTCCAATACAATCTGGAAAATCAACAAAATACTTTTGATGTTAACCTGGTAATTAATGGGCTGTGTTAAGATTTGGTTCTTGATTAGTGACCACGGGTATCTACTCTAAAATGTATGTTTCGCATGTATGTTTCTCTACTATGAATTGTCTTATTTTAATCAAATGAAAACTTATTTACTCTACAAAATTCTCTGAAGCAAAGTGCACCAGAAATTGTATAAGAAATAATCAGTTTTATTTAAATGTTTTCAATATGATGACCTTCCATAACTTTGCCAATTTCACAAAAAAAAAAACATTTTTCAATTTTTATATCATCATTTCAAGCAAACATACAGTTTTAAAAGCTCCCTGATAACCGTTATGAAAATTGTAAGCTAGTGAGCCCTCAACTAGTCCTCAGTAAGCTGCTAACTGGGAAGTTAAAAATTCCACCCAGAAAGAGTTGAAATCAGGTTTTCAACTTTTGTGTTTGAAAGGTTTGTTAGATTTCAACTAGTCACTTACTGGAAGCAGGACGTAAAAAATCTGAAAGTTGAAAATTGGTTCAAAACTACGGCTAGAAGAAATTTGGCAGCTGGGCTAACTTTGCCGATATTCGAAAAGTTGAAATCTGGTTGAAAACTATGGGACTAGTACAAACCAGTTTCATACTAAATTTCCTGGCACCATTTTGAAACAAGAAAAGTGTCAGCTGCAGTGACTCAGTGAGTAATTTGTTGCTTTTTTACTGGTCATGGTAATTTATAAGCATAATAAAGGAACGTATGTTACAATGATGTGCCATGGAACATTGAAGTGAAATGCCTTATGCTTTTCACATGCCACATGTTAATCCCTTATAGGCTATATACCCTAAATTGATGCAAACTTTGGTATCTGGGCATGTGGCCTATATATATATATATATATATATATATATATATATATATATATATATATATATATATATACCACACAGGTTCTTAAGCAGATAACTGTATGATACACAAATCGAGATGTATATAATAAAAAGCCATGTGCTATATTCATCATTTTGTTCACAGAGTGCAGTATAGGCTTAATTCAACACTTGGCTCAAATACACTTCTTTGTTGCATGTACTTTGTGCCTATGGGATTCCTTTACACTCATCTGCTTTTTTATGCAAATGTAGTAGTTAAATGGAACAGTTGAAATCTCTACCACTGATTTTGCAACTGCAGTTGAATTCCGTTTCCAAAAAATGACTTCGTTTTCAACTGGTGACTAGTTGAAAAATATTTGCATTTCCAACTAGTGGCTAGTTGAAATCTCGTTGAAATCCATTTTCAACCATAAGGCACTATTTTCATTTTAAACTAGTGGCTTACTGATTTGCGCGGTAAATTTTTTCAACTAGCAGCTAACTGTAGACTAGTTGAGGGCTAGTTGAAAACTAACTGCGTTTTGCAGTTGAATCTCTTATTCCTTTTTTTTCGTACGCGAAGTTCTTGCAGACACATGTGTTGAAACTATAATTATACAATTCTGACCATTTAACTTGATTATTTTAACATTCATTCTCTCACGAAAACCACATTTTACCCACAATGCATGTATTTACATCAAACTTGGAATTTCCAGCTCCATCTTTAGTGGAGACAGGTTCTGCTAAACTTCCTATCAATTGTATACACATAGTATATAGGTTCATTACGTCAGGGATGCATAATTCTGTTTTAATTGGCCTAAAAGATCCGGGTTGAACATTGAGTTAAGATGATCAGTAAATACAGAAGTCGTCTTGAAGTACATGTATTTTGGAAGCCCGACCAAATACACAGAAAGAAATAGTGATAAACATATAATGATGTGTACAGTACTTGCCCATGCCAAGATCTTGCCTACTGTTTTAGATTCCAAGTGGTCAAGATGTGTAATCGATTTCGACTTCAAATGGAGGAAGTTGCAATTCCATGCTAATAAGGCCATTCGATTGAAAGATACCTCGAGCCTTACGCTCGTAACATGTTTCTAAGGCTTTTAAAGGAAGTTTCATTAATGTAGAAAGAAGGGAACTGCAACTTCAGGAAATCTTTGTTTTTCGAGTTGTGACCCATAGTCTGGATCAATTGGATAGCCCAAGGTCCATTAGTTGGAGCGGATATTTATCCAGTAAATGTAGCTGTATCACCCAGGAATGGCTGGAAATGCAGACGGCAGGACAACCCTATCTATATCACCAGAGTGCAAAGGTCAGGATAACAAGCCTATAAGCCCTAGGTCAGTATCGATTCCTATGCTCCTCTAGGATGGTTTTACTATTGTACATTTTTTTTTTAGACTATGATTTTTAATGTGAACTTTTCTGCTATGCGCCTAAACATACGGCAAAGGGGCGTTTCCCGTTTGTCAAGCATCGTACCAATTCAAGGTTATTTTTTCAGCGGAATTTTATTCGTTTTTTGTGTTTTCAGAGTGTCGATATACATGGTGTAATCACGAAGCACAAGCCAGCACGCATTAAACAACAACCCCCTGCACAGTTGAACTTTGATTAACAAACTAAAGGGATAATTTGACATCCTGAATTCAATTAATGGTACCAATAATTAACACCATAATCAGAGATTTGTGAATAGGAAGAGAAAGGGTCCACATTCACCAAGATATAAGGAAATGTGTCACTTTGACGTTTCAAGATCAACAATGTCAAAATTTACGACATCCAAAGAAACCCGTTATCAATTTTATTATGACCAATTATATAAAAACCCGCCGGTACTTTCAGACCTGTATCCACTATCGGGAAAAACTTATCCACTAAGCTCCAACTTTGACACAGTGGGGGCTCTTGGCTCCTATGCCCAGTGCTACTTAATTCAAAGCCTGGGAGGGGGGTGACATCAGTGTCTGATACAATGTTCCTAATCAGGGGCCCACTACCGCCAACACCTGATAACTGTACAGCATTATATTTACACTTTTAGCTCCCGATGGGAGCTAAACCGTTACGTGCGTACAGGAAACAAATTAATTCATGCTCCCTTATCTTGTTAGTGGATGGCCTGAATTGCTTGCGGCACGGAAGTTGTTTTTTGAAGCAAACAGAACCGGAAATGCAGTCTAGAACCCATGAAAACTGAATCATTCTCCGCGACAGATTAACCCAAATGAAAGAACAAGTTCATTGTCGTGTACATATTTAATATTTTTCTCAAATTTTCGGATCATTAGTCCTTCTTCGGGGAATGACAGTTGATAAGCAAAGATAAACGCTCACCGGCCCCAGGCTATGGCCTTGGCTGGTTCCCTGCCTCGCCGCTACGTCGTGCAGATACTCGAGCACCGAGCGAAGCGTGGAGGTGCGAGTCGTACTTTGCCTTCGGGAGCTTCCACAGCCTGGCTGTTACATATTAAGTAATGCTCACACTGAAAAGTCCCATTATAGGGAGCGCAAGCGAGCTCTTAACGTAGCGTGAGATTTGTATAGTGATGACTTCGAATTTCTTGTGCCAAGATGGCAGCATGCAGGGCGATATTATGGAAAGTAGTCTGGCTCTCTGGGTAAACGTCAAATGATTGTCAGTCGATAAAAAGGACATGATGTACGTGCCTGTATCCTTTAAATCCATGTTTTTAATCGATACGAATCTTAATCCTTGACTATTGATTACAGGAGCCGTGGATTGAACTTCGGAGCTCCGAACGCTTTGGTGGTTGCCACATTTTGACTGACCGTCAGGTGACGCACAATAGAACGAAGATCCACAGAACAACTCTCCCCCCCCCCCCCCCCGCCCAGCCAATCTGTGTCCCGCAATAGAATAGGCCACACGTCCAAAATCAACATAACACAACATAGAAAATTACGGACCATGGACCCACATTCAGCACCAGGCACGATTTCAAAGTTGCTTTCAAATACAGAATTTACTTCATTTAAGAAGTCAAAATTTAGTATACCGCAAAGAGTAAACTCTGTTTGTGTTTCCTTAATAACGTTGCTTTGTTAGGACATATTTCAGAGGAACCAGGGCCTAGGACGTGTCCCTTCCTGGAAAGGTAGGAGCACGACCGCCCGGCCAGTCTGTTATTTCCGGCAAATTTCGTCACACAAACCGAAGACAATAGTGAATATGACAATACACGGAGAGAGAGAGAGAGAGAGAGAGAGAGAGAGAGAGAGAGAGAGAGAGAGAGAGAGAGAGAGAGAGAGAGAGAGAGAGAGAGAGAGAGAGAGAGAGAGAGAGAGACGGCCCGTCTTTTTGCTCAGATTCGTTGATAATTACAACTAAAATAGGTGTATTTCGTGAAAGGCGTCATTGGTGTCTGGGGTCTTCCTTATGATTTTTAGGAAAATGAAATTAATGCTTCACATTGTTAGGTTTCGATTTACCAAATTAGGCCTGAATTAACATTCATGATCATTTCATTCTAATCTAATGCTTACAGTTATTAATTGTGGTGGCACTTTACACTTTTCGTGAAATATAA
This sequence comes from Hermodice carunculata, assembly GCA_964020975.1. NCBI lineage: Eukaryota > Metazoa > Annelida > Polychaeta > Eunicida > Amphinomidae > Hermodice > Hermodice carunculata. The sequence goes on from OZ026614.1 coordinate 11,705,305, forward strand.
GAAGCGAGTGTTTATACCTTCCATGGTAGGCCTATACCTCATTTAAAATAAGCTATTGTGGTGACCACCAATGCCAACATCATAGTCTTATATGCAAATGTGGAAACCCAGGCGAGATGCTTCCTACCGGGATAAACGCATTTCACCAGATGAAATAATTGAACCTCTAAGAGTTATGAAATTATAGGCCTACATAAAAATATCTCGATTGTATGCTTTTCTTCAAGTTTTCACTGTTCACAGAGAAAAGCTAAACACCCAGTTCACAGGTATTTAATGTGGACGAATACGCATCACTTAAATCCTCTTAGGGATCCTCTAGACCTATAACGTGCGGCCCTCTCTGCAACAGGTAACAGCTTAGCTTTAGCAGTAGCAGACGATATTCACACTGCAGTCACCTCCTGAGCGTGTAAATGCCTGCCTTCCCAGCGTGAAAGGTGTTGAGTCGTGCCTTCCTCCCCAACGTGAAAGCTGTCTCAAGTTGTTACCAGAGCGGAAGGTTGCGGAGTGAAATTTTTATCCATGTAGGACAAAGTGTGCTTGTCTCCATTTGCTGCTGCGAAGGGAGGGGGGCGGTTGCTGAAACTTCCATTCTGTTGTTAATTTTTTCCCATCTTTGCCAAACTAAAATATCCAAATAGTACTCCCAAATTGATTTTTCACACACTCTGTTGAATTACAATTAATAGGCTTTTACAGCAGTGTACGCCTACATGAATTAAAGGTCAATATTTTTTGTGCCATGCACTCATTTCATGATTGATACTGAAAACCAAATATCACTAATGTCTCATCTACTTTTATCACCGATATCTCAGAACTAAAACAGCCATATCCATGACTTTCTCATTCATATTTTTCTATTTTCCACGACTATATCAAATTTGTGAAGGGCATTTCTTCAAATAATTAAAGAACATAATTTAGTCTAAAACTGATTACCAAATGAAACCTGACAACTTTCACTATATTTTATTTTTACTTTTATTTTCTATAAATTGAGTTTTGCACAGCTTTAATATTTTTTATGTGGGTGAGTGCACATGTTTCAATCAGAAATTACAGATACGCAGGTATCTCTTGTCATACGGTTTAACCCCTGTACCGGTCAGTGCTGTTAAGAAGAAAATATGACCAGAGGCATATACTTTCACCATCCATGTTGAAAGAAATACCAGTTAATTCCGTGCTGCAGGTGATGAAAATTATTTTTAGAGCAGTTGGTACTTTCCTGTTTCCATTGGAAGCACTACATTCAGTACATGTACTCCATTTCAAAAGTAGTCAAGTCGTAGACAATTTTGATCATGACACGTGGCAAAATTACCAGTTGAGGATCAGATGTAAAATTATATGTCATTGCAACGTTTTAATGTCCCATGTATATGTTTTGTCAATATGGTGGAGCTTTTCAATGGGAAAAAATTGTCCACTGGAAATAACTTCCACTATCCCACCAGTATCATATATTTGCATTGCAAACACTGGGGTACATCATGCTGTGTTACCCACAGCTAACAAGTGTGTATGTGCCACTTTGCCATCTGAACTCTCGGTGAGCAAGAGTCAACTGAAAATGAAGATAAAACAACAGTCGATGATGATGATCATCATCATCACGATCATGATCATAGTCATGGTGACGATAATATGGATAACGATGTTGACAAAAATCATTGTGAAGGTCATGATGATGGTCGTGGTGACAAAAAAAAAGTGATGAAGGCCACAGCGATGCCAATGATAAAGGTTACAGTGATGACGATAATGATGATGGTGGTCACAGTGATTGCTACAAAAATCTGATGAAGACCATGGCAATGATAATGGTCATGGTGATGATGAGGGTGATTGTGATAGCAATGATAGTCACAGTGATGATGTTAAATATATAAATTGTGATTACGGTGATGATAAGAGAAAACAACAAACCTACATCCCCATTAATTCACTCTCTGTTAAAATCCACACAACACATGAATCTACAAATAACTGGCAGTCAGCTGCAATACGCCAGAGCACTCAACATGTAAGTATGGCCATAGTATAATGCCACTTATTTAAACTTATCACCCCGGGGTTTATTACCCATTACTTTTCAACATTCATAGCAAAATGGAAACTACCAGTTACATGCTAAGTCAACATAGTGTATATCATATGGTACACACAAACACACACACACACACACACACACGTATTCCTGAATGATAGAACACTCTTGTCGGATTTTGCAGCAATTACAGTTTTACTTTCCCATTTGGCACAGATTCTCAAGGCTGAGGTCCGTCCCTGTGTTGATATTGTTATAATATACATGTACAACTACAAATGTGTGTATATACCTACATAGGTGTAGATATATATATGTATTTACGTACATATATATATACATATATATATATATATATATATATATATATATATATATATATATATATATATATATATATCATAAGGATCATGATAAAAATTAAGGCTGCGCTCGCTTTTTACGGTGCTAGCCGTTTACATATTATATTTTACATTATATTGATGGGACAAATTAACCTTCCATGAACAGAAATCATACATCTATTTTGGATACTACCTCTTCACAATATCTTATTGGGACTAACAAACACACGGACTTGGCTGCCATTTTGAAAATTGTTTATTCCGCACCCAGGGGTTTGTAAATAAGAATAGTATTGGGAGGCTCGGGGGAAGGGGTATCTATATATTAAAACGGAGTGTTGTAAAGAAAAACTCGCAAGCGGAGCATCGGTTTCACTCCATAATCACCAGTTGTATGACTCGGGTCTCGGGTTCGATTATCTGCGTGGGAAGAAGTTTTATCCTCCCCTTTCCTTTCGGGGTATTTTTTCCTTTCATGGCAATGGGGTGGAGACGCTTTCTTTGTTTTCTAATTTTTTTAAATACCGGTTTGGTTTTTTTTTTTTTTGGTTTTTTTTTTTTTTGGTTTTTTTTTTTTTTTTTTTTTGATTCCCAAAATCATCATATGTGAACTTTCTGGCTGTTCGCACTCCTCCGGCCCTATTACGTTTGGGCTTCTCCAGCAAAGCAACGCATGCATACAGAGGACCAACGCGGCACATGTCATGAGGCAAGAGCCGAGACGGGTATCGCACTGTGTATCACTTTCTATATTCTGCAAAAAGGGTACTCACCCATCTAGCCCCCTCCCTCCTTGCGTTGAGTACGAATTATGCCGACTATGTCAGTGTTGAAGATTGTAACATGATGCCTTTTTTAATTTACCAAGAGAGTTTGTGGATAATTAGTAATGCGCTCGCTCGGAAATTAGGAGGTCTGGGGTTTAAATGTCCGTTTGACAATAAGTTTTTACGTGTACTTTTCGTTTCAGGGTATTTTTTTCTTTCATGGCAATTTTTGGGGGTCACGTTTTCATTTTTTTTTTTTTTTTTTTTTTTCATTTAATGCCAAAATCAGCATACGTCAACTATTCGGCCATTTGAACTCCTCTGGCCCTTTTACCGTCGGGCTTCTCGGGCAAGGCGACGCATGCATTCAGTGGACCAACACAGCACATGTCACGAGGCAAAAGTCGAGAAGGGTACCGTACTGTGCATCTCTTTCCATATTCTGCAACAGGGTCCAGACCCATTGAGCTTCCTCTCGAATTGCGCACTGTAAGTAACTAATCAAAAAATGATGAACCATCCCTTATAAGTCCCTACCAATAGCCAGCCACAGGTGGACATGGGTCAAGAGCCATTGACGAAAAGAAATTACCTTTCCTCCATTCACCTTGATAAGTTGCCTTGATCAGCAGTATTAAACCTTCCAGTGTTACCAAATTTATATAAAATCAAAATATGAAATTAAAAAAAAAAACTCATTTACCCTTCACAAGAAACACTAGATTAACTCTTAGATTGACCTTTAACTCTTGTGTACAACAACAACAACAACAACAACAACAACAACAACAACAACAACAACAAAAAGAAAATTTCCAAAAATATGAAAAAATCTCGAAAGGGAGGAGAGGCTTAATGCCAAAAATTGGATTGTCACCTATTCTTTGGAAAAAGCAAGCTATTAGGTACTTATAATGCCTTAAATGGTACACTTTGTCTTGAAAACAACTGTGTTGGGAGAGAAAATTGTTGACACATAAAGTTAACAACACAAAGGCAATTCGATACGTAACATAAACAGTGACTTTATCATCAAAACTGAGCAAAGAATAAAAAGGTCTCGTGAGCAATAATAGGGTTTTAGGGTTTTTAACCTACCGATATTTCAAAAGCTTAACTAGAGCTTCAAATTTTCGCTTTACGTACACAGAACTCCATTTTGTATGCTGTTTGAACATATTTTTTACTGAATCCTTTCTAATGTATAACACTGAAGAAGACCTAACAGTGTGGATCTATCTCCTCACATTGACAACTTAAATGATGCATAATGGGATTTTTAGTAATTCCTCAAAATGACACTACATGGCACACTTATCAGTAGGTCTTGGCAAGAAAAACATGCATTCATGTTATTTTAAATAGATTCATTAATTAATACAGTACAATAACAAAGAAAAAAACTTTTTGAGGAATTCAGTAACTTGGGCAGAACGATATAAAGAATGTTGAATTCGGTATTTTAATGAAAAGCAGGTGCCAGATTATCTTTAATAATTCTGTAAATAATAACGTGCCTATCATAAGCATCACAAAAACCAGGCAACACTTCACAGGAAAAACTGATTTCAAAATCTAACATTTTAAATATAAACACTGTTAAAATTGGCATGGAATATAACCCAAAGAGATTTTGTGGGTGTAACCTCATGCAACATGTCAATTGGCAGACAGTTCAATCGTGAATTTCTTTCAGATATTACAGAAGTGTACTCAGAAAAAATACAATGAAAGAACAACAAATAAATAAATCTGAAAAATAAGAAGTAAATGAATAGAAATAAAGAGACTAGACATGTATGCATAGGCAAATTGATAATTTTTTTCTTTCCAACGTGTCTTGAGACAAGCGCCAAAATTATTTAGGTTAAGCTCCGAACACCGTCCTCAAAAATGGTGCAAATTTACCAGGAACTTTTCAATCTTTGTGTAAACGCGCAGGGCAGGTTGAAGAGAAATGTTGCAGCGAAGAAATTATATATAAGAAGAATGGAAAGTTATTCAGGGAGATGAAAAGATGGGTACAACAATCATGGGCAACTTATTCCAGGAAATTGGTGATATTGGATGGGGGAGGAGGAGGGGGTCAATTTCCATCCATGGTTTTATAAGGTAGTTGGAAAAGTTTTTTTTCTGCACACGACCCTTAAGTAAGTTTAACTTTTACACTAAGTTAAAAAAGACATTTTTACAGTTTTTATACCACACATTTGTATACATGAATTGGGTTTTCCTACCTATCGACATGTGACATACCTAAGGATTAAGCCTCTCTCATAATGCTAAGTTGAGATGTCGGTTTAGCATATTATAGTGATATGAACGTTTTGAAAAAAACAAACTAATTTTGTATCAGTGGCCACATTTATTCCATGAATTTCACGGGTATAACCGCTAGTAATATATGAAACCAAAAGTATATATTTTGCAAATATTTCAGAGCATCAAGAATGATATGATATATTCTGTGGCCGTGATTCGCATTGCTATCCAAATCAAATGTATCTCTGTGCCTCTGTCCCGCAATGCATTGCACCATGTTCAAAAGGGGCTCACCAATGTGCATGATTTGCCGGCTCAAGGTATGTAATCGCATTTTGATTTGTAAGTAGCCATGATAATGGCCTCACACACAACCCGGCAGATTATATTGCGATCGTAATTGAAAAATTGAAATTATAAAGTACTTTTACGACCGTTTGCCAAGCTAACTCGAAGAAAGGACAGCTGAAACCTTGCGAAATATTACAACAACGATCAGTGAACAACCAGAGCTATGCTGTTTCACCAAACAACGGGCCTATGCAGCTATGCAACCCCTTTCCCCGACCCAAGGTAACCCTCTAGACAAGTTGAAATAAAATGCTGTGTTTGAGTTGATTTTACTGGAAAATAAAGCCACACGACGGCCACTTTTTCGGTAAAGTCTTTCAGCCAGGGTCGATCAATTTTGATTAGGGAAGGGCGGCTTGAAACTTTTTTGTGTGTGTTTCAATGTCTCATGAAAATTATCCAGGGTCGGACCTTTTCATTAGGGTCAGTCGGGTTACCGGCACCACATAATAATATATATTTTTGTTGGCCCTAAGGTAACTTGGAAATTTGTTCAAACATGTTTAAAAATGGATGTTCTTTCCTCCTTTACACATTACCTTTGACGTCAGTTTGATTTGTTACCTGGGCACCGCTGGTGTTAGTGTTAAATCGTAGCCCAGGGCTCAAGATCTATAATTACCAAGATACAAGCCAATTTGTCAACTTCTCTGCTGTTCCTATTGCAACAAAGCTAGCATGTGTTATACACACTGACCATTCATTCTGTCTGTCTTTCTTAATCAAATCAGTCATAAATTGTCTTCAGCACAATGTGGTGTATATGGAGAATGAGCCTAGATATATACTTACCAAGCTTGAAAAGAACGCATAGGTTTTGAGATTCAGAAAACAGTAAAAACGCGAAAACATATATAAAAAATAAAGTTACAGTGCCATCTGGTAAAAAAAGGTAGAGATGTCTTTAGAGGTGTGTTTGTATTTTTTTAAGCAATTGGCCAGGCGGTTTTGGAGAACAATGCTTTTTTAAGATCTTGCACAAAAAGGGACAACAAATAATTGAAAGCCACATATCGCTAGAGCATAACCTTTGCGGCAACTTGGTAGATATCCCCACCAAGTTTGAATTGAAAACCAGTTTTGGAAACGAAGCTGAAAATGTAAATTATCATTCAAATGTCCATGGTTTACACGGTAATCAATAGAATGTATGCACCACTTACAAGTACCTAAATTGAACAATTCTTACAAAATTAGGGATTCAGAGTATCAGTAAATAGTGAACAACTTTGCTCTTTTCACAAGGTACATTCTCATCATGTTTAGCATACTATGAGCCACGCGTTGACAAAGGATATCAAAATAGTACAAACACACAAAATTCGGAAAATGTTAACTAGAGGGCTGTGCGATCATCCCGTGCTCTGCTTACCTAAGCTTGTTCACAAAATCAAATATACTACTAGAAGAGACCTGTGTCAAGCTTTAGCTAAATGCTTACCACATTTAGAGATATTTGTAAGATTTGCTTAAAGAAAATTTATTATATATATATATATATATATATATATATATTTGAAGCAAAAGAAATTGAAGAATGTTTATAGAGAACTTCTAAAAGAGCATTGCTACCTGGTTAAAAAACACATGATATTGAGCAATAGAAAGGTACATTGTTCCTGTGTGATAGCAAAGCAATTAGGTGCTCTGTTTTGTTGGATATTATTTTTCAGTGATTTACCAAAAAACAAACAAACAAATTCATAAAAACAAAATCCAACAAAAACAATGCAGTTAGAGTCTAGACTGATGAACTAAGGGCGACACACTCAATGTGGAAAAATTTTTAAATACTGACATTATTCTGTGTTAAACTGATGAGCATGTACACAGTCATAACTACTACAGCTCAAACTAGTACCTTTTCAGGTGCGGTAGGTGAGGACAAATTCAATTTAAGTTTGTGCTGTTGTAATGTTCAACAATTATAACATAAATGTTGCAAGTGGAAAGGTAGAGTTCTTTAACTTCTTTACAAGCTTACTTTTGAATGCATATGCCATGCCATGTGTTTTGGTGTATGTTTCTGCAGTCCTTGACAGAATAAGATTAGAAAGTGCCGCGTTATCTTTGCTCACCCCCTGACAAAATCAATAAGGGGTGGGCCCAAAGACGTTTACTGTGCAATCTCTGAGATGAAGGTGGTAATAACTGCCCGAAAAAGTACAAACAATTGCAGTACCACTTAGTGATCAAATTACCAAATACGGGTCCCTACGAGTGTCCCTGTGTGATTAAGAAGCAATTGGGTGAGCGGTTTCGGAGAAAACAACAAAACATTCAATAAAAAAATTAAAAATTATTGGAGCATGCCCATTTGAACCAACAAATTTGGCACAGACCGATTAGAGGAACCTTGCCACTTAGTTTAAACAGAATCCAGCTTATGGTTTAAGAGAAGTCAAAATAACAAAAACAAACAAAACGTTGCAGTGCCACATGGTGGAAAATAAAGAACCAGGAGTCTTTAGGAATGTTCTTGAGTGTTCAAAGCGATTGGGTGAACGGTTCCAGAGAAGAGGATATTTTCACAGTTAGCACCTTAAAGCACAAAAAAATCATAAAAGATTGCTAAACCATGAGCATGTGAACAAACTTGGTAGAGACCCACCCAAGGTGCATTGCCACGAACTTTGAAGTGAATCTGGTTAACATTTCTAGACTAGGTGTTCAAAATGTGAATTGTGAACAGAAGAGGGACGAAGATCTATGGCTTAAGCTTTGCTGGCTGACAAGCCAGCTGAGCTTAAAAATAAAAAAGAAGGCAGCATCAGCTGGTGAAACATTTAAGGTCTCGGGGCCTTAGAAGTGTCAATTTTTAATTCCATTGCACTTGGTCGAGCAGTTTTTGAGAAGACGATTCTTGACAATTTGGGCAAAAATAAGCATTTTTTTTCTCAAAAATGGGTGGAGCATGACTGTTGGAACAAAATTGGAAGAGATCAACGCATGGTACATCGCCACTAAGAAGCTCTGTTTTTAGTAAAAAAAGTATTTACAATTGACACATTGAAAATTAAAGTTTAAAAGGCCCTATTTGAACTGAGATGGCAACCATAGTCATCACCAAGGAGGATGGAATTGTGTTACTGTGAAAATGCATGAAAGATGTGTTCAAAAGCAGTGTCTTGAAGATAAAATTACAAAGGTTTTGTGCCAAAAAATAGAATGGACAGCACCACCAACACCATGTGCTTTGATAATTTTGGATGGAGTTATGATCACATTGGGAATTAGGGAAAGTAAAAATGACTCTGAAATACACGAAATGGTGGCACCAGTAGCAATTTATGTATTGGTAAGTGCTCTGTTAATTTTGGCTTAAATAAAATTCCTAGTCATTGGAAAAGCAAGGGAAATGCTAGAGTCTAGCTGAGACAAGTCAGTGACAGTAGGTGGTGTACCGCAAACATGCAGGGAGGTGTCTAAAACAGCCAAGGACCACTATTAGGAAACATCTTGATGCTGTGGTTGATGGCAATGGTGGGCCAAATGATTTATCTTGCCATTATTAAAGCATTGCTTGCCTTTGGCCACAGTTAGATTCAGTGCCAGTGCTTGGTAGGGTGGTTGTTGCATTTGCAGTTGTAACATCCAGGGAAAAGAAGGGGCACACTGCCATGGTTGTTGCTGTCTGGGAGTTTGCTGAGGTTTTTAGAGCACTGTCAATGAGAGGTTGTCTCCTCGGCTGTACTTTGTGCACCTGTGCAGTCAAAGACTTTAATTGGTCCTTGATTTGGGCCAAGGTATCTGCTCTCTTGGTATCAAGCTCGGGAGTTAGGCTGCTGCAATTGAGTAATTGAGCAGCTTCTTAAGGGTGTTAGAGTGTGGGGAAAAGTTATGTGTGCCTTCAAATATAAAACAATTGGAAACTTTTAGTTTTTGCATGTAACAGTTTGAAAATATGCTGTTATTGTGACTGCCTTGACAGATAAGAGAGAATGTATAGGTAGTTCAAGGCATGACCCAAGTGTGAATGTATATGAAATGGATGGGAGATGCAAATATGTCAAATAGCACCTTTAGATATAAACGTCAAAGTAAATTTTCATCAAGCACACACCCTACTAGAATTGGTATCTCAATAGGTCAATGCGTAGCAGGCTGTCATATTTCAGATGTGCCGACTTGTCCAGCTGTTACAGAGGTGTATCAAGTGCACTGAGACCAGACCTGATTTCGTAAAGGGGGAGTTCAGTATGGGTAATTTATCTCCATAGAACAAAATTATATTTTATGCCCTATAATCTATGAATGGCAAACCCAAGAAAACATGGCAATATGTATGGTTCTCTCCAGATTGGGCAGGGGTATTTTCCACACCGAGCTTTACAAGAAGACACTGGGGAAAGGACCCCCATATTTCCTTGTCAATCACTCTCAAATCCCCCTGTTTTCCTTTATATCACTCCCAAAGATCCAAGCTTTTGCAACTTGCCTCGCTCTGAAAGCTCCCCGTGTAATTTTTCTCTCCAAGTTGCATCAGATTTAAGATTCCAGTCAAAAAAAAAAAAAAACCTGAAAAGGCAGAGTGACAATGTTGCATTACCTCGAACCCCTTCCCCAAGATAACAAAAACCTCAATGAGTTCTGAACAAGTTTGTCAGTATCCATTCGCAAAGAACCCTGATTTCTGCTTTTGTTCTCATTGGGTCCTGAGTGGTGGCAACCCACACCCTGCTCCTCTTTACCATAAGGAAGGCCCAAATCTGCAGAGCCAATGAAAAAGGCTTCACATAGGCCAATGATTAATACTTCTGATGACCTTGCGTTCCTGTAGCCAAGCCAAGACCACAAAAATTTAACACCCTAGGAATGATTTATCCTTTTCTTCAAATTTTGAGGGAATTGGAAACTTTCTTGTCTACAAAACAGACCCGCATTGCATTATTGTTAAATGACAACTAAAGCGCATGTCACACTATTCAAATTAGGTAAGCAAACACTTTTTTTTCTTGATATTCAAGACATTTTCACACATGTGTAAAAACTGTACCATTATCGCTTTGTGTTTGTGTATTCTATTAGCATCTTTATCAGTTATTAGTGTCAGGCCAAAGACTACCATAGGAAACCAATGGAGTGACATTCAAATGTAAAAATTACCATCACAACATTGAAAGGATTGGTTTCTCAACACATGCGAGGTCTTTGTGTTTTTTTTGTTTTTGTTTTTTTTTTGTTTTGTTTTGTTTTGTTTTGTTTTTTCTTTTTGTTTTTGTTTTGTTTTGAACTGCTATTCATCCTGACGATGCTGTCAGTTTATCAATATAACAGTACTCTTGCCTCAGTTGTCAGCTGATCATGATCATCATCGATGAAGACCACCAATCTAGCATTGTGCGTAGTACATGGTTAAAACAAGGAGACAAAGCAACACACATTGTTGTGAGCTTCGAGGTAAGCAGCAGTTGACCTGTTAAGACCATGGCCAGAGAAAGAAAAGAACTACTATAGTATTGTGAATTATATCTTGCACTCTCCTCACTGTGAAACTGCAAGCCCATCTTGTGGAAGCAGCGTCCTTTGCAAACAATGTTGCTATTGTCATGGTTAAGGCACCCTCTGGTCACGTGGCTAATCTGCTTTTGAGTCCCCATTAACACTGTCGTGTGGGAAACCCCAGTGAAAAGCTTCCAATTGTGGCTGCCTTTGATGTCATTTGGGTAAATACCTGCATTTTGAGCCAATAAACATCATTATATATTTTTAAACTATACATCTAAGACGATGATTGACATGTCTTTGAAGTTTAGCAACCAAAATTTACTGGGGTTGGAGAGCAGTATTGTCATTATGGCCATTAATGTGAGAACAGAGAGCCTCAAATCTTTCAACGCCGATCTCATCTCTCAGAATGAAATTCCATGCTTATCAATTAATTTTGTAGACAGTATCAATAAAAAGCAGATTGGTCAATCTGGCTTAAAATATCGTCTTTTGAAAGATAAATATATTATCCAGGGATAGTATGTTTCCTTCAGATGCCTCCCGCCGGGACCTTGTGGCAAACAAAATGAAAAAAAGTGTTGATGTTTCAAATGATTATCAAATTAGACAGTGTCATTACCATATCCAAACCGTAGTCCTAATGAAACAAATCGAAGTCAATTCCGACCAAAGGCAATGTTCCTTAGGATGTATAGCTGAATCACATAAATTTACACTTTTTCTTCACCCACATGAGTGCCAAAACGCATGTGCAAAGGTCTATAGGGTCAAAAAATCCATGTCTAATTTTAACATGACAGAATGCCAAACGTTTTGTTTAAAATTATAGGCCTATTTCAGTAAATTGGCTTGAGCAGGTACATCATTCATGTGCATATAGGACTGTGCAATTCATGAAAAGGGACCAAAATTTGCAGCACATCAGATAACTTGCAAGCACAGGTTCCTAATTTGTTGAAAATATCAATAAAATTCAGCATTTAAAGGGTACCAGTTGCAACCACCGTCTGAACCATGATCATTATCCATATAAGTCCACAGGGTAACACTTACACCAACATCAATCCGTCAGAAAAAAAACCCTAGGCCTAATGTGACCATCAACAAGAATCCAAACACCATGATTATACAGTTCGATGCGTTTCAGACATGTAGTTAAAGTCATGATGTTGCTTTAAAGGAGATAAACTAAGAGTATTTCAAAAAGAAAAGTGTTTGAATGTGCAAATATAGTGGTGGAAAATAAAAATTCGGTTATTCTGCAATTATATATTTGGTTTGTAAACATAGAATATGGTTCCCGGATAATTCTTTATACTTTATTTTTAGAAATGTAATACACTTTTTCCTGGATACGTTTTAAAGAGATCCTGACAAAATCTGATACCCTTGTATAAACCAGCTCATAAAATCGTTAAAAGTTGTCCTATCAATATGAAACTCATTTCTAATAAATTAAATCTGAAGAAACTAAGAGGCAAAGAGAAAGAAAGATATAACAGGAAAACCAGATTAGAGCTTGAGCAATCTGTAGCACCTATCCATGTACAGACGAACCATACACCAAATATAGTACATGTAGATGAAAAACTTCAGTCAATCTGCTATTTTCTAGCTCAAAATTTCAAGAAGCTAAACAAATAACTCTTTTGAACTCTGTTCATGCTGTTTTATACATTTAAATGTCATGATGGCTTTTAAGAGACTGGGCAGTGAAAAAAAAATCTGACAAAAACCCTATTAAATGGGCTATTGAACCAATTTTTTCAGGGTGTTTTATCAAATGTCTTCAAAATGGACCCATATGCTGCCGTTCATGTGTACATAATGCGCACATTACAGTTCAACAACCAGCATAGTTTGAAGTAGGGAAACCTCAGTGCATGCTGAAGGTTTGCGCTTCATGTGTACCTGATGTTGTGTGCATTTCGATCTGAATGCATCCCTAAACTGTGTATCATTAAGGGCTAGTTTTAGTAAAAACAGTACGTCAACACAAAAAGAAAGGAAAAGAAGAAACCGAAACTGCTGAACTGGAAAAACACGCCGCTGATTTTGATGTTAAGTTGTGAAGCAATAACTTGTACTCGTAACAAATGTTGTTTCCCTTAGTTACTCAAAAACTGAACGCCCTTGCCATGGTAACCAATAAAACACAAATGAAGAAAAAAAGTCCTGCAAAATTCTGACAGCAAACTAGTTCATTTGATGTCCAGCTGGACTGTTAATTTTATAATTATCTTTTGTCACATGAAAGACTGATCAGTTTGATACAGGCATGTGTCATAGCAGGAAGGAAGTCTGACTGATTGAAGTAGAGGGAGATACTCAGTATGATGATCAGACAATCTACATATCAGCCAATCAGCACATGTATGGCCATAAGGAGCCGCCGTTGCTTCAGGTTTATAGTGAAGGCTGCAGCGGACAGAGGTAATTCGCTGAAAAGCTCAGTGTGTAACAATGTACCATGAAATTGATGGTACCTCTTCTTTAGTTTAAACTTCAGGTTCTTATCTTTCAATCCAACTAAAATCCAGCCTAGTGTTGTTCTGGTCGAATGAAATCGTACGTTATCGATTCGTGAATTGTTGTGCTGGCCTACTGGTCATAATGTCCATATGGGTGCTATACGGTCAGGTTATGTGACACAAAAGAACGTTGGGTAACATTGTTATCTGTTGTACATGAGACGTTAGTCAATACAAACCATTCAAAATTTCATGTGCAAAAAGCAATAGCAGATAATACATCTCTTGCACATTTACATTCACAATTAATCCATGTAAATCATTAGATGTGCAATGATTGATAGCATGCAGAGAAGATGCGTGGCATATCTGCCTATTACATTATTTTGAAATTCAATATTCAAAATCTGAACTGCCGTAACAAGCATAATTTGACACTGTCGTTCATATTGGTGGAATCCTAATGGCCAATAACATGCATATTGTTGTTATAATGGCATCTCTGTAAACGAAAGTTTTACAAATAATGGAGGTCTCAAATTTCAACAAAGTGAAATCAACATAATTGGAAATGCTAATACCTTTTATCAGTATTCAAGGTGCCAAATAGTCAATGAAGGGTATGAAAATTGCAGTAGTATCTTCATTACAAACGTCAAGAAATATTTGAAGGTCGTTAAAGAAAATAATGGTAAAGCTTTCGCTGAATATCCTTTAGACGCAAAATGGTAAAACGATGTAAAATTGACTTATATCTATAAAGTTTTGAACATATTCGTGATTTCAGATACTTCTTATTTCCATTTTTGGACCAATTAATTCTCAACCGTTTGGTCCAATTTAGCACATAGTGCTACAATGACACTTCTGACCAAATTGATTGCAATAGCGAAGGAAAGAACCTCAGATACACCATAATGTCAGTGCTTGGTTTTATATATATATATATATATATATATATATATATATATATATATATATATATATATATATATATATATATATATATATATATATATATATATATATATATATTGAGTACTGGACTATCATTCATGTTAGCCCAACTGAAGTTGATCACGTTACAATCCTTGAGTTTGGGACGGTGCAACAACCCTATCACACACACGCGCACATGTATAGATAGATAGATAGATAGATAGATAGATAGATAGATAGATAGATAGATAGATAGATAGATAGATAGATAGATAGATAGATAGATAGATAGATAGATAGATAGATAGACAGATAGATGAACATCCATTTTGAAAATGCTTAATTCACTCAGTCCTACCTTGAGGCAGTTGCTTGACAAAGAGAAGCTACCCATACACCCTTTTCAGCCCATGTACCAAATGCGAAACAAGTATGAGCGTTTACACGCTTGAGTGTCTTACATTGTTACCGTCATCGATTACAAAGTAATTGGATCAAGTTACTACGCAGTGATGATTTGTATCCCTATTGGTGCGGAAAATTCACTGTCAGTGTTCTCCCTGATATACACTTACGTAATGCTTGAAAGGAATGGGTGAAATATCGGGCTACAGCCTGGCGTAAAAAAATGCGAAAAACATTTCTACATGGAGAGTATCTCACTGCATAAATTGACTCCAACACCATCTAATGGTGGTGTTGGAGTCAATTTAGTACGAGGAAAGTCTCAATGTATTTTTCCTCAGCCTTAACTTTTATCAACATCGCCAGTAAGGCTAGCATGGTTCAAAGATGGTCTTTTCACACACACAGAAACACACACACACACACACACACACACACATCAAACATTAACCGACATATGCACCCACATCTTGCACAATACAATATCAGATTGCAAATCTTAATTCTACAATTTTTTGGGGTCCATAAACAAAAAGATTGTTGTTTCATTGTTTATATAAACATGTGTAACATTATTGATGTTTCCAAAATTTCATACAGCAATAGACAGATATTTTCATCGCGGTTGTTTTTGAGAGCGGAGGGTGTGTGTGTGTGTGTGTGTGTGTGTGTGTGTGTGTGTGTTTCGTTTTTCTTTTTATTCTTTTTTTTGTTGTTGTTTATTTTTTTTATTTTATTTTCCAGGTTTTTTTTGTTTTTTGTTTTTTTTTGCTTAGTTTTTTTTTGCGGGGGGGGGGGCAATAAAATGACTGTTTTTATGAAGTCAAAGGGCGACGCAATCCCATGGAATTGAATAAAGAATCCGCTACAAATGTACTTTAAAGCAGCGGTGAATATGGATAACCTTGATCTCATTATGCAGATGGAGATTTAAGCCGCTCAGTCATTGATCCATGTTACCATTGACTTGATCTGTTTCCGTGAAATGCTCTTTCGTTTTTAGATGTAATCCTTTGCTCAAACATTTGAAAAGGAGACGGCCGTATGTTTAATGTCACGTGGTTGAATTGATGTTTTGCCTGTTTTGAATGCCTATTAAACACGCCTTGCCAGTTTAGCCTTCTGGAACGGTTGGCCATTTGTTAACCAATGTTCATTATACCCTGCCTCCTTTGTTTTCTCAAGGGACATATATGTCACCTGCTTACACATATATCCCTGCTTTAAATTTCTATGGCTAGATTTCAACACAGGACTGATTTGCTTTGGTGAATACATTTTAAACTGCATTTATATCCATGAAAACAAAGAAGGCATGGTATAAAAAGGATACATCCCTTGTTCTCGTGATTTATCTGGAATCCTGCATTTTTAAATTCCTACGCTTCGCTCCAGGATTTAAAAAAGCAGGATTCCAGATAAATCCCTTGAACTTGGGATGTATCCTCTTCGTAAATTTTGTCATAACAAAAGCACACGTATATTATCATTCTCCTGACACTACACAAACTGCTAAAATCACCCGCTCAAGTTGCTGTCTTTTCGCCGTTAATGGTGCTTCGTAGATTTTGAGCAACAGACCACTCCTTCATGATTATATACATGTGGTTATCAGCTTCTTACGACACCCAAAATATACAGGGAACATTATCATGGCTTACAAATAGCTAAGTACAAGCTCAAGCATAGCTTATCTCTTATCAGTCCGAGAATCCACGCGGATTACGTCATACTAGTAAGAACGAGACCGAGTAATGGTATGAAGGTATGGGGTGCCTATACGAGTCTTGACATTGTCGTGTTTCTGTGGCAAAATGAAAAAGGGCGAGTTGAGACCAGCTTGGTTCATATTCGAGCACGTGTCTGTATATGGGAATTTTTTGTTTGCTTAAATTGCATCATGGTAAAATGAATTAAAACGAACATTGCACAAAATGTTAACAAAGGAGTACTAATCGTCATATTTGGAGTACATATCTCATAAAAGCCTGTATTTCTCATAGGAAAGCGAATCTTTAGCCCAGAGACATCTGATGAAAATGACACTCGCCTGATTTTGCTGTCGGAAGACTGTCAGTCCTAGGTCATGTAATGCTGGATCAAAGTAAGTGAAAAAATTCAATAATAAGACTCTATTATCTGTTTAGGTATGGATGAAAATATCAAGTGAGGATGTTACGCAATAGATCTTTGCTGGAGAATTCATCCAACTTTAAAACAGTTAATGTAAAATTCAAAGAATTAAGATTGGGCCAATAACATATTCAGTACCGTTATTGGTTCCATCCCTGCAGATTTGCAACAGGATCCAGTATATAAAGTAGTTTTCAAAAATAAATTTACAAAATAACACCTAAAGCATCACAAGGACACGTATACATAGCACCACCTCTCGTGAAAGCAAGGTCTGGCTGTACGCATATGTGTTTCTGTGCAACTTTGGAGGAATTAGAAAAATCTACACACACCCCGCCCTATTTAATGAAGAGTGACCTGTTTACCACCCGCCAATTGCTCATAGACAATATATAATGGGTTGCAATTGCTGACAGCCCCTCAGACAGGTGTAGCTGAGCGACTAGTTAAATTATTTAAAAAACCAGGCACCATATCCGCCATCCTACAAAATAATTGTGACGACAAAAAAAACCTACGTAGATGTCACCTTCAAGAACATTATCATTTTTCTTTTTGTCTCGATCCAACGTAACATATCAATCTGCACACACATATACAACATCACATATATTGGTCGTGAAATGAAACGTGAAGAGACCTTGTTTTAATTTCCCCCCAAAAATGTAAATTGGTACCTTTCTCAGAAAAAAGTACATTTATATTTTGGTATAAATATTTTAATCTTGTTATTTTATGACAACAAATTTAAAATTGATCAGTGTTATCATTGAAATCATTCATGGTCTTGTATGGAACAAATGGTTTCTATGCTGGTAAAATTAAAACATAAACTGTAAGAGACATTACATCATGAGAAATCCACATACGACATCCAGTTCCGACGACGATGGGGCAAACTATGGCACTTGAGTTGCCTGAACGTTGTTTAATATCTTGATGACTTATTATTGGAATCTGTGTTGAGGTTGTGCCTTTCATGGTAACATAGCAACGGTTTCCACTAAATTACAGGAACAAATACTGTTACATGCTAAAAGTTGAATTTGCTGAAGACAGCAGTAAATTCATGGCCAATACACTTTGCCAACTTTGTTGTTTAAACATTGCATGCACTAATTACAAATCTCAGTAATATTTTGCAACAAGCTGGACAATATTTCTGCCGTACACAATGGACTTATATTGGTTGTTTGCTGAGGGATATGGTGGCTACATAGACAGGATATTTGATATGGGTCATGTCTGCCATTCAGATGAAACATGCCAGACGCAGGCCTGGCTCATCATGAGTAGATTCCTCAATTTATCCACGATGCCGCGTATGTGACATGGGTAATGATAGAAATACATAGAGTACAGCAGATATTCTGGCCCATTGCTTTGTTGTAATTTGTATTAACCTGCCACAACCTCTTGTGGGTGATTCAATGCCATTTGGAGTGCAAATTTCTCAACCTAAGTTATGCCGGGTTCTTCAAAACCAACTACGAATTCGCGGTGGTAACAGAACCAATGTATTTATATATATATATATATATATATATATATATATATACTAAAACAATGACACCACAAAAGAGATGGTTGTGTTCTTTAAAATGCACTTCTAATACAGAACAAACTCTTCAATAGAATAAATATTAGTAAAGTGAATGAAAATGTTGCATCATCTATTCTTCTCTTCTTTTCTGTTCAGTGATATCATGTGGTTCCCCTGATATTCCCATGCATGGACGGCTTGTGGAGGCTGCAGACTTCATTTTCCCCAACACGGTAACGTTCATTTGTGATGAAGGGTTTGTGTTGCGTGGTCATGCAATCCTGCGATGTGAAAGCAACGGGTTGTGGAGCGAATCGTCTCCAAGATGTCGGCCTGCAGGTGCGTAGTGTGATACACACCCATTCTGCGTGTGCGCATAATTATGCCGTTTTCCTCACGCGCATACCTACATATTTCTTTAATATAGTCTTCTCTTATGTACAAACAGGTGTATTTTCATATCTGGAACACTGTGGTGCAAAACGTGTTTTTTTATACATGTATAGACGATTTCACTTTCTCATAACACAACGAATATTTTGACGATGACTTATTTGTGTTCATAATGCAGAGTAGCATATGTTTACTCACGTTCGCATATTTTTGACAAAGATTTCTTTTTCACATAACATAACGAATATTTTGACGATGTCTAGTTTGCGTTCACAATTCAGAGTAACATATGTTTACTCACGCCTGACAATTTATGCCCACGCTGGAGTACTGATGCATATTTTCCATTTTATGTTTTGTCCAAACCGATCCGTTTTCGCTCACTTTCCAAGGCTATCTCCACCTAATTTTACCCAAAAGACAAAAGACATTGACCAATGGATCTTCCGTGATTCACTGCAATGAGCTGTATCAGCATCATAATCAGTCGCGAGCACGACTTAGCGTGTTCAAGCACGGAGGGTAGCCGTCAGCGGTTTGTAGATAACATGAATCCATTTATTCAACAACGGTTCACACATGTTGATTTTGCCAATTAGTGTACCATTTTCGGCAAGACTGTTTCAGTGCTAGAGTACCGGTATGAAGACCGACCAAGCCTCCAGCACTGCAGATAACGAAAAATTGAAGTTCAGCCTTAACTGTTCCTATATGTGCAACAATTACAGTCTTCATTATTGACTATCATAACACTAATAATCACGGGTAATCAAGGTGATTTTCTAAATGACAATGTAAAATTGGAAATGACTGTTGGTGAGTTCAAATTTGCATATTTGACTTTCAAAATGGAGCCAAACAAGATGACAACCCTTGCTTACCAAAAATTTATACAGTTCTAAGTAATGATGGGGAATTCAAAGTCTTTGATTCAAAACAAATATGTTTAGCATGAATGCGTCCCCAAAAAGAAAATGCAGTACACATAGGATTACTCCATACAATTACTCGAAAGGCTAAAGTTATTTTATATATTTAGGACATTTTTAATTTTACCAAAATGTGTAAAGATGACACGCAGCTACTGCAGTTAAGTATAAATTTGTACTCTAGAAAAAATACACAAGGGTTTATATCAGTATGGCCTTGACTTAATTGTAAACGTCACATATCCATCTGTATCTTAATTTGTATGACATAATGTGAAAAGAAAAAAGAACTTTTAAGCAAATTTGAGAATCGCGGGAAGCACACGGTTTAAGATGGTCGGTTATGACCTAGTTGGCGAAGTCACAGGGTCAACTCTTTCAACCACATTTTCTTATTTAACTAATCCTGTAAATGATAGCAACTGTCTCGCCGTTTCAACATTTTTCCTCAGATATGTTATTAGCTACGCATCTCTTCTACATAGCTCCTTTCATGATTTTTTTGCGCCAACCAGCATCTCCAGTATACATTGCCAATGTGTTGAGCACTGTGAAACATATATACTTTTCCCACCTGAATTTGCTACTTTTTCCAAGTTTCTGACACACTTGTGTTTTGCCGTTTTCATTTTAAGATGTACGTTAATTGCTGTAAATGAAAACGGACCACAAGGTCAAAGGTATTCACTGAGTTCTCTTTTATATGTAGATGTGAAGAGTCTTTGTTGTTACGAGGCTTTGATGATAACGCACTAACACACACACACATATATATATATATATATACATATATATACATATGTATATATATATATATATATATATATATATATATATATATATATATATATATATATATATATATATATATATATGGCACAAGACCTCAACCCGCTCTGACATGTATGTCTAAAAATCTTTGTTCAATTTTATTTTTTTAAAAAAACGAAGCATCAAAAACCGTAAATTCAATTTAATACAACAGTCAATTACATCCCAAATTTGGGCTGCGTTCATTTAAATACATACTGCTGTTATGTGTTAAAGGATACATTTCTTGCATTTAAAAAAGAAACTTCAGAATCTACTGCTTTGTTAATATGGGTTGCATGTCTATGAAATCTTCGATTACAACCACCTCCTTAAAATAATCATTATATATTAAGATACCCTCTATAGAGTCACAAACAGTCACAAACACTAAATATCCCCGTTCAAAACACTCTTCTGTTAAGTTAACATGTTAGTTCCTTATGTAGCCTTAACAGGGAGAATCCAATATGTACGAATATGTTGAATATATATTTATTCACCCACAGACACACGTATATATATATATATATATATATATATATATATATATATATATATATATATATATATATATATATATATATATATATATAAACATTGTTTTATAACTTTATATCACATTTGTGGTGTCCTTAAATTTCGTGCTGCCAGACACTTTAACACTTTGCGTTGACTTTGCGTTAACCGAAAAATGTACATTTTGCATAGATTTTTATATTTTGGACTCAGTCCTTAATCTCTTTGTCAAAACATATACATGTTTGGTCAAACAAAGAAAATAGTGAAGCTCTGCTGACCTTCTTTTCCGTTTTAGATGGGTTGTTTCCGTGGTGGGCGTTGTTACTGGGCAGTGTCATACTGATTCCCATCTCGGCATACATCATCACAAAATTTTATCTTCACTACTGCAGGTAAATGGGTTCAAATTTCTTGTTATTATTGATGTAATGATAATTCAAACTGCAAATTACACAGGTAGGAGAAGGTTATTTCGAGATCAACTAGCGATAAATTAATTATTCACTCATTTTCTCCTGCGGCATTGCTTATAATGATAATGAAATTAACATATCCCAACAAAACCAACAACACTGTGCTATTTTACTTAATATTAAGTCTATCACTATAAATTTGTGCTACGACCGTCAAAACACGTTCTCTCTTCGCCTTGCATTTTATGGAATCTCACCCTACAATGTCAACAAGTGATTTAGCAAGATTCCACTGCGGAGTGATGGCAAAAGTCAGCACAAAGCCCCATTGGGAGACATTGTAACAATAATGAATACCGATTTTGGTTATCTTAACAAAGATGACAATGTTTTCTCTGCGGCTTTCAGAGTATTGAAAGACCTTCCTGATTGACAGATTTCTAGTTTTATACACCTGATTTTGAAAGCACTTTGTAACCTGAAATAAAGATACGGCATGGTGTATCACATATTACAAATCGCATACCTGTCTATTTGGGGTAAATTTTAGCGAACTTTGTGGTATCATGTTAACTGATCATCAATATATGCGATGTTATGGGGAACAAATTTTCCGTGCCAAACGTTTGCATGTATGGCCTGTGTCCTATACAGTAATGTTTGCTTACGTGGTGTCTAAACGTACATCAAATGTATTTTCAGAATACTTTATTGTTTCTAATGCATTCGAAGCCAAAGAGTATATCATTGCCGTGCCTTTGCAAGCTAAGCAAAATCTAGATTTTGTTTTAATTTCGCAGCATACGAGTTTGATATTTTCTGCGTATTTCCAGCAAAAGAGCACGAACAAAGCAGAAAGCTGAAGACGAGCCATATTGTGGTGCGTTGCAAACTAAAGAGTTAGAGGAAAATCCAGAACGTGGAGAGCTCTTATCAGAACTGGAGGAACAAGTCGGCAAATCTGTGGGACTCCATAGCACCAAGCAAGACAGATGACCGTGGGAATATTCGGGTGCTTGTGCTCGATAAGGATAGTGACCCTAACAATATATATTTAAAACATTTTATCGGTCCAAAGCTACTATGTACGGTGCATGTATATCAGTGATTCGACTTTTTGCAATTGTCAATCCATTGAGGGGTTATAAACTGCCACTTAATGTTAATATAGTAGTCTGTGCAGCATACAAATACAGCATCGTGAATTGAGATTGTCATGCCGTGCGAAAATTTCACTTTATATACATAAAAACAACTTCAAAGTCCAAAACCTCAATCTTGTTCAATTTATAATGGCATAGTTTCTGCCGGAAAAAACATGATGTATTTCTACGCTTGCAGTCAGTGTTCATTAGAAGCATGGCGGCTTTCATATTCCTATTACAATTTCGTGGAAGCACTAGCTGCTTCTGTGATTACTGCGCAAAAAGCGGTTGCAAATATCCGTGACAATGTTTTATCTTAATGTGCGCAGTAAAGGCGAAATGCCGAAAGCCTCTAATAACGAGCACTGAAGAGCACAGGGTCTTGACAAATACATGGGGCCGTGCTAACAGGGGATATGAGTATTTGGAAAGTTACAATGTGCAGCCATTTGTGTTACAAGGCGAAGCTCCAAAACTCAGAAGCATTGCAGCTCATGAGAATAGCAAACAAATGTAAATCGCCTTTAAGATTGTATGGTATGGGTGTGGTGTTGCAAACCACTAAAACAGACAAAAGCCATGCTGATGTGGCTTCACGACCCAATCTGATTAAGCCATTATTACACCGAAACCTTTTCTTCTGGCCGAGAATAAGAACAGACGGATAGACATGATTCCGTAATTGTATCATGTGGCTTTTGAACACAGGTTAACAGAATGAAATTGGTCATCATGCTTTACTGTATGTCGCTGTGTTGTAAGACAAGAACAGACATATAGCGACGGCGCCATAATTACAATGGTGTGCCGTAGCGATCCTGAACAACAGAACATATATTCAGGATGCCATATTCATGGTGTGTGTGGCGTTGCAGCGGGAATAGCAGGTAGACAACCACAGTGTCACACGATGTATCCTGGGATTTTGCAAGCTCACAAAACAGGATATAAAGAGACATGCCCCCTGCATTGTCTAGAGAATGAGGCGACATCGGTAGACGTATGCTGTCATTTGGCTGACAGCTAATTTACTTGAAACACATGGAATCATACAAGCTGCCATTCTGGACTCTACAGAATTTTTTTTCCTAGTGGACTGAATATCCATACATCGGTAGTGCTGACATAAGAATGGGTGTGTTCAAACAAAAAACATAACATGCTGCAAACATTGTGATTTAGCAAAATAGGTTCATTAGTGATAAATTTGTTGGTTTGTTGTGTGATGCATTTTAAATGCATATTATACAAACATCAGGTGATAGATTTTACAGCTGCCCCTATTGGAAAAGAAAAAAAATGTAATGTTTAGTTTGCTCTCAGTAAACAGATAAACACTCAAAATTCAACTGTTCTTGTTTTGCCCTGGATTTTACGACCTCGTTGAACTTTCCTTGTGGACAAATATGTATGCTTATGATTATTTCCTGTACTTATGCCGTCTTATACATAAACCAAATAGATACTGAGTCAAGAACTTTCCTCGGTATGCCGGACCGGCAATAAATCCAACATGCGCCAAGAAAAGTTTTGGACTGATGACTTGTATCATTCTTGATGGAATAATAAGCAGACGATATTTTCGACACTGGACCACCATCGGTCATTGTATTAGGCACACGTTGCATCCTGGTATATCAGTGCTTGTTCCGTCATGATTGGGAAAATATAGCAATACATGTATCTTTGGGACTTGCATATAAAAAAACGGTTTAACTTCAATATTCACTTAAAACTTTTTTTTCTAAAACAAGAAACATTAGCTCAGAGCTATTATCACCGACTAAAATTCACAATATGAGATTAACTTATATAGTAAAAAAAATAAAAAATAACAATATGTGGTCATTAAATGTGTGCATGTACAAAACATAAGAATTTAGGGATTGGATTTTAACCAACGAGTTGCATACGTTTTATTTGATTACCGACAAGACTTAAATTTACATGTGCGTCTGTTCAATTTATTTATTTCTCTTTCAAATGTTGACAGGTCTATGATTTTCTTCAAGACTATTTTGGACGTCATTCCATAATTAAAACATCAGAAATTGTAGAGAGGGATTTTCGAAGTTCAAATTTGGAACCTGCCGTATGTTACCTTTTTTTGGTCTGTTAGCTAATAGTACATCCAAATATTTTCGGCAAGAACACGTTTTGCTATGATTGCTTTTTACTAAAATAAAAACAGCAATGTGTCTAAGTCTGTCTACTTCCAGGTCTAACAATCCTGACTTTCGGAGCAAACAATCTCTTTTGAAAATAGCGCATCTTATGATATTTTTTACAGGTTATAACAGAAAGAGGGATTCTATTTCCATGTAAGTTGTCATATGACGCCAGTAGTTATGATGCCGTGTAAGCATTATAACCACAATGTAAGCATAGAACACATCACTTTTAAAATGAAGGCATGTCATGTAAGGAACACATAAAACTGCAAATGACAGCATGGAAAATATAGGAGCGTATCAGATTAGTAGAACTATACTTATGACCAAATAGGAGTGATGCCGGACCCTGTATATTGCTGACCTGAAAATGCCATCTTACCTGCCATCTCCAAAATATTTTTAAAAGTTGTGTCTACACAACTGTATAACTACTTCATTGACAAATCTCTGTTTTGTATTAGTCAGCATGGCTTTATAAAACTAAATTCCACAGTAACTACCCTGTTAGAAATTGTTGAACGTATCGTGAAATTTCTTGACACTGCTAATTTACCAATAAGTATATTTATTGATTAATCAAAAGCATTTGACACTTAAAACCATCAGATTTTTATTGAAAAATTAGTATACTGTGGTATTACCAGCACGACCTGAAATTGGTTTCGTAGCTACCTTATTGATAGGACTTAGTTTGTTCAGTGTGATAATGTCTGTTGCCACCAACTTCAGGGGTCAATACTTGGCCCAATTCTATTTATAACATATGCCAACGCCATGCACCAGGCTTTATCTAAATTTAATTCAATTTTGTATGCAGATGAGACCACATTACTCGACACTGTGTTCTTTCACTTTCTCTTCTGAATGTAAAATATAGGTGCAAAATACTTCTGACAATATTAATGCTGAACTTAATGAAGTGAATGACTGGTTGGCTGCATACAAATTTTCTTTAAATAAAAGTAATATAAAGTTCACTATTTTTATTTTCCCACAAAGAAAGCTGGAAGTTGAATTAAACTTAAAGATTGGTAATACTCCAATTTATCGGACAGAATAACTCGTTTTTTGGGGGGTCTACGTATTCAAGAAAACGTAGACCGGGAGGCTCATATAGGTAAAAGCGGATATAAACTTGACAAAGTAACTGGCATTTTCAAGACAGTTGACAATTTTGTACCAATTAGTGGCCTGTTGCATGCACATAATTCACTGTTTTCATTACATCTAAATAACTGTATTCTTGTTTGGGGGTTTTCATATGAACCAAAATCTATGCTTCAAAAAAGGCTATCCATATGATTTGTGATGCTAAATTTAATGCTCATTACCAACCCTAATTTCCCAATCCAAAAACAAAACAAGATCAAAAGATTGTATAAGATAATACATCCCATGTTTAATTTTTAGTACAACTATTTGTATAACTGGTCAAATTTACTCCCATTCCTAGCATGTTATTTTTTCAAGTTACGGTAAAAAATCGATATAAATGAGTATCAAGAAATATGTACCTTGCCTTGAGTTCTTAGTTCTGAAATAGACATTTTCCGACAAATGTGTGTCTGGCGCTTCCTCGCCCGCCCTCATGACAGTTTGAAAGACTTCATGACCAAAGAAATCGCCGATCGGAGACTAAAGAGGATACAGCTACCAGCGTGACAGACATGCCACTTAGAGATCTTTGCACTCTGCTTTTGTGGGTCGATAGGGCCCACTTTCAGGCCTGTCAGCTCATTAAAGTGCAATATCGATAATTGCTACTTGTAACAAGGAGCAACCATCAAAAGGGAGTATCTCTATGCAGTCTGCTGTGTAAAAAGGCACGATGATTTCAAAGAAACGGTAAGGTTGATACATTCGTGCAAAAGGAACAAAAATGTATTTGATTTGAAACTAAAAAAGTAAACGATATTTTGGTAGACAGTTTAACTTTTTTAATGACACTTTTACTTTGTGATACTGACATTGTTCGTCATATACAGAGGACTGTTACTGGCTCCCTGCAGAGAAGGAAAACACATGATAACAAGCACGGACGAAGTCACTGACGCTGTTAAGATGAGATAAGATATAACTGGTATTTTATTCCCATTTTAATACGATCTCTGCAGATTAGCTTATAACACGTGGCTTCGATATTTTGATATAGGATGTCACATTGGTCATCTCTATGCCCCTTTCCTTTGGTTCAGCAGATGACACAGTCATTCTCAGTTCAAGTAGCAAAGATTATATTTCACAGAAGCAAAATTTATTCAATATACTCGAAGCAAAATTATGTCCCACTTTTTGATGCACAAGAATTGTAATCTTGCGTACACATAAACAGTTGACCACTTAGGCATTACATCAACATGCAACCTCATGAGAAGGAGGACAAAATGAGAACCTCTGTACATGTAGCGATGAACGCAAAAGCAAGAATCTAAAAGAAAAATCGCACTTAAATTTTTCTAGCTTGCTTAAACAACTGATCGATTCGGCAAGGGAAATGTTTAAAATGATTAGACAATAAAGAGGAATTTGAATTCTTAGCGAGGTGTCAAGATATTGAAATAATATATGATTCGCTCACCTATTCCCGTTGTGCTTCTTAGTTCCGATAATTCATCAGAGCTTTACTGAATCACACTCGTGAGCAAATTTTCTTTTAAAGACTGCGAAATGAGCGATTATTACAATGCCCTTTTTTCATTACTAGTAATATTTAGGGATACTAATTCAATAAAATAACTGAATTTTTGTTGTTGGTTTTTTTTTTTTTTTTTTTCTTTCTTTTTTTTGGGGGGGGTTGGTTTTTGTTTTTGTTTTTGTTGTTGTTTTTGTTTGTTTTTTTTTTTTTTTGTTTCTTTGTTTTTCTTTTTTCTTTGGGGGGTGTTTTTTTTTTTAGAGAGAGAGGGGGTTTTGAGGGGGTTTTTGGTCTTCAATTCCAAAGTTTTGCAGGGCTTTCTTTTCAGTTTGTGAAATTTTCAGCAAAGGCCAAATTTCATACAGCAGGTGATTTAAAATGAATAAACTGGAAGGTGTACAACTTAGAAAAATATTTTCAACTGCATTTAAGAGAGAAATTTTAACTTTTAACAATATCTGAAAAGAGCCCTATCGGAATCAGGAGGTTTTTAATGTTATTTGCTATTATTGGGGTAGCTGGGGTAGCTGGGGTAGCTGGGGTAGCTGGGGCAGCTTATGAACTGAGCATTTGTGCTGGGAAATTATGAAATAATTTGATAATTTTCTGTGTTAGATTTTATGAATTTATCCTATATTTAAAATTATCACCGTTTATGTTACTTAATCTCATCTTCCATGAAAAAAACGCCTGGGTCTCCTAGTAACCTGGTGTCCATGATTACTGCACAATCAGCCTTCAACGACAGAAGTCATATCAATATAAATATGCAGCGCTTTGCTTAGGCTATCCGAAATAGGGATATCGTGCATACATTTCACGATCGATGTCGACTGCCACCATAGAATTGGCAGTCTACTTAATCATTATCATAGAATAATCTGGACTATATTTTCTATCTCCTCTCAACTGATTTCCAAATATAATTATATCATGTCTTTATGTATTTTTATCATGTGATGTATCTTTGTTGTTTTGATAAATCTTTGTTGTCTTGCACTTTTGATTTCCTTCGTGAAAATGTATAAACTGTAGCTTTCAGGCGAATAAAATTCCTACCATCAGCAAATATTGCGATCAGAAGAGTCGGAATTTGCCGCAGATATCTCGATAAATTCTTCTTCCCAGCTTGTCCGAGTTGCAGGAAATATCTACCACTGTATATAAGTGTTTGTGTCTCTCTACAGGAAAACGCCTGGATCTCCTGGTAACCTGGTGTCCATGATTAATGCACACTCAGTCATCAACGACAGAAGTCATATCAATAGAAATATGCAGCACTTTTGTATATGTGAAAATCGACCCATCTTATGTAACAGGTCATCCTTTTATGTGCTTAACTCCTGTAAGACCGATATGTTATTGGAACATTTAATCAACTGAAAATCTTAAATCAACAGAGCAAATACGCATGAGATACCAGGGCTCTCTATTGATGAAATTGGTTGTATTTACGACTTCCTTTCAACAGCTTTAACGTAGATTTACCTTTACATTGAAAATAGGACCGGCTTTCTTTCTGTGAGCTGTATTCTATTCGCTCAACCATATTGATATCTATCTATCTATCTATCTATCTATCTATCTATCTATCTATCTATCTATCTATCTATCTATCTATCTATCTATCTATCTATCTATCTATCTATCTATCTATCTATCTATCTATCTATCTATCTATCTATCTATCTATCTATCTATCTATCTATCTATCTATCTATCTATCTATCTATCTATCTATCTATCTATCTATCTATCTATCTATCTATCTATCTATCTATCTATCTATCTATACATACATACATACATACATACATATGTATATATATATATATATATATATATACACGACTTTTTGGGGTGGCCGGTGGATATGGTTTGTGGTTGAGATGATCTATGCCTGTTCGGAGCTGTTTCATCCTCGGACTGCTAAGATGTAGTTATGGGATGACGCACCTGTGGTGTGCCGCCACTTAATCTTTTAGTGGCAATCTGCTCAGTCACTTCTGTCTCTGGTTGTATTGAACAGGATACTCAAGGCGCTGTCACTTAAAGCCATTGACCGGGGCAGAGTGTAGTGATCGCCGGGAGGCTTTTTATTTGTCAATAGCGGCTTCCATATCTTAAGCAGGCGACATAGAGGGTGAAAGAGACATTTGCAACTGCCACTAAAGCATTTTCATTTAAAATTAGGGTCCTTTATTTTAGTAATCTCACAACACTCTCTTTAAAATTAATATATTCGTAGCCAGTTGGCTTACAGAATTTGGCTGGCTATAGTCGACAGTTGAGATGATAGGAATCAAGAACAATGCAGACAAGCATATGCCTTGTACGGTGTCGTATTGATTCATTTATAGCACCAGATCATTGGAATTTGCCATTCTGTACTCTTGCGTAGCAAGATGCCCGTAATGCAGCATGAGCTTACAGACATATTTCAAATGCTTACTGTGGCCGTTTGATGTATGCGTATAAAACACGAACAGGTTTGCTGAGAAAGACGCATAACACGAATATATCTCAGTTACCATCAGCATCATCTTCATCGTTAACTATGGCCTCTTTAACAGTTCAATGTTAGAAAGTATCACTTACCATTATAATAAGCTGTCAATTTTATCCCACAGTCTTACCTTGCAGGAAAATGTTAGCAACCTAGCCGATGAAATTTGACATACCCGACATAAGGTCATATGAAAAATGATGTGTTTGTTGCAAAGAAGGTATAATAAATTGATTAGGATTAGGCCATACTCTAGTGAAATGAAGAAAGTCTTTTATATTGTGGTTACATTAAGTGCGTTTGAATCAAGAAATTGGGAAAGAAGCATGCGCTTTTTTAACTTTTCGCCTGACGTGTAAAACTGATATTTTGTTCCACGAACTTGCCAAGAAAGGTCTGTGGGATGGTTCGAACTGCTCAACCGAACCACTTTTGTTAGAAGTTTTTGTGATATCGTTTGATGAACACTTTATGATTTTAAACCAAATATATTTTGGAACTATGTAAATACATATGTAAACCACCAAACTCAAGCCAAATATTTTACATCACTTGATGACTCCCCGGTATGATACATTTTACGTTTTGTTCTTTCCACCCTTTCGGCCCTATTCCATTGATGCCCCCGAATTCAAGGGATAGTTTGCCAGATAATAATAATAATAATAATAATAATAATAATAATAATAATAATAATAATAATAATAATAATAATAATAATAATAATAATAAACATCATCATCATCATCATCATCATCATCATCATCATCATCATCATGCAAATATTAATAAAATGGGAACACGGGACTATTTGGTCTTCTTATCGTACGGACGACAAAGATTTTTTTCCCAGGAAAGAGACATAAAAAAGCCTTCAA
The DNA here is from genome assembly GCA_964020975.1 of Hermodice carunculata. Taxonomy (NCBI): domain Eukaryota; kingdom Metazoa; phylum Annelida; class Polychaeta; order Eunicida; family Amphinomidae; genus Hermodice; species Hermodice carunculata. The sequence goes on from OZ026614.1 coordinate 11,736,432, forward strand.
GATGTTATTGAATGTTTAAACGATCCTCTTGCGGTGAAAGCTTTTTATTTAATGTAAATAACTTTGCGGTGCACGATTAAAATTTTTGGCCCGCACTGGGTGGCTGGGTGTAGGGGGAGATCTTTATAGATGGGGTTTATCAGACGAAGATGTCCTTTATGCAAAGATAGTAGAGAAGATTTGGCACTTTTTTTTTTTTTTTTTTTTTGGCCCAGCACTAAATGATATCAGGTTAGAGGCATATAGAATTTTGGAAATCAACTCTCTGAATGAGAATTGTATACAGGCATGCCAGCATTTTTCCGCCTCCTCGCTGAAAAATAAGTTATGTTGGTTCCTTCGCGAGCACGCATATGATCTTGGAAAGGACATTGGTGAATTATATGACCAAACGTGTAAAACATATTTGGTTGAGGCTTGGAATTACAGGAGACAGTCACTTCATGACTTCTCGGAATGACAGATTACATGATCGTTCTACTTCCTGAAATGTATATACTGTATACAATTTTGTAGGGAAGTTCGGTAACGCCAGAAAATAACACGTGATTGTGCTCTCTTGACGACCTAAACCTACAGGTGGAGTCAAACCAGCAGAGCCGGGGTACGCTTCGGCGTACTTGTTATGTATGCGCGGTTCCCCCCTCCCCCTCCTCCGCCCCCCCCCCCCCCATATCACTCTGCGGCGAGTCCCGCATGTACAAACCCACATCTCCAGTAGTATGTAATATTAGTGAATTGAAAATTCTGTAATCAACTTGTACATTCATAATGTGGTAATACTTGATTTTTTTTAAATGACGCTGGAAGCTATATGTTCTGCATTGTATATGAAACATGTATAATGCACATACACTTACGCTTTCTACAGTTTTGTCCCAATGAGTGGTGTATCTCTAGTTTTGGTGCGGAGGACATAAATTATTATTTATAGGTGCTATACTTATTTTAACATACGAAGATTATTTTATTGATACTAAGAATGCCTGATTATTTGGATATATTTTGCATGCATCATGGATTTTCCCCGTACCGATGGTGCCCCGCTGTAAAGGGGAAGTTTCCTAATAAATTATTATTTTTATTGTTATCATCATCATCATCATCATCATCATCATCATCATCATCATCATCATCATCATCATCATCATCATCATCATCATCATCATCATCATCATCATCATCATCACATTATTATTGTTATTATCATTATTTTATTATCATTATTATTGTTATTATTATCATCATCATTATTATTATTATTTTATTATTATTATTATTATTATTATTATTATTATTATTATTATTATTATTATTATTATTATTATTATTATTATTATTATTATTTACAGGTCTCGCCTTTGCATAGCCCCACATTTCCTTGTAGCAGGCGGCATGCATGCTATTACAGAGAACGACTATCCAATGAATTGGATGCAAAATGCGATATTCACGACTAGATTGAAGAAAATGCCTTATCATTTCATATTGCACCTTACCGATCAGGCAGCAAACTCAAGATCAGAAAATGTTTCCCCCCCTCCCCCCCCCCCCCATGATTTAATGGTGATATAATCAAAACAAACCCGGACACTTGCCAAGTTGTAATACTTATTTCTAAATACAATACAGGTGAAAACAAATTATGTTTTCATAATCAGTTTCAAAATCAAATTTCTCATATCGGACACTGAGTTGCTACGCAAATCAATATTTTAAGAAGATTCTCAGTAGTGTGCCTATTAAGTGAATGGAAAAATTAAAAAGTTATAAGTATTTAACACGATGGCTAAGAAGCTGTCACTGCATTTAGGACTATGACGGAAATTATCTATAGAAGCCTATGAGCTGTCTTCAAATGAAAGCACTGACACCTTCACGAAAAAGCAGTAAGTAATAAATTGAGAGATGACCAAAACTATACCAGCTTCCTGATGCTTCGACTAATGGCCACCACTCACTTACGTATCAAGGGGCGAAGATATAGCGTCCTTTACACTATTATAGTTACAATGTGCTGATGAATGAATAACTTTATTACTGCACTATAAATACAATAAATGGTAATCTGTAACTCAATACACTAAACAATACACTATACCACAACAGTACAATACAACACAGTACACTACATCAATTCCTGATACGTATGCCTTAGGGGAAGCTTCCCCCCCCCCAAAAAAAAACAGGTCAAAGAATTGTAGGTTTTAAATGACTTAGTATACCCCTGATTTTCACTGTTTCCGATATAAATTTTGTAAATTGCCATATAATTTCAATTTCGTCACATTTCATAAGTTTCATGCATTTGTTTTCGGACGATAAATGGTCAAAATCTACGATAAATTTACTCAGAATATCAAATAATCTATTTCTGGCTTCTCTAAACTTTTGGCAATTTACAATGTAATGAATTTCATCTTCGACTTCCAAACACGAATCACAAATTCTCTCATCAATGGGAACCTTAACTGGCCTTCTATGTCTACCTTTTTCAATGTTCAAATTATGTGCGCTTATTCGTAATCTGGTCAAGTTTTTCCTTTCGTTCAAATTCTTTAATACAATTAGGTACTTTTCTATTTTGAAATCTGATTTAAATTTCGAATAGGTTCTCAACTTTTTATCTGGATAGGCTTGTTTAAGGAAGTCATTCTGCCATTGAAGTATAAATGTCTATTTTAATAATTTCTCTATTAAATTGTGTGAAAATTACCCGTATCCATCACCGTCATTGTTCCAAAAATCATTACAGCTAATTAGCGACATTGTAGTTTTGATTTTGTTCAACCAGGTCGAGTTATTCGATGCCAGCAATTCAACATTACATTTGTAAGCATCGTATAAAATTTCGTGTGAATCAGAATTTCTCATGCAGTGCCAGTTCTTACAAACCCTTCTCATTATTTTTGACGAATATGGATATGCTCCGAGCTCACTCAGTACAGCAATATTAGGGGCTTTTGAATTCATCCCAGAGTGTACTTAAGAAAACTCAGATGTAACTTTTCAAATATCCACTAATATCATCCCTACCAATACATTTTAGTGGAGAAATTGTATAGGCACCCCATATTTTACACCCGTAAAGAAAGATTGGAGCAATAAGTTTATCAAAGAAATCAAGATGCAATCGAATATCTACAATGTCACTGAAGAAAGTTCGCTTTAAGCCACCAAGAGACTTCCTTGCTTTTTCACATAGTTGTCTGACAGCTCCAGCAAAATTTCCATTTGACGTCATTTCAAGACCCAGATATGTAAATTTGTTAGATATTTCCAATTCTTGATTACCGATAAAAAATCGTCTCATAATCTTCTTGCCAGCCTTATTAAACATAAGAACTTTAGATTTTTCCACGTTAATATTTAAGTTCCAATTTTGACTATATGAATAGAGCTTATCAAGACAACATTGCAAACCACTCTGACTATCCGAAACGAGTACAAGGTCGTCTGCATAAAGAAGACAACTCAGCTTTTCCTTGTATAATGTAACTGGATCACACTCATCTGTAAAAAAATTCTGGTAAATCATTAATAAATAAATTGAATAACGTTGGACTAAGAGCACATCCTTGTTTTACGCCATTGGTTAGATATATATTTTCGGATAATCCTGAATTGAATTTTATCTGTAAAGAAATTAAACACTTTTATTTAATCCGGGCCTGGTGCCTCCTATCCCCTTTTTGCTATTTGTTCACTTTGTGAAACTCAGAACTTTGAAGTAACTTATCTTATAGAATACAAGTGTCTTAGGCTATGTCCCACGTGACAATAATTCAAATAAACGGAAAATAAAACAGAACAAGGGGAAGAATATTTAAAAAAAAATATGTGCATAGCAACGTCATGGAAAAATGCCTACCAACAACCGCGCTGTTATATGCCAATGACAACAACAGAAACAGACATCATTTATGACATTTATATTCATATTAACATTAATACTAGAATTAAATTTGTCATGAATATTTGTGCGTAAAAGCTTTGAAAGCCACTGCGAAGGACCTTTTGTTCATCAGTGGGAGGAGCTATGGGTGCGGCCAGCCGCTTGTTTCGTTGCAAAGTAGGCACTGGCACATGCCGTGCTGTACATGATGTTACCATCGACTGATGAAAACAAAATTTGCCCCTATTCTTTCAATGCTAACAAAAACTCCGAATGTAAATATTGGTCTGTGGTGAACACTATGAGCGGTCTGTAGGCAAATTATTGCCTTTTTGCCGTAACAGTTATCTTATCTTATCTTATTCACACTTAGTAAGTAAACTTTACGGCGGTACCCGTGCATTCACACTTAGTCAGTAAACTTTACGGCGGTACACGTGCATTCACACTTAGTAAGTAAACTTTACGGCTTTCTCTCACATTTTGACAGGCAAGGATAGGCATTAAGGGATATAAACCACTTGAAAGGCTATCTGAAGGCTATAACAGTAGATTACACACACACACAAAGGGAAACGGGCGAAACATTTCATTTCACTGTGATCAATCATGTTTCCCCCCCCCCTTTTTTTTTTTTTTTTGCTGCCAACTGTCAGTGTAAAGTAGCATAAAAAAAACTACAGGAAAGCATGAAATATGATGATTGTACACCATATTGTGTTATATTAACGTTAGTAATTTATCAGAAAGACCAACAATGACTTTGAGGGTGTTACAGAAGGCCGTATAGTTTAATAGGACAACGCGTACCATTTCATCCAACGCATTACAGTAAGATGCAGGGGACTAAATACTTAATTTATTCTAATAACGCTGATAATACATTGCCCCAAGCTACCGTTCTTTCAGTCCATCTACATCAATAAATTAGTGTTGTTTGGCACTGTACTACTGGTATGAACTACGTTAATCATAATGTATTATTATTATTATTATTATTATTATTATTATTATTATTATTATTATTATTATTATTATTATTATTATTATTATTATTATTATTATTATTAAGTGACTATGAAATATCCCTAATCATATTTGCTTTCTTGCAGATAAATGGTAAAATACGACGCATTTAAAACTTTGATATGAGCCGTTAGTAACATAAAGTAATAAAAACAGGGTATATGCACAGGGTAACTGTTTTTGAGCTCGGCAATTTAGTAGTTGGATAAGGAATTGCAACAACCCTATGTCAGGCTGTCATTTCCAGCACTCATCTGCAAACATACACAGACACCACGATGATGCGAGAGGCAAACAGCGGAAAAAACAAGCAATGTACATGCAATAATTTCCAAATCTTTCTCTGTCCTTCATGTTACCAGCGCCATTCCAGCCCAGGCTGCCCGATCAGCGTCTTGCTGTCGTGTCAACACATAAAATTACAGGGCAGTGAAAACAAACAAAGTTAGTAGAAAGATATGTATATACTTGTACGTCCGTATGTGTTTACTTTACGGCTGTTCCGTTAGAAGGATTTATATTGGCCAGGTGTCATTTTTCGATCATCGTGAAATATATCAAGTATATTATTGAGGATAATTTCATGCGTATAATTTGAACTTCTTCCTTTTTTTTTCGTTGTGACCTTTTTGGCTTGACAAATTGCTGCGTCCAGTGTATTGTAGTGCAGTCAATAAAGTTTCAATAAACGTCAGCCCCAAAGGCACTTCACTGATATGAGCGGCGTGCCTCTTGAATGTTACTTTATAAAAGACAATGAACTAAATTTTAGAAATTATATTAATAGTTATATCGAAAATAAATACCATCATGGAAAAATATTCTGAAAGTTTAAAACGAAAGTGCAAAGCAAATAAAATCACCAAATTCTCGCCTTCATGTGAACATTTCCTTGCATATTCTGAATGGTGTTCTCGACTTCGGCCACATACTTTGGATCAGTAATCTCGGTATTCGGGCACATCATGAGAGATTACTGAATAAAAGCAACTGATGTCAAAAGTTGCCATACAACTAAATGCAAGACGATTTGGTACCATACTGTAAGCGATGCATGAGGGATTCTTGCAATTCGTGGAGCGCTGCGAAAGGTTTTGTGCACAGAAAGGGCGTTGACGCTGCCACCTGGCAGAAACTTTATGCATTACTCGAACTGCATCATGTCCGCAACACTTCAACATTTTTGGGCAAAAAGTTCTTTCATTTATTCTTTTGTCATCCATTTGATTGTTTGCTTGTTTGTGGTACCGTATTTCATCTTGTATTTGAATTACGTAGATTCTTACTTACATGAAAAAGAAATTCTGATATCAAGAGCTGGTCAGTGTATGCCTGTCCCGAGATTTAATGCAATTTTCTACCACTTGCTGAAGGACAATTCCGCCCGCTTTGCTAAACATATATTCAGAGAGGCACAAACCAATTATTTATCCCTGCTTTTTAATGTCATGTGTATCATAAAGAAAGCTGGATCAAACATTTCTAAAATCATAGAATCATTTCCTGTAATTCGGTGCACATGAATGCACCAGGAACGATTTTCCGCATTGTTCAAATGTTTTTATTGCTATCATGGGATAAACTTGGCACCCCGGTACGGAGCTGACCAGATACAAAAGCTACATTATGTATGGTACGTTTGAGGTATCAATATTCCTGTTTTAAATGAATTCCTGCTGGAAAGTAATGTAAGTTTACACAAAGCTATTGTGTTGAAAGTTGTTATTTTTTTACTGGGTGGAAGTGCAATGAATGTTATTTATGTTTATTGATTGAAATATATTCATACATCTTGACTCATGCACTTACAATCTTCTTCCTTGTGGCCTGTCTACATTCCATAAAATATCATCTTATAATACCACACCCAAACTAACAACACAATTGACACAAAGTAGAATACTTAATATTCCTTACATGGAATACTCATTACCGTCATGTGACCTTACTATGAAACGAGGTTAAATAATAGTTGGTATGTTGTATTAAGAAGTGCATACTGAGTTTGACTGTCCGACATTTTTAAATCGGCCCAACTTGTCAGTTGTGCGAATTCCGTAGTCAAGAGGTTCCCTGTATGACTTGAGGTGACACTCAGTGATCAATATGGTATATATGTTCATCGTGCAACAATAAATATACATGTGGATTGAAGAGATAATCATTTATAACATGTGCAAGTGATTGTTTCAAACACATTTTATTCAAAGACACAACCTCGGGAGAAGGGCGACACCTGATATTACCTGTGAAGACTTTATACTGTCCGTCGGAATTGTATAATCGGGACAGACAAAATTAGTGCCAACCGTCATTATTTACCTGGGTGCACCCCATGCGTAATCGCGGATGACTGCCGACAATTGTTTGCCCACATAGTACATGTATAATTATGTCTGTTTGTGAACACAGGCATATTGTTTTACCCAATATTCTTTATTTATTTATTTATTTATTTATTTATTTCCTATCTTTCTTTCCGCCAGATTTTTGTGTCGTCCTAAACTCAGACACCGTGCAAGCTAGAAACTTCAAATTTTGCATGGTTATAGCACCTGCAGTGAAGTTTTGCATATCGTTCTGAATAGTCAAAATTTTGAAAATTATGCAAATTAGGGCAATTAAAAAAATTCAATTGCTTCTTGCTTCCAAAGTATTCATCCGAGTTTGATCATGTTGGACACAAATTGTAGATTCTGTAACACTGCACACTTTTGTAATTTACATTTGACCTCTAGAGGTCAAAGGTCAAGGTCATTTTGCCATTTGAAATATTTATGTGGCTATAACTCGGTCAATTTCCATCCAATTTTGATCATGTTGGACATAAAATGTAGCTACTGTACCACTGCACATTTTTGTAATTTACATGTGACCTCTAGAGGTCAAAGATCAAGGTCATTTGGACCTTTGAAATATTCATCTAGCCAAAACTGGGTCACTTTTAATCCAATTTTGATTATGTTGGGCTCAAATTATAGATATTGTAACATTGCACATTTTTGTAATTCACATGTCACCTCTAAAGGTCAAAGGTGAAGGTCATTCGGACCTTTGAAATATTCATCCAGCCACAACTCGGTCAATTTTCATCCAATTTTAATCATGTTGAGCTCAAATTGTATATATTGTAACACTGCATATTTTTGTAATTGTTCAAATTTTTCACACACACGGACATATTTGCTTTCAAGCAAATCTTTCTTTTATAGTTCTGACTGTCTGTCTGACTGATCGGGGGACGGTTGTGGTAATTTGTTTTTGAATTCGGAAAGGGACTTGGAATTTCTTGTTTGCGATAGCTTTGTGTAAAATACATTACTTTCCAGCAGAAATTCATTTAAAACAGCAATATTGATACCTCAAACGTCCCATACATAATGTATGGACGTAATGTAAGGGCAGTTGGTTCCAAAATCTTGTTGTGGCATTAAAGAATAAGTTATAAATAAAACGTTTCTTGCTCTGAAATGTGATAGGTCAGAGGTCTACCTTTGGTTATCCTTTTTAAAGAAATATGGCTCGTTGGGAACATCAGTAAGATAATTTAGAACTATTTTTACATTGCATAGATTTGTATTTGTTTACGCATTTCTCAGGGCTTAGCCAATGGCGTAGGACCTCTTTGTTCATGCCATTTTACGTTTAATGAGGTACGCATTGCAACAGAGACGAGGCTAGCAGCATCCACCTGAATACCCTCTAGTTTTAATGCATCAGCCTGAGTGCAGCTATCCCAGACAACACAACCCTATTCCATTAAAGGTGGAATGAATGAAGTACGTATGTTTTCTAATGTATTCCTGTACAGAGTGTATTGTGAAGATCCGAAGATGTTGAGCTGTTTTGTTGATTTCATAGTTTTATTATGGATGTCTTCTTTCCACCCAAGATACGATATGAATACAAGACCTAAATGTTTATGCTGGTCGACATTATCCAGTTGGTGATTTGAAGTACTGGAGGAGGGTGATTTACCTGGTTCTTTATCCGCGAAATTAGCATAGTGTCAGTTTCCAGGGCATTGAAAGTGACCAACCAGTCCAGTGACCAAGAATCCATGGAGGTGAAGTTATCGTTCATGGTAAATTGGGATTGTCAACAGCCAGGAAGATGGATGCATCATCCGCAAAAGGCTGAATGTTGAACAGAACAATTTCCACAAAGTTAGGTAATGCATCTGCATTTAAATGCTAGTGCCCTATTATTTGTGGACACGTCCAAATTATTAAGTGACGAAATATGGTACTTAGGCCACTGATCCCGTCAGACGCGTTACACAAAATACGCATGCGTGAATGTTTAATGGCACTCGTTAGAAATATCATATGAATGGCACTGATTCCCCACCACATTGGGGCTTACGCTGTGATGTTTTTAGTAAAGCTAACTTTAAAAAACAGGTTCCACTGTATTACATAATATCTGCTTGCGCATAATATTATGCATGTAAATCACCCCGGGCAAACGTATTTAAATAACAAAACGTTAAGACGGATAGAAGGAATATGTGAGCAAGAAGACCACATAACAAGAGGAATCACTTTCAAAACTACTGTTTCAAAACAACCTGCTTTTATTGACGCCAATTGTTTCTTTCCTTAAAAAAAAAAGTATAGACCCATATCTTTCACATGGATTGCGAAGCAGGCCAAGCCTATATTAATCACTCTCCATGGCACAGATCGTGGCGTATACTTCCTACCTACATGTTCCTTTCCTTAGAATTTGAAACATTAAACAAACTAAAGATATCTCGTGCGGGTCGATGATTCCCACGGTCGTTAATATTTTCTATCTGCGACTGTAAACCGGGGAAACTTAGAGATGATGGCAAAAAACGAAAAAAAAAAAAAAAAAAAAAAAAAAACAAAAACAAAGGAAAATTGTTAGAATAATAACTTTTTCCCCTTCTGGCAGACACAGAAGTCCATTATTTTAAAAAATTAAAATTTCTTAAATTATCTTTGCTTCATGGTTATTTAATATCTTTTTTTAGGCATAAATAGACTGCCCGGTTTGCTTCATTCTCCACTGCACAAAACAGTAAAACAGGGCAGTGATTTCCACAGAATGCATGTGTGCACAAATGCGAGGAAATAGTTACATTTTAAACCTTAAGGACAGTTAAAACACCAAAAACCTTTGCATGGCTGATTTTGAAATTGTGACGGTTTTCACAAGATGAATGTCCTTTCTTTTAGTAGTCAAAATTTCGAGCTTTTAACTAAAGTAGAAATATGATAAAAACGCCAAAAACCACACAGGCATGTGGACATCGGAACGTCCATGTGTCTTTCTTTTGGTTTTCAGCTGCCAAACGGAACAATGCCACCCGTCAATCATACTTTACAGCCTGTCACGTGGCGGCAGGTTGCAACGGCCCATGCCAAATAGAGAGTGGTCTCAGGGCGGCAATGCGAAATAAGGCAGCATGCCGAAAGTATGTTTGTGGGCAGGGAAAATATGCAAACATGCTAACATTATCATAGCCTTAGTGGTTTGCTTTATAATTATCTTGCTTGTTTTGAGTTCTAATGAAGGGAGACTTGAAATGTTCAAGAGGAGCGGGAATCGTCAGACGATGTCCCTTCAAACTTCAAATGCCGTGCCGCGATGGATTACCCCAGTGGTCCTTCACAACAAAGACTGGCGGGGAAATATACTGACACCCTAATCAACAATGCCCACGTACATAATAATACTTTTTCGGAACCCAGGGATGAGGAAATAAAAGTAAAAATAAACACATCGAAATAAGCATAAACGTGAACAGCAGAGAAAACACACAAAATAGCGTTACAAAGCTCAGGTTGGAAAGAGAAATGAAACTCATTGAGAAAATAACTACAAAATAATGACAAGCTAACTAAGTAAAGAGTAAATACAAGTCTAACAAGCTAACTACATAAAGTATACAGATAGGAGACAAGTTAATACAATAAAACACTATCCCTGAAAACGGGATGAAGAGGTAGGGGGCGGAAAACCAAACCCGCCATCCGTACACTTACCATGAGCGGCCGCAGGCCGCCCCACCGAAGCAAGGCAACACAACTTTCGTTGCCAGGCTTGAGGTCACGGGGCCGGAAGGGCCGCCTCCATGACGTCACACTTTGAAACCAGACTGTTGCTGTCGCCGTTATACAGATCGCTGAATAATGTTTTCCGTACTTCAAAGGGTCTTTTATTTATGTGATTGGTCAAGAATTGATTGACAACCTCCCAAATGTTCAGGGACAATATTTACTACGTTTTGTACAAATATCAGTTCAACTTGAGCAAATGGTATTGTTTCAGAGGCAAATGATCAAAATCAAAGGCCTCTGAAGCTTGTTTTCTCAGAAAGGATAATAGGTCGAGAGCCCCACCTAAGAATGGTTATTCCAAGAAAACTGCTGGGCGAAATTTAATCCGGTTAACGGCTTTCGATTCTTTAATGTCTGAACTGCAAAAACGATTCAGCGATTTTCTAAATTTTGCTTCGTTCTTTTTCTATGAAATGAAGAAAATGAACATCCTAAAAATCAAAAGGAAAATTGAAACGTCAAACTTTGAGGATGGATAACAGAAAAACGAAACCAAACATAAAAAATCGCAGGATCATTTTTTGTTGCCAATATGTCAGGATTAATATCCAAGTGTAATTATGATTTTATCACAAATAATTAGTGACTTATATCGACATTTATGGGGTGGATGCTTTGCGGTCAACTTTCAATTGTTGATTCAACAATTAACATCACAGACACCCAAATACAGGACATATAAATTCTTTGGAGTATGACGAGTACACAAATATATGATATGTTATCCTAACGCAAATACATTTTGAGCTAGGATTGACTAAATTGGGATTTATTTTTGGTGTCTTACCTGTCCTACCTACGCAACATACATGCATTGAATGCATTTAAATTATCACTATAACAACTTCCTCTTGACAGAATATGAGAATTGTTCTTCGTTTAGAGTTTATTGCTTGACTTGGTGCGGATTAATAACACAGGTTTTTGTCACAATGTAAAATGGAGAATCAAGTTCACTATTGTGTTCTATTGTAAGACCTCTAGTCGAGCATCAATTTAAAAGACATAAAATCATGTAATTTTGAGGGGGATATATAAGCATTTTTGGGTTTCAGTTTCCATCAAGGCTCTGTTTATACGTGATGTATTATGCATTTGTATATCCTATGTGACAACAAAGAGGCAAACAAAAACGAATTGATACATTATGAAATGTATTCTACCGGATAAAGGTGTTGTGTATTGGTTTGTCTATTTTTCTCTAAGCGCTCTTGAGTTTCAATTTATTGCCAAACAGAGCAGAAAATGTGGAGATTTATAATTCTTTCATATCCAATGCACCTTTGTCAAAAGCTAATCTTTTTAGAGAGAAAAAATGAAATAACGACTCCTTTTTCTCTGCCGTCAACCATCTAGTTGGATCGTAACGCAAACCTGCTATTTCGTTTTGATTGACATATTGCGAAACAGTTTTAGTCACTTCATCACACTCCTGTGTTAATGACATCAACGCGATAATACCTCATGAAAAATATTGGTCAACAATTTGCACCCCTCAATACCATCGACCAGTGAGTTGTTTCCCTTCCATTTTGCCCTCTTGATGTGATCACCAGTCAGACCCTAAGTAAAGAAGGTAACGATCTACCTGTGTATGCAAATGAACAGCTCCATTTATAAAGTCGTTTTGGTGTCACTGTTTAGTATATGGTATGAAGTGCATAAGAATTTCTAAATGTAATCTTGCTGATTTAGAATCTGCACAAGGTGGTGTTATTAAGAGCGTATTCGGCACTAGTGAGAGAGCCCACCATTCTGCTTCACATTTTTTGCTTAATATTCCCAAGCATCATGAATATACTAAATATAAACCCGTGTCTTTTCTGTTTTTCTTTCTATTTTTAGTGAAACTATCAGACACACAAAACGACCCTGCATATATTGTGCTTTTAATTTCCAGCCAATTATAAAAAACAATTTATTTATTTATTTATTTATTTATTTATTTATTTATTTATTTATTTATTTATTTATTTATTTATTTATTTATTTATTTATTTATTTATTTATTTATTTATTTATTTATTTATTTATTCATTCATTTGTTTATTCATTTTATTTGTCTATATGTCTGTCTGTCTGTCTGTCTGTCTGTCTATCTATATATCTATCTATTTATTAATTACGCCCTAATTTGTCCTGATATCTCGCACGCTATTGTTCGGAAAAATTGGAAAAGTAGCTCAGTGACTGATTTATCAATGCAGTTGGCATATTGTTTGAAGTTGTCATGATATTCAAAACTATACACATTTGATGAATTAAAATTTGGAAAGCTGCTTATTGTCACGACTCTTGTTTATAGACCCAAAATTCTACCTGGCACATGTGGGTTTTTGACACTTCGCCAACCAAATGGAATATAAAAAATTGTAACATTTTAAATTATGACAAGTGCCTCCGGCTGTGCCCAAGTAGCAAATTAAACTGACGTCAAAAGAGGTCATGTGTAAAAGGGGAAAGAAAATCCATTTTAAACATGTTTCAACTTATGTGCAAGTAACTTAAGGCCTAACAAAAATATATCCGTGGTTCTGGTAACCTGAGAGACCCTACTAAAAAAAGGCCCAACCCTAAAATTAATGGAACAAAAGAACAGATTCTGTCAAGCCGCCCTTCCCTAATAAATATTGATCGACTCAGGCCAGTGTTAGAAACTCAGAGATCCAGGTGGTCCAAAAAAATACATCATTTTTCCCAGCGACTCACGTAAGATATATGTGGCGCAAAGGCCAAAGCAAGCACCCGAAGGCATGTTAGGGCGTTTGGAGCCCCCCCCCCCCCCCCGCCTTCCCCGAACAATTTCGAATTTGAGCATGCAAAATGGTGCATTCTGGAGAGTTTCAAGTGGAAAATCTTGCAATGACATGGTTGACGAAATCACAACATTTTAGTCATTATTGTACTGATTGGGCTATTTTCCCTCAGATTTTACACAAATCTGACAGAAAAAAACAAAAAGTAGTAAAAAATTAAAATTTAAAAAGACAATCGCCATGCTATAAATTAAGAAATGAATTTTTTTGTATTTGTACATGTAACGCTTAAGGCGATTTTTTCACACCAATTGTGTTTATTAATTCGGGGAAAATTAACAGAGTAAGTTGTGTATTTTCTATGCAAAAGCAAGAGAAAAATACATTAAGATAATCACTAGGCCTGAGTGTACTAACCTTCTACCAGTGAATGTTGATTGATTGATTGATTGAATGATTGATTGATTGATTGATTGATTGACTGACTGATTGATTGATTGATTGATTGATTGATTGATTGATTGAGTGAGTGAGTGAGTGATTGATCGGTGGAGTGATTGATTGATAATATTTAATTTACACATATGCCAGCATTGTGCAATATAATTGCTGAAAGCACACCAAACTATGATGCATGAAATGGGAGTATCAAATGCCCAGGGAATTTGCCGTGGCTTGTTTCCATGGTGGACCAGAACATGAAAATAGCAAATATGAAATTAGAAAAATTTTAAATTGCTTTACACAGGCTTGAAGCTGAAATGCTTTAATAATTTTAAGAAGCGTGAATTAAAAAATAGATCGAAATTTTTAATAAATTAATATGTAAGTAAATGAACATAAGCACCAAAGGTATAACTTTTATAACACTAAGATACAGAAATTAATATATATATATACATATATATATATATATATATATATATATATATATATATATATATATATATATATATATATATATATATATATATATATATATATATATATATATAAAGCGATCCCTCTCCAGTACTCCCATTTCATGACAGTCATGCATCAAGAATGATTTCACCTAATTGTTGTTAATGTTCTTACATTCACTCTCTTTGATATACCCTGGCAGGTTTTGTTTGGTACAATGACGGATCCCAGTGACCAGTCCCCATCTGGTCAAAACGACCAGTTTTCCTTTGCACGGGCGCTTGCAATATTATTGTCCAATGACCTGATGCGAACGACCACAGTGATGTGCAACTGGAAATCTCTGTGGCAGCAAATTTAGATTCCCTGCAGCATTTTCTCAACTTCTTCACATAAGAAACAATTATTTTTGAAAAATTCTATAGCATTTTTCAAGCACTGTGATGCAAAATTTTGCTCCAATGCTCCAGTTGGACAGCCCTAGACCAAGCAACAACAAGCTACCAACGACAAGCAAAATAGCCCCCCACAAACGACCACCCGTTAGAAAGCGGTCGTTCTAAACAACCGAAACCAAATTGCAGGTTAACAGACAAACTGGCCAACGTGCCGTAATTTTGCAGTGAAGTCAACTCAAACACAGTATTTTACTTCTCTTCGTCTGGAAGCTTAACTTGGGCCCGGGAAAAAGCATAGCAGCAGATGTAGCCACGGTGTAGCGGAATCGGTATCTAGTATCGCTAGTTTCCAGGTGTCTGTTCTCCGAGGTACCACCGGAAACAGTCGTCAACGTTTTTTCAAAAGATGATACTATCTTAACTCTAATCTTCCTGCTCAGTTGTGTCTGAAGCAGTTATCATCTCTTAGTTAAAAATCCAAATGCAACACGATACCGCCATGGTATGCATGCACACACGGTGATCGCCATTTTAAACATGGTGCAATACATTGTGGGAAAGGAAAATCGCAGTGAATCGCGGCCACGTATTTTCAGCACGATTCCAGGTGTCCGTTCTTCGAGTTCCCAGGGCAAACGATCCAGGTAAAGTACTTTGAAAACATGACTTACTATCTTAACTTTAATATGCCGGTTCGGTTGGGTCTGAAGCAGTAACCATCATTGGTTACAAAATAATCCAAATGCGACGCGACTCCATGTGGTGGCGAACGCCATTTTGAACATTGCGCAATTAATGCATAATGATTGCGTGACAGTCTCACAGAAATGCATTTGATTTGGATATCAAAGCGAATCGTGGCCACAGTATATATCATATATATGATATATGCTGCTTCGGAGTTCACCGTAAAGTCTGTAATGTTGCTGTGTTTGGAGAACTTGGAAGTACCCTATTAACCTTGAAAATTATGAATTTTGTGTGTGAAAACTGATTTCGGATTGTAAACAGCGACAAAAATTCCTTACTTTACGACACTTATTTGTGTAACGTGGAACTCTCCTGTAAAAATCAATCTATATGGTTAAACTCAGTGAAGGTTATTCTACAAAAAGCACGGCTACATGAACTTTGGAACAATCAGGGCAATGCATCAGGGGTTTTTCCCAATTCTATATTAAAAAATAGCATTTATAATAAATTTCTTCTTCAGTGGAACAACGAAATTTTAAATTGCGATAACGAGGAATCAAAATTAAGAACATGCACAAACTTTAAACAAGAATCCAAGTTTGAGAGATATTTGGATATAATAGGATTTTTTTAAAATTCGTAGAAATATGACAAAACTCCGTATTAGTGCACATAATATATATATATATATATATATATATATATATATACATATAGAAACAGGCAGACATAGACGCCCTCAAAAGATTCCACTGAATGAATTAAAATGTGGCATTTGTAATACTGTTGAGGACGTATTCCATTTTATGATGATCTGCGAAAGATACAAAGAGCCCAGAAATGTTTTATTTGATAAATCAAAACATATATTTGATGATTTGGCAAATTTTCGGTTTAATCAGGTATTAACCATTTTGATGCAATTACAAGACTTTGGAATTATTAAATCAGTGGAGGAATATTTGTCAAAATGTCTCATTTTCCGAGGAAATTCTTTATAATTTGGTAAATGTTTAGACTATCATACCTGTAGCATCTCATCACAATTAAGCAACAAATCCATAGTATTGTAAGTTACGTACCCCCCTTTTTCAATTTGTATTAATGGTTGCAGGGGAGGAGGATGACAATCGATGTAATTTTTTTTTTTTTTTTTTTTTTTTTTGGTTTGTTTGTTTTTGTTTTGTTCACGTGTGTTAAATATTTTGCTCAGTCTCCTCTCTTGTGTGTACACGTATTTGTATATCTGTTGTCTTGTATTTTATTTTGCAGAACGCCTTTCAGCTATTAAGGTATAGCCAATAAAGTTTCATTTCATATCATTATTGAGGCTCTGAAATATTAAAAAAAATATGTACTTTTGGTTCCATATATCATAACTCTCATCCCACCCCCACTCGGCAAAATCGTCCCAATACTCATGTACAACCCATTGGCATTGGGTGTGCAATTAACAATTTTCAAAACGGCAGCCAAATCGATTGGATATTTTGAAGAGGTAGCATCCAAAATATTTGTGTTATTAGTGTTAAGGGAAGGTAAATTTGTCGAATGAATGTAATGTACATTATATAATGGGACTTTTTCAGAGTGAGCATTACCTGAAAACGAAGTACAACGACAAACAGTTACCAGTTATAGGCTCCAGAATACGGATTCTGCATCAGATACTGACGTCGCCCTGAGGCTGTGAATTCAGTGTTAGCAATAGGCGGAGTGCCAAGCACCCCACTGCGTCAAAGACGAAGCTTAGTGGAGAAGGCCAACCAAAAGGCGAGTTATCGCGTCGTTTTGATTGACGGACGTTGACCTCCACATTTGACCTGGCCACTAGGGCAGTAGACCGCCGAGTCACAGAGAAAAAGATGCACTACAGGGGATTTTTTACAGGGATAACTCAAAGCTTTGGATCTTGAAAAAACAGCGTGTAGGTTTATCAACTAATTAAATTTCAATCTGTCAATGCACAAGGAAACAAGACTGTTCTCATGGTCCAGCTAAATTATGTATATGCAGAGCCAAAGACTAAGCTTTGCCATCCATTATACACTGGGGTTTAGCATTGGGGAATATACCGCCTACTGCGGTGATTGTTTTACCAGGACCAGTCTGCATCCTAATAAAATATTTTAAAAAGACCAGTGAGGAGGATTTTTAAACCATCAATCACTTTTTGAAGTAAAAGATATCAAGTCTTCACTTTTGACATAGACAAGGCTGATAGCTATGGTACATTTGATTGCCAAACCTCTGCGGAAAATGTCACGAGTATTCTTGCAGTAAATGGATATGTCACAACTATTGAACACCGGAATGGAAATTAGCGGCACCCCTGAAGAAAAATGACCACTTTCTATTGCCTTGCTACGATCAATATCAATATGGGAGACATCACTGTTCACGATGTGACAGGTATAATGATGCATATAAGCACGATTTCTTGACACAAGAAATAAAACCTAGGTCTGGACATACAAAGCATATTTGCGCAGGTAATAGGAAGCAAAAGTAAAGAAAAGAGTCTTCGGCATGGCGCCACCATCACGGCAGCGAGCTGAGCGTGGCACACATGCATCCGAGGATAAGGCATGATTTGGTGAGGTATATACATTGTCTGCAACGTAATCATTTTCCTTCTATCATCCTCTCACATGATAGCGGGACACTGTCAGTGCACCACCTGTCTGATTCACATCAGCAGTTTAGATAATGGGCCTTTCGACAGAAGCACATCACCATTGACAGGGACCTCTCTGGGTTGCCCAGGCTAGCAGCATGGACCTATAGTTAGTGGTACCCTGTAACATATTTTTGAAGCTACATTTCGCGCGACGAACCGGTTGGTTATATTTTTACCAAAGCCAATATATATATATATATATATATATATAGAGAGAGAGAGAGAGAGAGAGAGAGAGAGAGAGAGAGAGAGAGAGAGGAAGGAACCACTAAGGTCAACATCTATAATGCATTGATCGCTGCTGGGCACAGGCATATGCCTGACCATCACTGTACACCATGCCAGCATATAGAAGCTTACGTATATATTCTCGCGACTGTCCTCTCAATGATTCCTTTTTTAGATATACATATCGTTCCTATTGTGTCTATGTACAAATGTAAGCATTCTTATTCCGTCGGTATGGAATCATACACTTTTTGTTTAATTTCTTAAATCTTTGCTACTTACTTTTTTTCTATTTCAGCCACTCGAATTTTGGTTGATCAACTTCTGTCATAGGGCATATATATATATATATATATATATATATATATATATATATATATATATATATATATATATATATATATATATATATATGCGCGTGTGTGTGTTCTGAATGATTTGCACTTGATGATAAGATGCACTTTTATGCCTCTTGTGGCTTAGCGTTCAGAATTGTCATGATGTCAATACCTCAATAACCATAATGAGTACTGGAATCTAGTCACCAGATTATTATGTCTGTGGGCAAGAACATCCGTCTTGTTCTTCCTTTTTCCATCTTTCCCTCCCTCCCATTTCAATTTCCCGAATATTTTCTTTCCTTTTATTAAAGCCAGATCATTCAAAGGCCTTCTATGGCTTAGTGTTCATATATGTAATGATGTATATACCTCTGTGACCATAATGTGTATTGGAATCCCTTTATTAAAGCCAGATCATTCAAATGTGGTATAGATAAAGCTCTCTGGGTGAAAAATATATTGTTGCATGTGCTGTGTAGAAACACATACTTTTTCATACCCTTTCTTTTTTTCTTTCTTGTTGCTTTCGTTTTTCCGTTTATCTCTATAAGAGTTTAAAAAAAATATCAAATTTCACCTTGCAGTGATTACACTCATTTGGATCTCCAAAGCTATTACAGTTTTTTGAATCACTTTGCCTTTTTTAGGAGACATGAGCAGTTTTGATGTAAAGTAAATGTTTTAAGTTTTCAACATTCATTCTTTCTGGGTTTTCTTCTGCAACCACCCGAGTTAGAATCTCCATATCTGGTATAAGTACAGCCAAAGAAGTTAAGTTGATCCTGTCAGATTGAAATAGTTATGGCGTTCAAATGTATGCGAATTAGGACCACTACATTCGTTAAAACTGGTGGGTCGTGTTCATGTAGTCCATAATGTAAAAGTGCCGTTTCTTTTCACACCATGGTCTACCACTTAACCCTAGTGAGCACACAGTCAGATTTGCTGTGGAGCAGATATTTTTGGCCAGATTATGGTTTTCGTTTTCCACAAACTCGGGTCGCTATGTCCGGCAGCTCATCGTTGGGTACAATGAATCAAGGGTGTAAATTGTAATTAAATTGCTTAGTTCGGCCCAAAAAATAATAATGGTACAATCATTCTGGTGTCTGCCAGTAGCTGAACGACCGCGGTATATCGTAAAGAGGATTGCAATTCCAAATAAAAATGTAAACAACAAATTTAAGGATGTGGTGCAAGCGATGGACCACGATGAAAAATAATATGTGAGTTACTAATGTTACAGAGCATCTGTTCCATGTATCGCACATCCTTTATATTAACAGGACCACAATCATTTTTCTTTACACACACACCGTGAGACAGAGAAACACACACACACACACACATATATATATATATATATATATATATATATATAAGCACTTGATACCATCTCGGAAGGAATATGTATATCAGACTTCACATCCTTTCACTCCATGAATTTAATGTCCGCTTTGATGACAGCTGGTGACAGAAGATTCCTAAAAACACCTCCTTATCAAACTGGAGGACCATATTGTTTTATTTAAGCACAGCACGTCGTCAAGTAATCCAGTAACGTGTTACCTAGCTGTGCTACATTAGATGTCAAAGTACCAGTCGAGGAACCTATTTTTATTACTGGTTGCAAGTGCTCATTTAATGTTTAGAGCATCACATATAACATGGTTTTTCCCGAATAGCTGCATCTCACACCGTTAAACCCACAGTAAAAGCAATATTCACAAACTAGTTTTATATTTTGCAAGGATCCATTAAACTACCCAGATCGCTTCCTTGAGCGTTTGCTAAATAAAAAAGAAAAGAAAACGGTATGTGTGAACTAATTGGGCATATAATCCTTGAACACCCACTCGGAAAATGAGATAAATGTAACCCACTATGTCTCCTATTTTTATTCCCAGAGCTTTTGTGATTATACTTAATATACCTCATAGCATAAATGAAATGTGGTTACTCGTCTGCCTTGCGGCAATATTGTACGATCATATATCAGTTTCCTGTTGTCTGTGACCTTTCTTAGTGTGACGTCCTGCAGTCGAGAATGTACTGCTTCTTGCGGAACAATCTTTTCATACCACCCAAGATTCAGTTAGTTCATAACTTATTTGTAATATGTCATCATAGCTCTATCTAATATGCCTGGAATGGTCAATGCGCATGGATCTATGCCTACAAAATATGTTTTCTTCTAACGTCTGTTTTACATACAGGTGATCATCATCGAGTTTTCCTGTTCGAAACACCAGTGCAGACATGATTGTAGGCCCACTGGAAATATAATACAGTCTAATGTGAACCATGTGAGAGTTTTTCCCTGCGAATCCTGAGAATGACACGGCCCCAATCTGTGCGCAGGAGTAGAGCCTTATGCCGTGATGTGCGAAGTTGAATAATTACAAGCATAATAGGTTCCAGTGTAAGCCAGAGAACTAACCTGTACGCACGAGTAGAGCCAATGCTAAGATGTACAAACCAGATAATGTTAAGCTATTTAGCATCCAGACTAAGACACGCACCCAATCTGAGCGCACGAGTATAACCACGTACCGTGATGTGCAAACTTAATGACAAGCGTAATAGCTTTCAGACTCAGACATGGAACCAACTTGTGCGCACCAGTAGAGCCACATGCCATGATGTACAAACATGAATAATGACAAGCGATATAGGATCCAGACGGCTGGGGTGCAGGCTTACACTCAGATGTTTGAAATAAACCAACAACCTATTTCGATCAAACAAGCAGACGACAGAAGCATTTGCGCACCAAAGCACGTATTGAGAGGGAATATGTTGAATATGTGCACACGTTCATGTCATAAATCAACTATCCTCTCACCAGGCTTCCTATTTTCAATTGTATATTACTTGAAGGTACTCCCCGGTAATCACGATGTGGTGCATTTTCTTGCAAGTGCGGGGTCCTTGATGAATCAGTAAATCCAAAGTAAGGATAAGACATACGGCCCGTAAACACCAACAGATTCACTGCCAACAAGAGAGCATGTGCGCTGATGTCACCTGCCGAAGTGCCGCTGCAGTACCTCGGCGGCAATAGTCAAGCCTGCGTCCATTCCTTTGTCGTAATTCAGACGCGTGGCAAGTTCAGACATGTTGGCTTCCGACATAACTGCGTCATCGCATTCTTTGGACAACTCCCGCTCTCTCCGAGCTCTGGCGCTGCACCAAAAGAAAGTTACATTTAAATAAGTTGACAGATTTGATTATCATATCTTACAAAGTGTACATATCGAGCATTTACAAGTGACAAGCGATATTATTGCGTGAAAAACCCATATTGCTCACGCATTCACTTTCATATTGTTTTCGTGAAATCACATAATAGACTGAGACTTTGAAGGTTTATATGTTAATATTTGGCAAAGGATGTTGTTAAACTATTTTTGATCATGTATCGCTCTACCTGCATAAGAGTAATACACAGCTATACACGGCTAACGTGCAATGTATTACAACATGTTTATGTAGAGGTCGGGATTGCGGAGATGACCCGCATCGAGGTCAATAATTTAATAGCCTTACATACCTGGAACCAATGCGTTTGGCAGCGAACTCATCTAAGACACGCTTTTTAGTAAAGCGTGAGTTTGTCAGATAGCTCCTTTAAGTGTTCTTAATTTTCACTCCGATGAGGGGGTAATATTCCTTTCACATACATGATTGTATGAAAACACGTATGGAGATACAGAAGTATCACCATCATATCATGCAATAGTACCATATATGAAGACATAGAGGGAAATTTCTTATTAGCTTTCCAGAATGCAGCACACCCTTGTCAGGAAATCTGGGCCAGAGCAATAGGGGCGAGATGAAACGCCATGCCTTGGTAATGGGCGGCGTTATGCTTGGTCTTCATATATTACTACGGGACACCTTACCTTTTTCTTTTCTTTTTATGTTTATTTTTTTCCAGGTTATAAATTAAAAATGAAGCATGCGGAGGTAATAAAAGAAAAATATTTCGTTTTGTTTATGTGGTCATATGTTTCTTCTCTTATATAGACATAAAAAAACAATGGGATCCTGGGCGAATGGACAATACATGTATTCAACCATTATTTCAGTTTTCATTGCGGCTGGAGACGTCTGTGCATCTAAGAAGATAAAGATTTGTTTAAACATGTTCGATATTTTGACTGCAATCAGCTTGCGATTATGGATTGTGTAAGACTTGACTGATGTAATAATGTCTACAGAATTTATTACATGTTGCCGAAATTTATCCAGCTTGGTGAACATAATCTTTAAATGAAAGGTTAAGGTTAACGCACGTATACGTAATTTAATGGCACGAAAAATATACTGAAGGAACGTCATTCATAATCACCGCCTAAATATGTTTAAGCTATAACAGAGAAGTTTCAAAGGAAAATGTAGACTTGAACTGAAAGGGACACGATACGATTCTAGAAAGTAAACAAAGCTATCTGACAAGATTTTGATTAACAAAAAGTAGATTAAAAGGGAAACTTTGTGAGCATTCGGGACGATGTACAAATTTTAAATTTTATACAGAAAAACTGGAAGCTTGTTCATTCCTGTACAGCGATCCCTTAAATACGTTCCCAAGACTTAGTTTGCCTCACACCTGTCGTTTTGACTATGCCTTGTTACTGACCCCAAATCTCCAAATAGATTCGTCATCAAAGGAGAGACAATCTTGATAAAATGATTTGCAGCGATGGGATTGCCTGGCAGCAAGGCATAAAGGTAGACGATGGTGATGTTCTTAAACTTTGAAATGGGATATATCGCATATGAGTTAATGGTTATTTTAACTTGGAAGCAGTAAAGAGAGGAATGCACTAGAGTGGTAACTACAAAAGATAAAAACAATTCGAGTCCTGAATGCACTGTTCTCCATTTTGGACACATGTACTTAAATAACAAAACTACACCTACATATATAAATTATGTTATCATTTCACAGAATCACTAATCAAATTTATGTCTACGGTTCCGTTCTTGCATAAACCTGATGACATAGGCCAGAGCAAAGGTTGTGTGTGGCACAACGCTCATAACCGCTCGTTTCAACCACAAAGATCAGTTAATGTACACGCATCCACTGAACGCACCTAGGTATGTTACAAAAATGAAATATTTCCTGAAAGATCCTAAATTACGTCTCCTACCCGGAAAACCTTGATAGGGTTATCAGTTACAATCTCATCTTGCTTAAAGAGAATAAAGCCAGTCGGATTTCAAAAGTAGACAAACATGGTTCCACACTGCTTTTACCATATCATAATGCTTCCATATGAATCGAAAATGTACAGTCATTAACAGTAAAAAAAATCATGAAAGCAACAACGAATAATGGTAGCAATAACTACCGACTAAACTCAGTCGAATTTAATCCAGTGTAAAAACAAAAAATCTTATTCGAAGAGAATCAAATCAATGATCTCAAAACTTCTTTTTCAAAAAAGTAAGTTAAACAAAATAAGAAACGCATTGCGGCAGCACCTGCTGAAACCGTTAAACGTTTGGTGTGCCCATGCGTTTCTGTAATTTTGAAGTATTTGCCTATCCAGTATTGGAGAAGATCTCGAATAATATTTGCGAAAAAATATCTTGAAGCCTTGCTGAGTACATGTAGCAGAGGTCTACACTGTAGATATCTACACACGCTTTCAACAGGCTGCAGCCAATTTAATTTTTGGCCCAATTTTAAAAAGACTGATAGTAAGTTCAAGATGAACACCAATTCATTAAAGCAGTCAGCTAAGCCAAGAGCATACAGAGGTCGAAGGGTCAATTCAATCCGTTACTGATTATAATGGGATAGAAAGGACCCACAACTCAGTGATTAATATCGGGAGAATTCAATAGAGTGGTCGTGACATATTTCTGGTGATTGTCAAAAAATGTAAGTGGTTTTCATACGGTACAATTGCATACAGTATCACAAAGTAAATGTAGTTCTACAGTCCTTTGCTTAGATGCAAGACACCCTTTGCCTTGCACTCGCACAGTGAACGTCTTTGTATGACGCAGTGTGGTGATTATACGAATATATATTCGCATGTAGAAAATCACTGCACAAAAGACATGAAGTGGCCAGAACAGACATTTAATGAAGGTACATTCCATACGTGTGCGGAAGCATGTGGCTTTTCTTACGTGACCTGCCTACAAAATTTCCAGACAGTTGGGGAAAGTCAACAAGGATGTACCTATCGGGTTGACATGTTTTGTTATTTATGGTACCACAACGGATCAATGGTGGAGGGTTAACTTGTTTAATATACCTTTGAATACCGCTTGTGTACAGCTGCCTAAACACACCCTTACTCACCCCTACCCATATATATATATGGTATAACATTCATGAGCTCACACTGGATATAAGTGGTCACCAGAACATTAAATACGACTGCGTTTTGTGAATTTGCAGCAAACGCTAGGTAATGTATTTTTACTGGCGGTTCAGGTATATTGTTCAGTCTATATAACCAAACATTAATATATATATATATATATATATATATATATATATATATATATATATATATATATATATATATATATATATATATATATATATATATATATATATGCCTAGGATAACTGAAAAGAACGTTCCATTGGTACGTGATGTGGATTATTTCCTTATTTCTATGTTGAGCCTGGAAGTTTTCTTTACAGATTGCACACAAGCTTCTCTGGTATGAAGGAAGTCATGGTATTAGGGTTATTTGCTTTTTTTTCTCAAGGAATTCAGGCATGCAGCACTGGTAGATTCCAAAGATCTGACTCTCGTGACGTTAGGGAAAGGTAATACACACGACAATAATATGCGTCCAAAGTTTATGCTTATCTGCATGGAACTCTATCATGAAGAAGCAGGACAAAGAGATAATTATAATCAGTATTTAAAATATACACACTCACCTGCAAAACAGAAGGTAACATTTTGTTATGATGTATGCAGACACTGGAAGCAAGATTACACCGCCCAGCAAGAATGCCCACCATGGAAACAGGCCATCTGTTTGTCACACCGAAAACAATAACATGCCATATATCAAAAACTACTAATATATCCGACAACTAATGCCAAAGTTTCAAGATGTGCATATTTTGAAAATAACAAACAAACATACAAAACATAACAAGCATTAAAGCATTCGTTCACATTATACATTAACATAAACCCCTGTAAGGGATGATAAGAACAATTCACCCGAAAGTACACAGACCCACCATCGTCTATGCAGGTAAATGGCCAAGAGGGTCGTTCGACATTTTTTTTTTAAGATACCAATAAGTACTTAATGGCGTCTGCGCTGACAACGATAACTCTGCCGATACCGATACTCTTACACCCTGATGAGCACCAGAACCCTTTAAACAATATCCTACTTTACTACTTTGAATCTTCCATTGGAAACGTCCTTTAAAAGGTGGCACATTCGTTATCGGCAAATAAAGATTTGTTTATAAAAAACATGGTTTTTTTGGTACAATGACTCAGAAACATAGAAAAGGGAAGACGATTTGCTTCAAAGCAAATCTGTCTGTGTCCCTTCAAAAGTTATGAATATTAAGGGCTACACCTGTTGTACTTTGTTACTTTACATTGGATGAAGCTTATTGCTGGATGAAAAATTCAAAGTCCAAATCGCCTTGATTTTTGACTTTTAGAAGTCATATGTAACCTACAAAAAATGTACAGTGTCACAATACCTACAATTTAAGGAACCAAATCAGATGAAATTTGACTATGTTATGGCTGGACGAAACTTTAAATGGCTGAATGACCTTTACCTTAGACCTCTAGAGGTTAAATGTTAAAAACCAATATGTGCAGTGTTGCAATACCTACCTTTTGAGTTCAACATGGCTAGAAGTGGATGGAAATTGGCTGAGCTGTATTTGCATGAAAATTTCAAAGGTCCGAATAACATTGATGTTTGACCTTTGGATGTCAAATGTAAAATCAGAATATTTGCAGTGCCACAATAGCTACAATTTGAGCCCAACATGATTGGAAAAATGTTTCCCAATTTTGGGCTAGATGAAAATTTCAAAGGTCTAATTGACATTGACCTTTGATCTTTAGGGGTCACATGTAACATACGAAAACGTGAAGTATTACAATTGCTACAATTTGAGCCCAACATAATCAAAATTGGATATAAAATCACCAATTTCTGGTTAGATAAAAATTTCAAAGGTCCAATTGCCATTCACTTTTGACCTTTGGAGGTCACATGTAAATTACCGAAATGTGAAGGGTTACAAAAATATTATTGAATGGAATTGGGTACCTGTACCTATGGTAGTTTTGGAGATATACAAGATTTAACTTTTCAAATGGCCTTTACTTTCATAATTTGCAAAACCGTTACATGTCTTTACAAAAACTCAAGATTCCATGTATAAGAGTATGCTCATGCAAAGTTTGGAGCTTCTACGTATAATACTTTCAAATGAAATGTCAGTCAAATTTGCCTGGACAAAAAGAAAGAAAAAAGAGAGAGAAAGGAGAAAGAAAGCAAAAATAAAGGAAAAAAAAGAAAGAAAGAAAGAAAGAAAGAAAGAAAGAAAGAAACAAAGAAAGAAACAAAGAAAGAAAGAAAGAAAGAAGAAAGAAAGAAAGGATTCCTAGAAAATCAATATGTCTGTGTTGGCACACAGACATAACAAAATGGCACAATGTCAATGGAAGCAACAAGTTGGTAAACCGAGCTAAATTACTCATGTGACGACATGATATTGACTGCATACCGGAAACTTGATAGCTTTGGAATATGCCACAGACATTCAATTATCGGACTCATATCCTATTTACGAGGTACATTTATGTATAATGTACGACTTAGTATATAACGGGTGAATCATATACCAAACCTTATATGACTATTCCTAAAATATTCAGCTGACCTGACAGCTAAATCTTTGAGTTGGTAATCCGGTAGCTAATTTAAGTATGTATGTTTCGTTCAGATAACTTATGGGGTTTTTTTTTTTTTTTTTTTTTTTTTTTGCTTTTTTTTTTTTTTTTTTTTTTTTTTTTTTTTGCTTTTTTTTTTTTTTTTTTTTTTTTGCTTTTTTTTTTTTTTTTTTTTTTTTTTTGTCTTTTTGTATCTTTTAACTGTCATGTTGTTATACCTGTGAGCAACTAGGCACAATGTTCATCAATCTGTGCATGAACATTTAATGGGAGAAGTATAAGGAACTTAAAGTTATTAATGAGACAACATGCTTAATAAATAAGAGAGTAACCAAACCATGTTCGTGCGATCGTACAACACTGGACCAGATTCGAAAAAAATTACCCAAAAAACCCCCACATATTTACTCTACTCACTAAAAACTGAAGACTGCCTTTATTGTAATATATACAATTTAACGTTTCTGATTGGTTAAATAGCAAAAGGGTGTGTTAATTTAGAAAATCCCTGCATCTTACAATGTAGGTTATGTGGAAAACGTGAACTGGCAACCCCATTTACGTGTCGTAAACCTTGTCGAGGAACACTAACAGGAAAGTCAGACTCTATACGTAAGTTCAAATCAAACATAGCCCAACCAGTAATCAGAGCCATGAAGTTTGAGGAGTTGTACAACTTTGGCAATAGATTTTTAGCTATTCAGCATACACGCCTCCGTTTGGATGCTAGCCAATTGAACTCGCATCTTTTCAAGATTGGCATAAAAAATACCCCAAAATGTTCCTGCGGCGCACCTAATGAAGATTCTTGCCATTACTTTTTTCATTGCCCTAATTACACTATTCCCCGATCAAACCTTCATACTGTTATTTTACAGTATGCTCCTTTTACCTTACAGACGATATTCTACGGGTCCTCTAATTGTTTTCTTACGGACAATATCGAGATTTTCTCAGCCGTACATAATTATATCTCTGTAACCGAACGTTTCAAGTCAGGTGTTGGTTGATCGCTAATCACTAACACAAGTATTCATATTATTTTATTGTTTATATACGGTACAAACAATTTACCAAATTCTGCAATATGTGTAATTATATATAATTATTGTTATTGACATTGTGAGTATTATACCTGCTCCCCTATCTGTCTTGTCGGCGTTTTGTCCTCTTCTTTATGGTTTTGTGCGTCTTGTGCTGTCCTGTTATATGTGTCCTCTTCTGCGAGAGGGATTAATATAAGGCTTCGCCCTCTTTCCCAATTGCACATAATCATTGCTTTTGTATTATCTTTGTAAACTCGGCAGATAAAATATGTTTAAACCAACAGGAAAGACTTGACTGGGGGGCAGTAGCTGAGGCTGACCTTTATGGTGGTGCAGAGCTTAAATATGGAAGAGGTGTTCAACACGTGCTAAAAACTGTAGAACTATGCGAAAACTTGTTTACTGTAAGAACGATCCTTATCAGAGTATATAACTTTAGTGTACTTCTTACCAGACCCTTCATACCTATTTTATGAAAATAAACAAAAAGAACAAGCTATTGGATATACTAAATACTAATGGCCCATGGTAATATCGTGAATATTTGATTGGCACTTTTTGAATATTTTGAAAATATGACTGAGACTCATTCTAAAACTGTAAAAAGAAATCTTTTCGAACACAAATACTCAGTCACAGAAAGATACAAAATACGACATGTCCATGCAAGCATGAAATTGATAAATGGATGTAAATTAACTTTTGTGATGACATTCAAAGTCAAAAACTGGCAGTAGAAGATGTTCTGAACTGCTTGCTGACCAGATTCTACAAATAAACAATCCAATGGGCAAAAGGAGGTGTGTGTTATTTGACCTCCAGCTGCAGGATCGAATAATATTTTCTGTTTACATTTTCTTAAGCGTGTCCAGTGAGCGGGATTGATGAAGAAGCACATGCATAATACGCCTAAATAGCACACATGGACGTTTTGACTTGCTTTGGGGTTTCTTTTTTTTACCTTGTCATTTTTGAGGAAATGTTCCCTTCGCAGACCATATGAGAAATGGGATGGGTAGCTTTGCGATTCCGTCAATGAAGAGACAGTATTGCTATGCACAGTATGGACTTAAAGCTCCTTCAGCGAGGACGCATTTAATGAACCGACCAGAAAAATGTCTTTTGATCAGAGATAAGAATTGGTGGATTAGGAAGACACACCAAAATTTGGACCTACAATCAGCTTCCAAAGGCCAGCCAGGACCAACCCCAGGCTTTGAAACTCTGCAAGGTGAAAAGACCTGATCCACCATTAATGCACTTCCCCTTAGTTTTCACATCTCTTTTTGGAGGAAATGGTGGTCCTTAAATGACTATTTTGATTGTTGTTATTGTTTTTGTTGTTATTGGGAGGCTGCATGCATCAAAAGCGGGTGGATGTGATAACTACACTTCTGTAAGCAAGCTTTAATCTGCTTTGGTATGCTGTTTGTCAGCTTGGTAATATCAGCCTGGGGAATTTAATTCCACTGCTCTGTGAGCGTCTGTGCCAGTTGGTCCAGGGTGGCTCTGGGTTCTTCATACTCATCCTGATTCCATGGCCAAGCACATCCCACAAATGCTCGATGGAGGACACATCAGGAGGGCTGGGGATGGCAAGAATGGGATATTGTGTTGCTGTAGATACCGCATGCTGACTAGGGCAGTATGTGGTCATGCGTTTTCCTGTTGAAACAGCAGCCCCTGGATATTGTTGGATCCATTTGTATACTGTGGCCTCATTTCAGCCACTGCTGGCCTGTTAGTGTTCCGTTCATACTGATGAGAGCTGTTCTGCCTGTTGCTGTAATTGCCCCTCCCGCAACACACACACACACACACACACACACACACACACACACACACACACACACACCTCATGACACTGCCTCCATCCGTAGCAGTCATACTCAACCATACATCCTTCTATGAACGTCTTGGAAGGCATATGCATTCTTCCATTGTGTAATTCCATGTGGAATCAAGATTCAACTGACCAAAACACGCTGTTCATTGAGGCAGCATGTTCTTCACACCATTGTGGCTCTTCACATACTGGATTAAGTCACGGTCATCTGCCCAATCTGACAGTCTTGGTCGTCCAGATCTAGCGTTCCTCTTACATCCCTTGGTTTCCTTGAAACTGTCCCACCACCTTTTTACCGATGGCCTGGAGCACCCTATTATGCTTGCAATCTTCCGCTGGGAAGGGCAAGCCTCCAACTTCACAATGATTCTGCTCCTGTCAAATCAGACAGTTGTGAGTAAACCATTTGCCATGGCATTGTGGGTTCACATTGATCCAAGTAGTGCCATGTCCCCGTTAAAAGGCCCATAGGCATCCAAATACCTGACACACTTTTTACACATCTCTGGCTGTAATTTTTTTTTGTTGGTGTTTTTTTTTTGTTTTTTGTTTTTTGTTTTGTTTTGTTTTGTTTTTTTTTTTTTTGTTTTTTTTTTTTTGTTTTTGTTTTTGTTTTTGTTTTTTTATTTTTGTTTTGTTTTGTTTTGTTGTTTTGTTTTTTGTTTTTGTTTTTTGTTTTTTTGGTGTGTGACTACTCAAGCAAACCCCTAGCTATCCTGTTGATGTTACATACGTGTTTATATGGCACTCGCACAAAACGACCTCCATTGAACCATCCTTTACAAGAATTGGGATTTGGTCCAGTGGATATGTGCGTTTCCCATTTCAGCTAGGCGGCGGGTGACAAAGGTTGCAGGTTCCATTCCTGCTCGTTCCCAACATGAAAATATACAATTCTATGTTACACCCATATTTTGCATATATAGGCACATTTAGAGTGGCCCATGTTGAACCTTTGGCGAAAGGCATTTTTTTTTCAAGCAAAATATGAAATAATCATCGAAAATGCAAGCGTTCTGTGTAATATCATGCAAATTACTCCACAGCCCATCTTTTCTTCCATACATATATGTTCATATGTGAGACGAAACATTAGTGCAGCTTATACATGTACATTACTGAGTATGAAGCATTTTAGCTAAACGTTTAGTGTGTTGGTTTCATGAGGCATTTAAATATTGGACGTTGTTACTTTTTCAATGGAATCCATTTCCTTACATGTCCACAAAATGTTCGAAATAAGAAATGATAGTAACATGTACACAGTAGATCAGGTGTCACGCTGAACAACTAACACGAACATAAGCTGTGTTTGAGAGAATGTCCATTCTCCAGAACACAATAGTACCATGACAGACACCTGATCCGACTTCACCTTGTTATTCAGAGACAGACTGGCCACCTTCAGCGTCAAATTGATTTTCTTTTCTGCACTATATATACCGAAACACTGTGAAAGAGAAAACGGTTGAGATAACGTAATGTTCTTTGTGGTTATCAGCATTACCTTGCAAATATGTTAAAAGAAATTCCAACATAAATTTTGTGAGTAGACTGTTCTGTAAGCTGTTTGCAAGAAATGCTCCAGTAAAGTTTGGGGATATATCAGCATTACTCAGCATTTTCCTATCAAACAGTGGCCTAAGAGAGGAAGAACAAACCCCAGTGAAGTAGGAGAACACAATTAATTACCCTTCTACTGTTTTTTAAGTTTTTTTTTTTTTTTAAAGAAATGTTCATGCAGGACTTTATTAGAGACTCATATTAGGTAGTTCTATTCCTTGTGCCAAAACAAACATATCCTTATATGGTCATCTTACCTACGATTGTATTCGTCATCTATATCTTTAACAAAATCATAAGACCCTTTGGATCACGCCTTAGCTGGGCCAACTTGTCATACAGATGTAGGCCCTCTGAGTCCACAGCTCAGGGTCACCAACCTTATCATCAGACAATGTACTTCACATATCTAAGCTGGATCTTGTTGACTTCTTCACTGAACAGAACGAGTGATAAACGAGGCCATAGGGACTAGCTATATTTGGTGTGGTTCACAGGATTCAGCTGAGTGGAACTTTGTTTTGCTGAAAGAAATTTCTCTCAAGCACTGATTTAGAATTTTGTCCCTTTTTGTGGGCACTTTAATAGAAAATTTTTTGTCCAACAAGTCTACGGATAGGAACATCAAATTCCTTGAATTATCTCCTAGTGTTTCTTGCACTTAGCTGACAGACAGGTCAAGCAAATCAAAAAGTGGCAGGCCTACCATATCTATGGCACAGGTGGTAAAGTTGGGGAAGTAAGTGGTTAGACCTACATGTTTTAGAAATAAAGTCTGTAGTTAGAGAAGAATATTTCAAAGGTTAAGAGAATCAGTTTAAAACCACTGGTTGCCTTTTGTGCGTGACTGCCTGTCTCAAGTCAGGAACGAAATCATTGGTATTGGAAGATGAAAATTGATGTATTCGTAACTCTTGAACCTGTGCGTTTTGCCATAATTAACTTTGTTGTCTCTGGAATTGTGGTAAAACCCCCACGATCTCACAGCACCCAAACCCCACACCGCCCAATCTACAAGCAGGTATATATTAAAAGCTACATAACGTTAGAAGGTTTATCAACAAATAAACAAATATAATTTCAACCTCCCGTTTTTATCAACGAACGTGAAAATGTCATTTGAACGTCCCGCTATCATATAATGTAGTGATCAACAATTTTACTTTTAAGGTGTCTGCACACGTCTTTGCTGGATGAGTAGGCCTGTCATGTTCCTGTCAAGAATACGCTAAACTGAAGCCCAACCTGCACGAAAATTGTATCCCAATGAATAACACATTAGTCAAGTTACTTTTTTTCTAAATCACAAGAAACAAAGATTATCCATGTACATGTATAACTCTGCTACAAAAAATAATATGGCCTCCCATAGCCCCCACTTTGCTAATAACTGGGGAGGTAAGTTATGTCGTATAAATGAGATACATTCTGGTTTATATTTGCTGAAATCATAACTGCTAGCCAAATTTCTATACATTTCCTTTCATTCCTTTTAAAAATTAATATAATTTGTTTGTGTTTGGCACATCCTTTTCTTGGATAATAATTAATATCACAACAGAGAGCCATAGGTGCACGTGACAGCAAACCGCAGGATGGCAATGGAACATCTAGGCTATTTCTATGATTTTTGGACAAGTAATAGGTCAAATTCTCATTAGGCTCAACATTATTACAAGTCCTAACTGAAAATTTAGTTCCCCGTACAATACGGCTTGCCTTAAGGCAAGCCCAGTAATTACTGTATTTGTTTAATTTCCATGAATATTATAATGCAGGTGAAATGAATGTCGTCTTTAACTATTGTTTCAACATGACAGTATCACATGCAACATCAGGACGTATGAATTCGCATCTCTGCTGAACAGGGACAAGTTCCAGTCGGGCCAAGATAAAAGTCCAAAGTACTTGCCCTGGGGGCATTCGTTGAGCTTAAACCGAACCCATAAGCACTTGATTGCACATATAGTTCACAGTGCCATATTTTTGTTTGTCATTCACCGTCGACTATAAAGTACTTTACACTATCTTTAAAATGTACTCTGCCCGAGATAAATTTACTGTTTTAAAATAAAATGTTATTGATTAATTACAATCTCATAGTTTTGGTTTGCTATTGGTTACATTTGCTTAGACTAGACCAAACTACCCATTTTCCTGAAGCGAATCAATTTAATATTTTGCTTAAATTATCACTTCGGTTTAGGATCAACGACCCTATTTCAGTTTCTAAAGAATGGACAAATACGTTCGAATAGGGGCCAGTAAAATGTCAGCACAATTAGCATGAAAAACACGGTCTCATGTTGCTGTTTTTAATTATATCCCTATCAAGTTGCTGCTTTTGACGAGGGCAATGATAACAACAGTGAATCATGACAATTGAGCTAGAATAAGCAATTAAGTGGTTTAAACACCTATCTATTTTATAAATTCTGTTTTGCGTTGTTTTATAACCAAGATAGCTCTACATTGTTTTCTTATAATTAAATATAATTATGATGAAATGATAAAGATAATGATGAGCGAAAATTGATACTGCCTAAAAATATAGGTGGCTGCCTTGTCTATCCACACTATTATACAAGTGAACACTACACTGTCAGCCTGTAGGCTATAACAAAACTTACAATTGCAACAGGGAAAAATTGATATAAGAGGGAAGACTTTTGTGCTTTTAAATCCATAAAAAATTAAAACAAGTCAGCTCGCAATGTATAACTTATACTTCACAGAGAAAATGACGAAATTATCTATCGTCCAGCAAGATGGATGACACACCTTTTCCCTAGCCCTTATGACGAGTTGCGCTGTTCGTAATCTTTCCCCAAGAGGGCCGTTCTCAGATATAGTCTGGGTTTTCAGAAGTGAAACCTTGCACCCAGTTATGTACTCACGTGTGTAAGGAGTTCACCGTTATTCTGTTTACAACATTAGGGACTGATTCCAATTAGATCCCCGGGTTGTGCCTCTGTTTAGGGCATTACTGACAGGAAAACACAGGCTTAAGCCAACAAATCCATTTGGCATGGGTACATGCTGACACGCACTGAAAGGTAAAATTGCTGATCCCTAGCCTGCATCTTATGATGGCGGGACGTTCAAATACGATCTGCTCGTTTCTTGATAAAAACTTCTATCATAAGACTGCTCTCCTGGCAGCTTTTATTACTGTGGAGTGTGAATCGTGGGGTATGGGTTGTGGGTGTGCTACAGGGGAGGTCGTAACAGTTTTACTACAATCCTTGTCTTTGTTAGGTCAAAATTTATGAATATAGGTAATGTTTTTATCTGAAATATTTGATTTAGATTTTGTTATCAAATTGATAGCTCAGGTAGCATCACAGCAGCAGGATGCTGAAACACCAGCCATGGTACAACCACTTCTTGCCCATTGTTTATCCCTGTGGACAAATTAGCAAAAACTTGCATTTCTTGCTGAGGGAAATAAGGATGCTAGGTTTTACGTTTCAAATATCCCAATCTAATAGGGATGGTGCTGAGTCACTCTGTAACTGGCTTAAAGACATGGCTTAATTGGCAGCAGATTATTACAAACTCACTATTTTGGCCATGCAAACATTGAAAGGTTCACCCGGTGTGTATGGGTCTTGCATACTCAGACAGAATCCAGACATATCTTGTCCTATGCTTAGAACCAACATTGGAACTCGATTTTTAGACTTAAATGGCATGTGTACTCCAGCAATGAAATCAAAAACGCCAGCAAATGCCAGGGAAAGGTGACTAAACATTTGCTGAGAGAAAATCAGAAATGGGGAGGGGGAGAGGCTTTCAATAATACCTACTTGTCCCATTTCCTAATTCAACAACAACTGTTAGACATATTTGTGCTAGGTGTGACTGATCACAAGGTTGCCCAAAAGGGCATTGAACTGAGATTGTAGGAACAGCTGTCAAAATGGCAGCAAACCAGCAGCTTGTCAATAAAACACCTCATAAACTAAATGACACACAGAACTTGTGGTAAAACGTATGGACACAATCAATGTCGAGCACAGCTACAGGTCGATTTGACAGAATAGAGGCTGGCATGTCATATATGAAACGTTTTATGGTTAATGCGCTGAAACAAACTAAGGGAGGAGCAAGCAACACTGGTAACAGCTCTCAGCAAAAGAACAGGAGAGATTTTCTATTTATGCCTAATGAGGCATATATGTGCTTACTGCATCAAAGAAAATAGATTTGTAAGCACAGTTGCGCAAACGGGGTAAGCAAACAAAACGACAAACAGGCAACCAAGCAAACTCTGCTCGCACAAAACCACAAAGGCATTCAGATTCAGATCCCATTTATTTGACAAAAAGTAAAAGCATAATACAAACCTGCTGGTAATAAGTACAGGAAAACACCCAAAATTTGAAACCACCATTAAATATACGTTTAGGGATAAAAAACATCTGTTTTCACATGGGTCACCTTAAACAAGATCATTTGCTGGTTCACAACGTTTTATATCAGATATTTTACAACAACATATATATATATATATATATATATATATATATATATATATATATATATATATATATATATATATATATATATATATATATATATATACATATATATTCATATATACATATATGATTCTTGCACAGGTAAATATTAGAAACTGGGTAGCACAAATAACATACAAAAGAAACAAACTTCTGATGATAACCAAATACATAACAATTAGGAATAGAACATGTTTCAGAATAACTGGCTAAGATGGTAACATTTAACGTATTGTAAGAAGCCAGGATAAGAATGGGTAAGAATGTAGCTTGTCACACTAATGGGTGAAATTTGAATCAAGTTTGGGATAGATTATCGGAAGCAGTTTTCGGGGGAGGTATAAAGTGGAACAGGATAACAGGGAACATCACGACACCGAGTAGGATTATTGTGGGTAATAAGCATTAAAAAACAAAAATATTATCAAAATAACCAGGTAATTCATTTATAAAGTAATGATAAAATTTTTATGTGTCAACAAATCAGGGACTTTGATAGCCTTTAAGTTTTGAGCAGTGAATCGGTATTGGCATTATACAAGGCTTATTTTCTCAAACAAAAGCCAGATTTTGGTTTGAAATGCGATCACAGGCATGACTGCATGCTAAGGGGCAAAGTTCATTTAGGAAGGTAGTGGTGCAAGCTTTTGAATATTTCAATTACAAAACCATTTATATCATTTCATTTTCTTTCATTTCCATTTCTCATTTATTATTAATCAATGAAAATCAAATTCCATAATAATTTAGAAACAAATATCAATAATATGTAATTCAAAATCTGAATTCAACTCTTGTTGAGGAAAAGATAGCGCTGTGTATTTTTTGGGGGGGTGGTGGCATTTAGCCATAACTTATTTGTGCCAAATCACGCGCTTCAGAATTTATGTTATTTGAAAGGTCATAGTTATCAGCTTGAGGTCTGAAATTGAAAGTACAAAGTGAATATATTAGATTTGCATCGTCCCCATACAGAAAAAATTCAAATTTGGATGGGCTAAGTGAAAGTCATTGAGGTATATTATGAAGATTAGTGGCCCAAGGATGGATCCTTGTTGCACACTGATAGTGATAGAGATTCTGCATCTTCCAACTGAACATATTGAAATCTGTTTGTGAAGTAACTTTTAAACCTGTTCAAAGACATATCAGAACGACCATAATATTTCAGTAAATGCAAAAGTGTTTCATGTATGAAAGTGTCGAAAGCTTTAGACAAATCTTTAAACATAATTAGAGGTCTTTAGCTCGAATCAAGTATTTTGTCTATCCGACCAATAAATTCCAATAGCAGTTTCCGTACTCTAGAGCTTCTTTAATCCATGCTGACTTGAATAAAAGATGTTATTTTAAACAAGGTATATAAAGTAATGGATACACAACTTTTTTCAAAAACTTTAGAAGAAACAGGAACAAAGGAAGTCATTATCAAAAACCTGCATAAAATCAATATTTCTAATGTCTTGCACAAAAATGTTGGACAGACACAGGTTTGCCACCATGAACTTAGGTAGAGTTTGTGAACCTCATTTCTGGTCTAGACTTGTAAAAAAGGCAAATGGTCAGATGAAATTGTAAATAAAATGCCTGATCAGAATTCTGCATTACCACGTGATAAACCACAAAACATATCATCGATTCAGCTTGTATTTCTTTCTGGATACACAAGTAGGTAAAAATATTTCAGGCAGAAAATCATTAGTCACCAATTCATTAAAACCATCAGAAAAGCTTATTATTCCCACTGCAGGGAAGGGGGTTCCACACTAGGAGAGTATCTTTGTAATGCAGACTCCAACCCTACCTTTGAAAATTGGAAATAAACGAATATGGGTCATATATAAGATACAGCGACACACATTTCTGTACTGTCAGATAATGATTTTAGAAATTAAATCTCTGCTCCATGTAAAGAACCATTGGCATCAAATAGTTTCATTCAGGAGAATTATTCGGAGTATGTGTTTAGAATTAAATACAGTTGGCAAGGCATACTTCAAGTTTCAATTTGTTACTGCAGAATGGCAAGTACTCTTGGAAATTATACAAGGTATGACTAGGAAAGTGTTGCTCGGCATTGATTTTCTGGTTCTATCGAAAGCAAAGCAGGACTTTTACCAAGTGACTTTTAGGGTGGGAAACCACATCGGAATATTATGCAGGAAAACGGCAAAAGATGCCCTAGTGCAGGCACCAAAGAAGGAATATACATCAGGATTTTCACAAACAATCATCCCCGCCAGTATCATTAGTAAGTAGGAACTGGACCAATGTCTGAATACTCCATTGGATAACAGTTTTTTCCCTGCAGGACTTACCTGGTGTTGTGGCACCTAATAGTTTGACTGACGTGAGTGCAAGTGAAAAAATTCCAAATGAAATTATAAATTACACGTGGCGTTCCTATGCATTCAAGGCATGTATTTAAATTGCTTTAGTGTAATCCTTGCAAAAAGGCACAAACTTGGTTCTTCACTTCAATGGGTATGAAAGGCCATAGCCACATGACTGTGTGCATGAAGTGTCAGGCTTTACAAAACGACCAGTTATGCCAGTAAAGGACGATTACCTGGATGTTGATTTTTCACACCTGGCACTTCAACAGGAACATCAAATGGAAGCATTACTAAGCAATTACAGTGAAGTATTTGCTGGGGATAAATTGATTTAGGAGAAGGGCTCGATGTTGCAGTAAAGATAGAAACCGAATGTCATGTACCTTTTCATGTACAGGGCACCTTTACATTTGAGAGCAGCATTAGAAAGGCAAATAGAAGTCGTACTTAAGGCTGGTACAATTAGTAGTTCCAAGAGTGCATTGAATCCTCCATGTTTGGTTGTACCAAAACCAAATGGCCAGCATAGATTGCTCATTGACTACAGAAAGTGACCAACTTGGTCAAGCAGAATTCTTATTGATTACCTATTATAGAATTGAAAATAGAAGTGAAAAATAAGGATAAGACAGCTTATCACTTGCCATAAAGGACTTTTTGACTTCAGTAGCTTCTCGCTAGGCTAGTCAGTTTTACCATATTACTCCCAGAAGTGCCCACATTTTGTTTAAGTTTATGAATGCTTTATTATGTTATTCAGACTCTTGGGAATTCAATTTGGTCCCTTTACAAGTCACATTCACACACTTGCGCAAACATGTTCTAAAGTTGCATAGTTCTAAGTGTCAGTTTGTACAAAAGGGAGCAGAATATATGCGTCGTGTGGTTAACACAGAGAGTATTGCTGCTGTCATAAATGAGATGGCTGCAGTAAGTCAAATACCCGCTCCAAAAATTTGCATAGCGTCCGTCTTCTAGGGAATGGTAGGTTTCTACAGAGAGGTCATACATTTCGGTGAAATTGGCATTTTGCCTCAAACACCTTAAATATGTTCCCTATCACCTGCAAAATATTTTACTGCGACTGCATTTTGTTAGCCCTGCATGTGCCCACCTGAAGCATGTGTCGATCTTAACCCTAATAAAGTAGGGAAACACATTAAATTACACTTTGTTGTTTTGAAGTTTTTGCTTTATAAGAAATGCCTATGTATGGATTCAGTTATGACCCATATTAGGTAGTTCCGTTTCCAGAACATCTCCCTATTTGGTCATCCAACCTATGATTTCACTCTTTTAATTAAACTGTGCGTCATCACCATCTTTTAGCAAAATTTTAAGACCCTTCGAGATCAAGCTTTAGCTGGACTGACTTGTGATGTACATTGTATATGTATGTAGACCCTCTGAGTATGTGGCTTAGGGTCACCCTTTTATGATCAGACAATACACGACTCATCTAAACTGGATCTTGCTAACTTGTATATCTTTCACACAGCACGTCCAGGGATAAAGCAGACAAGGACACATAACCGTGCTATAAACTTCCATAGACGTTTCCACATGACAACACTGTGAAAAGCTGGTATACAGATTGAAAGTGCTTCGATGTTTGTCAGTATAACCGACTCTGCAAATCAAAAGCAGGTTGGTTTCCTTGCTATCTCGGCGTTTCTTGGCCGCCTTGCCGAGCAATGCTTACAATTATTCTTCCCCATATTGCCACAGTTCTAAAAACCCAATCACATAAGTCAAGTACAACATGGTTGAAATTGGTGTGTGTATTTTATGTTTATAAATGTAAAATAGAACACATTTACTAAGAAAAGGTATCATATTTTGCTTGAAGAGTATCAAGACTCGGATTGCATCATATTAGAATATATGTCAAAAACTATTAGAAATATTGATATAATAATTACGAGTAAGCAAGATACATTTGATGAAGTGTTCCCTGTTTACATTGCCAAATAGCTTTAAACATGTAGGAATGAATCAGAATATCGTCAATCATTACACACTGATTTATCACAGTATCAGGTATGTGATTACTATTTCCAGTGGTTGAGGGCTAAGTCAAATTGTTCTTATCTAAACTTGTACTTTACAAATTCAATAATTATGTTTGGTTTGACAGGTAATTTACATTCATAATGAAGCTCTGCATTTATAAGCAAAACGTATTTAGCTGATTCATCATTTGCCACGTTCATATTTATGCATTATTATGTGGCTTGTCTTCGCTGAATATTTAGCTTAGACAAGGAGCTGCTACTCAGAGAGACATGTACGGGTATATGCCCCAAAACATGTTCTGAGTAGCTACCCACTGAAGGCCCCCAAATTTGTTTGGGCTAATACAGCCTGTGTCAACATTCTTCTAAATGACGTGCAAAATATGGACAATAGTATTTCCATATGTAAGGTGACAGTGACAGGTTAGATTACGGAATGTAAAGAGTTCGATCTGCGGAATAGGATAATGACTACTAAGAAGTGGTTCAGGATGAAAAGACATAAACACAATTAAATTTTCACAGAGAAGACAGAGATTCTGGAAAATATGTATAATCATAATATGCATGGATGAGACCGTAT
Organism: Hermodice carunculata; assembly: GCA_964020975.1. Lineage (NCBI taxonomy): Eukaryota > Metazoa > Annelida > Polychaeta > Eunicida > Amphinomidae > Hermodice > Hermodice carunculata. Next base: position 11,778,285 of record OZ026614.1, read on the forward strand.
TTATAAGCAACAGTTGTATCTTGTGAAGCAAGAAACATGATAAGTAGTATAATTTCATAAATCATCATTAAATTATTTTATTCAGTTTTGTGTTTATTTTTTCATTTGTTTTATTATATTTTACTTTACATTATTTCATTTCATTTTTCATATTGTGAAACGTTTGTCTGCCACATACGCTGTGCTGACATTATTGTAGAAAATGAAATAGGTAAATTAATTAATGCAAAAGGCGCCCATGTAATGGTGGGAGAGGAAGACAGCTTGGCGCTTTTAATCAAAATACATTGAAACGCACCCACGTAATTTTTTCCTACATCTTTCTTCGTTTTTTTTCTCTCTCTCTAAAGGCTTGTGTCTCTTAAAATGTGTCTCCCCCTAATAACCTTGGTAGACTGTTCCTGCCATAAACCGCCAAGCCACTGCGTTTTTCTTTATATTTTTGGCGCATTTGAAATGTCAACAAGAGCGTGCTCTCCATGGTTGTTTCTTTTATTTTCACTAATGTAAAGTATGAATGGCTTCCAAACCGGCTACAGTTGTGCCGCTCAGCACGCATTGTAGAGGAAGGAATCGAGGCCATGTGAGGACTCCACTCACCTGTGGGATGACACCGCGGTACTGACCCACTCCATTCGCCGTTACTCTCACATCTAAGGATGGCGTTGCCCCGTAATACGTATCCCTCGGTGCAGATGAAAGTGACAGTGTTGGGATAAGTGAAGTCTGTTCCTTCTATCAGATGACCGTACAATGGGACCTCGGGCTTCCCACAGTTAACATCTGCAAATGTACATCAGGGGCATGAAAACATATTTTCGGCAAACCAATGGCCTTTTTTTCCATCGCCTTATGTGCATGATCTGTACGATGACACCGGGAGGGGCTGGTCATCAGGATGAAAAAACTGCCCACGATGACCAAAAAAGCCCGTCAACCCTACCTCGCAGGGAGGAGGCTAAATGGGCTTGAATGGTTTGCATCGACAATTGATTGCTCCAGCTATTGATATTTTGTTTAGTTTGGGATAGTCCCTGGCTTGCAAATCCACTATCTATATTTTTTCTCCTCTCTACTCCTCACTTTCTACTTCTCCTCTGTCCTTCCCTCCGCTTTCTCCTTCTTCTTTTTGCACGAGGATTTAGAGGAGCCCGTTCTACAAATGCAAAATCTGAGAGACGGCATAGCACTTTGAAACTTTTATCGCAATAATCATGCTATTCACCTTGTATTTAGAAAGTGACACTGACTCTCTTATCCATGTGCAATTACAGATTAAAACATGCTTTTCCTCATAATATGCATAACCTGTACACTCTGGACATTTTGTGATGCTAAACCCTATAACTATCTGATGTCTTCATACATCCACTGCTAATTTATATTTGACTTATAAAAGTTTAAAGTAAAGGTCATTATGCAGTGTACACATGACATTTTGGATTCATTGCAGGTTTCTCTGAACCTATGGACAGCCTTGTTCAACGGGAGTTCTGGCATGGGGGGGGGGGGGGGAGGGCGCATTGGAGCACAAACGCCCGAAGCAGACCGGGGTCAACTGTATGCGTGCACTGTAGCACAGACCCGCATTCATTATATTGTTGTAAACACCAAGTTATGAAACTAGAGTCCGAACCTGCTGACACCGCTGTCGCAAACATCCTAAAACTTTTTTCGGCAACTTTCAAGCAAAACTACCTGATGGATTCCTCCTCTTATTGTGTGAATGTCACGCTGGGTTGAAATAAAGTCGTATTTTTGTCAGCGGGAAATCAGATTAAATAGCTTTTTCATTGCACATAGCACGTGGATCTTTTCAGGGACATTCGGTCCTGAATTACTGTCGGTCTTTTACTTGACCAAACGATCTGATTGGCACCTTCCCTAATGTCAAAGTTCAAGCTCTATGTGTCTCATTGGTGGCATGCATTACACTGTATACATGTCGTTGCACTGCAAATTCTAAGGATGGGTATATGTGCGTTTTGGTGAGTATATTCTATTATGATGGTCAATATCATCGTCATCATCATCATCATCGTCAGAATGACAAAACAATACTAAGTACATGAAAAATTTGATATATATCAAAACTATGTGTTGCACGTTTTGTTAGCACTTGTGAAGTGAATCCCAAGATCAGTCTATTTTTAACAGCTGTTCAATACTCTGTTTGTTATTTTACTATTGATTTTCAATGCTCTGTTTGTTATTTTACTATTGATTTTCAATGCTCTGTTTGTTATTTTACTATCGATTTTCTATCAGCTTTCGGTCTTAGGGCTAATTTGGAATTATTGTTTCGGTAAGACGCTACCATATGTCCAAAGACAAAACGAAGCAGACGAAAACATAAAAAATATATAGATATAAAATGTTTAGGTCACAAATTTGTGGTGACATGAAATCAGGGTTAATGAAAGACTTCAAGGTTTGCCCGCTGATTAATCTCAACGACTGAAACTTTGATACCATCATACTTAAATTTATTCCCAAGCATCATCTCAATGTTCACCTAACAGCATAACTGAATGACACGATGTGAATAGACGTCTCAAGATAGCATTACACTATAAAGGTTATGTCCGACCTGGAAAAGTGACTTCATTCCCACGCCAAATTTACAGACATATGCATTCCTAAGATAATAAAACCTATATGCTCAATTAACCACAACGCTTTGTAGGATTCTGTCTACACTAAAAATGGAACCCCAAATTCAAAATTCAATGTTGTATAAACGCAACCTTTTGGGTAAACATGTAGTTTTGACAATTTTGGATATTTCTTGAAAAACATTTAACATAAAGGGGTCAGACTTGTGCTATTATGATCCCAACACCTGTATCTCCATAATCTTATCATAGATTTTACACAACTGTATCTGTTCTTTACAATGATGATACAAAATATATTAAAACGATTTTTTTTAAATGCTCGAGTTTCGAAGAATTTTCATTTTTAATACGGATTTTTAAAAAAACTTATCATCTCTTAGGAAATTTCGGATGCAATTTTGCGCTAAGAATTGCTAGAATAAATTAGATTTTTATTGTGTAAAATCTAATAATTCGTTTCAGAGAAATATCCACGTGAAAGAAAACATTTCAGTGCAGGTACCTGTTATCTGTGGTCAAGATTCAAAGGTTGATTCGGTCTATTAACTACCAAGTTAAGATTGAAAGCATTTAAAAAATAAGATTGCGTTGCGGTTTGAAGTACAGAAATTGGACATATGATAGACAACATGTATGTTTGCCAAAAAGTCTCAAAATCTCAAACCAACAATTTTCCAAAACAGGTTAGACATTACCTTTATTGTTCCCGTGTATTAACTTGAAATACAAGAGGAAGAAAATCCACAAAGCAAATGATCCCACCTGGCTCTAGCAAAAAAAAAAACAAACAAACAAAACAAAACAAACAAAACAAAAAAACAAAAAACAAAAAAACAAACAAACAAAAAACAGACAATCCTTTTTGACACTTTTCAAACTTCTCTCGAAACTCTCTCTGTGTGAAGGAAAAGTTGTCCGTGATAATTTGATTATGAAGTTTTACTTGCAGAGCAGACAATCCCCACATGTTTTCCCTTCTTTTCTAAAAGGCAGGCTATTTTAATTGCAAGATGAGTTTTCGCGGTGCCCGCTTGGCCCGTACGAATAATACAATGGCCCTTCAGGGCAACTGACTGCAGGTGCATCTGTTTTAGATCCTCTTCCCCTTTCTTTTTCAAGCAGCATGTTTTATTTTATTTGTATGTGGTGTAGTGCGTGACTCACTCCCCCAACTTCCTCGGAGCTTGAACTTTGACATTACGCCAGGTGACCCATCAGATCGTTTGGTCAAGGAAAAGAGCGACAGACATGCACGGCCGAATGGCCCTGAAACGATTCGCGTGGTATTTGAGCCGTTTGGGTTCCAGTTTCATATCTTGGTGTTTACTATAATACAATGAATGGGGGTTTACGCTACACCGCACGCGTGCAGTTGACCGCGGCCAGCTCCAAGCGTCTGTGGGATGGAGTGTCTTTATCAATATTCGGCTGCGATCAGAAACGTTTTGTATATAGTTATGCCACTTGCTGTTTTGTGGATGCGAAATGCAAACGCCTTCACTTTATTCCGGACGGGTGAAGTTGTGTTATTTACATGTTTAATATTTCGTCCTTTATCTATGGCCTACTTGCAAAAATCCAATCTTCTGCATGTTACCCGAACAAAAATAGAGCAATCTGAACTATGTTTAGCCCTGCCGACAGCTTACATCGCAGCACAACTTTTTTAAACATACAGTCCATCAATAAATGGAAGGAAGAAAAACTTAAAAATGGTTTTTCGTCATCTGCCCCTTAGTCGACCTCTATTTTCACGGCGCATAAGTTCCCAGATAAGATCTCTCGGTGTGTTCATTACACTGGAATAACGTACCTTCGCTTAAGTCCAGCAAATATAGAATATGATGACATTCATCTCGTTGTATGTCTCTGGGCATGACATACTTACGAAGACCCGATTTTGCCCCAAAAACGTGAACAGCATTCAATGATTTGCTGGATATTGAGTTACATGAAGAGCCAAACTTATGGTGTGCTTTGCTGCAACGTACAACGTATCTTAAAATTGTACGGCCAAGCTTATGTGGCTCTTCAAAAAGAAATACATTAGATTTTAGCTATTTTCCTCTATTATTGCTTATTCTAATAACAAAGCCACGCGTGTGTAGATTTTCATCAAACATAAGGAGTTATGGTTGTTAGTGTGACAGGGCCTTCCTTTGGAGAGATAGACATGTTTGTGTTAATTTTTATTTCCAATTTTATTGGGCTCTTATAAATTTCACAAGTTCCTCGGGGGAATTTCAACGCTTTACTTGAATGCCACTGCCCTTCTCTTAATTTCATTCAAACTGTCCTAGACGAAGCAACTGGCTCTGGTTGTATCTCGTTTTATTTTTTGCATTTATACGACTTGAACTTTGTGTGTTTGACAGGGTGACCATCGGTATTGCGACAATGCTTTATCTGCCACAAAAAGCAAACCTAGCATAATCCCTGATCATAACTGATTGAATGAAATATAATTACAATCATAAGGGCCACGACTGTCTGATGACAAATATGAAACTTCCGACCTTACAGGACTATGTTGTATGTTTTGAATGACCAGAGAGCCAAAGACATCATCCCTCGTGCCTGCTGGATATAATACGGTGTAATTATGTCCTTTAGAATCCACCAATCGTTGCGATTTTCTATTGCCATGCTCAATGTGCCGAACCGGAGAAATGACTTAATATTCCGCCTTTTTTCGATTTACCCTACATTAAACTTAAGCACACATCAGGTAGGATAGATTGTGTCCTTGGTGATCCATAAGTAAGTTTATACTGCATATCTATAAGTGTTCCTTATTACTTAGTGCATCGGTCTCATAAGAATTTATGCAACTGAATACACCTTCTGACAAGTAAGTACAGGAAATCCAAAGATTCGTCAGGTACTGCATTTCATCTTTTCAAAATGGAGGTCAAACTATTAGAGGGCGAGGGCTGGAATCAATTGGTTATATGACATTCTGTGCTCATTTACTAATTGCCATTTTCTAGAGGAGTGCACATTTTGCCAACACACACAAGATACAAAGTAGGTGCAATTTTTCTCCTGAGCAAAGCAAGCGCTCGCTTACAGACGGACTAATTTTTTGCAATGCAAGACAGGTGCCCTGACCACAAAGAGAGTGGTATATGGGTGTATTGCCTAATTAGGTACCGAGCGGATTGGGTGCAACCAAAGAACTAGATTCCCAATAGCTGCAAGTTTTAATGCGCACCTGATATCCGGGGCGTTAATTAACATTAACATGCTCCTTTTGGTGTGACATGGCAGGGGTTTCGAAATATAATTAGGAAACATGCTCACGACATCCCTTTAAAACTGACAAAAATCCAGCAGTGTCATTTCTATATATTTAATTCTGTGATGTGGGACCCTCATGTCACTCACAAACTGTAAGATTAAAAAGGGCACATAATGATCCAAATCTGTCTAAGCAATGCATTTTAATTGTTCACTGGATGTGTTCCAGTAGCCATGCAGCCTCCTACAGAAAACAAAAAAGGGTTTTTGTTATCGGTTTAATTTGCAGACGTGAACTCCAATTAATACAGGGTATATATTATCAGCTTGTTGGTTAGTGTTCGACGGGTCTCCATAAGCAAGCTGCAACCATCCTGCATCAAGATATTGCCATAGCGCATATGGCTGTACTTCTTTTCTCTCAGGAAATATTCCACTGTAAATTTCTAGGTGTTTGGATTGATAGCAAGTTAAATTGGAAATATCACATATTGAATATATCTAGTAAGCTTAGTAAAATTATTGGCATCTTCAAAAAAATAAGATGGAAACTTGGAAAAGATATCCTTATTCAGCTTTATTATACACTAGCATACCCATACTTCCTTTATTGTAATGTCATCTGGGCTGTCAATTACCCATCTAATTTAGATAAACTTGCAAAAATTCAAAAGAAAGTAGTTAGAATAATCAGCAATTCTGAATTCAATGCACACACTTATCCTATTTTTGTCAACCTTAGACTTTTAAGATTTGACCAACTCAATAGGTATGCTACAGCCTTGTTCATTTTCAAAGCTATAAACAACATCATGCCTCTAATTCTCCATAATCTATTCCAATTTACCTCTGATATACATTCTTATTCGACTAGGCAATCATCTAATCTTTATATACCCAGATCCAGAACAAACCTGTGTAATTTCTCTATCAAATATCATGGAGCTTTAGTATGGAACAGCATTCCAAACAACATCAGATGTTCACCTTCTCTTTATGTACTTAAGGGTTACTTAATTTTCTGCATGTCTTAGATTTGTTATGCTTGAGTGGTATACTGTCTTATAGCCATGTTTAGTGTTACTTTCAAGCCATTTTTTACTTAATTATTCTCTGCCAGAAACCTATTATTAAACAGTTATGTAATGCATTTTGTAACAGGAGATTATATAAGCTCACTTGGGTTTCTATCTCCTATGTGGCTGTTGTGAATATTTGATGTACTTTTTGTCATAATAAACTTCAAGGAAAGAGACTGTGAGTCCACTGATGACTGTCTAGTTTTGTCCAGAATCATCACCAACCCGAGGCAAGGATTAAACCAAATACCTACAGATTGACCGCGATCTGTAGTAAAACAGCATATCTTAGAAAACGTTCCTAATCATTTTTGGCCGTGTGTCTCATGTGAAAATTTGATAACTGTCTAACCCCAATTCATATTAATTTAAAAAACTCTGCATTCAGATGCCCGTGGCCTTGTTGTCATGTGCACTGTGTATTAGAGTTTTTAAAGTCTATGTGCGCACAGATAAAGGTTTTTCTATGCAGGTACATTGGCAGAATTAGAAACACAGAATATGTTACGACTCAACAGTCTGTAATATTTTTTTTCTAATTATTATTAACATCATCACAGTTTCTTCTCATGTATATCTCCGCGAGGATATTACAATTAGACAGCGGTATTAAACTAAAAACCAGTTTTATCTCGTCACAACTGCATATTCAAATAATATTATGGGATTGTATAATGCGACATGCGTTTTGCAAAATTAGCAAAGTTTGTCCGAACGGAAAAATAATCAAAAATTGATATACGTTGAAAGTTTTCCGAATTTTCTTGTGACGAAGCTGAAAATAAAAACATTTTTAGGTTAACGTTTATTCCTACAAAAGGTATACCAAATTAATGTTACTCAACGTCTTATGCTTTGATTCATTTGAATCGATGTCATTTGCACAATGGTATAATTATGTTAACGTCGGCGCAATCTAGTTTCGATATCGCACCAAACTCAAACAAAAATTTATTGTCAGTATCTCTTGAACGACACGATGTTACAGTTTGTACAAGATGACAATAAGGTACTGAAGAATTAGAAATGAAACAATGTTTTTGTCAATCTCAGACAGTAAACTTACACCTAGTTGTCAGACGTTTGATATGGGTTCTATTTTGTTAGACAGGTTAGACCCACTGCAAAAATTTCAGTTGGGTATCAATACACAAGTTGTAATAATGCCAAGATAGTGTTGTCCAAATATCCAATATTGATATGGGAAGACTTCCTTCCGTTTTTCAATGAAACAGGTCATTCTGTTTAACTCTTGCAGTATCAAGCAAAATCAAAAGGTTAGTCCACATGGAACCAAAATCATTAGTTTATGACGGTTTTCTTTGCAATGCAGAAAATATACATACGGGAAAATTTCAATGGATAACAGTAATACGAGACACTTTCTGCAATTTGGGTTTTACAGAAATATGGGAAAATATCGGCCTATTGACAGACAATTTTCCGACATTAAAATTTCGATCAAAGATTTGAAAATATTTCTTGGAACAGTGGAAAGAAGATATGAGAGTTAATTCAGGAGCTGATAAAAAGTTACTAACCTACAATAATTGTAAAAAAGAATTCAGAAAAGATCTATATTTACTAGCAATAAAAGATTGATATATCAGAAAAGATATAACACGTTTTAGAATCAGCTCACTTAATTTAAAAATCGAAACAGGTAGACATAGAAGACCACAAAAAACACCCATGGAAGAAAGCAGTTGTGACAAATGTAATATATCGGAAGATGAAATATATGTCATCATTTTTTGCAAAAAATATGAAAAGGAGAGAAAAAAACTATTCTTAAAAATGGCCGATATTTTCCCTTTATTCTTATCACTAGACAATAACGATAAATTTACCTTTTTGATGAAGTTAGACGATATAGAAAAAATAAAATATATTGAAATTTTCTTTGCAACTATCATGGAGCAGAGGGGACCCTTCTAATTTTTGAACATAAATTGCCAACAACATCAATGACGCATCAGGAACAGTGATTTTTTTCTTCTTTCCCGTCAGGGGTTTTTATATATATACTTCTTATTATTCTTGCCAGTAATTATGTATTTTGCATCACCGTGTATACGTTTGATTTTGTCAAAATGTGATGTTAATGTAACTTGTGTGTATATGTGTGGATGGTAGTATATATTGCATAATATCACGTCTGTATGTTTGATGCAGCAATAAAGTCTCAAGTTTCACGATGTCATCGTGTAACTCCAGCCAGTCAAACTTTGTTGACCTAGTTTGTTGACTTTTGTTCATTTCTAAAAAAAAATGCAACGGCTGTCAATTGTGAAAATGCCTAGAAAGGCCATCCACACAACATACAAGTTAAATGGTTCAAAATATTAGCCGGATCATAGTAGTGGTAGTAGTAGGAGTAGTAGTAGTCGTCGTTATAGTAGTTTGAGAGGGAATCGGATCTGATGAAGCACATGAAAAGTGATCTCAGTCAGTAATGAAGTTTTCATGCCGATCCATATAAAACGATTGGGAATATGAAGATGAAGCTGCTGTGAAAGCATGTAGCGTTTGTTGCAAGAAACAATAAAAAATTGAGAGCTAATTTGTAACAGTAGCATTTGATCTTACAGTTACCTTTGCATTAGAACTAAAACTTCATGTTTGAATACAAACTGCTACTGAGAAAACAGACAAAATTCTTCAAAAAATAGTTTCAAGATGGATATAAATGAAACCTGAAGGCGTGGGAGAATGCACACATTGATACGATATAGGATTTTGTTCTCTAAAATATCATCTAATCATTTAAGGATTTTTATCGCGAAGACAAATTTCTGGATTATCTCATCAGCGGAAAATTGCAAGATTGATAAAGTCTAAAGACTGTGAAGTTCAACTCCTACATTGATAGATTCTGAATACAGAGAAGCGGGTTTAGAAAGGTTAATTTCTTCGAAATACCTAGGTCACATAATTGAAAGAGATAACAACCGATGATATGAGGACAGCTGGAAAATCTTCTAAACTGTCAATTTTTTAAACTCAATTGTCACTACACTGATTAGCTTCTTTTCCATAGGAGTGTCAACAATGATTCATTAAATCCCAGCCTTTTTTGTCACTTACATCACCTTATCCCGGATACGGTCACATGGCAACGTTGTATGTCGATTTAAGTAACCTTGTAAACAAGTGGTTTTTTCACCACGAACGAAACCTTTTACTCTCCCTCCGAACAAATTCCTTCTCCACAACGCTTACAACGCCCCAAAACGCTTACCAAATTAGTTATGACAAAATGTGTGCTTAAGAGAAATGTGTCTGTGTGTCTGTATCTGTGTGTGTGTGTAGTCTTATACATAGGTATGATACTGTAGTATCCATGTGCGTAAATAAACCCATGTGGAATAAGAAAAGCGATGAAAAGGCAATATGTTTAAGTTTATCCAAGTGCCAATACATTTTTAGAAGAACATTTGCCATAATAAAATGTATTTCAATTTTACATTCACATTGACTTCGCTAGACATTCCTGTGCTTCAAGAAAATGTTCACCACTGAATCTTTTTATGATGGGAATGTATAAAGATAATTCTATCACAAATTGGTGAATCATTACTTAATGTGCAATCACGTCAAATATCACGACATTGTCAGATGGCCCTTCAAAGGAGTCAGTCAATACACCAGTGTGAGGAATGACTATTAATTTCTCGTTTCTCGACTCAGTAAGAAAGGCCTAAGGTTTGTATTATTGACAAGAATAACATTTCATAATGCTGTGGATCAGCAACCTGCCAGACCCGTGTGTGTCTATGTCAGGAAAAGGTTGATTGAGTGGCACTCTATTTATATCCATTAACCCTCCATGTGTCATACAAATACGTCTACACAGCACTTCACCTGATTACTTGCTACATTCTGACACGTAATCCGCACTCAATATGCAATATATCCATATTTGACATCTCCGCATTACTGTGACGTGACTAGCAGAAAGGAACTCTTTAAAGAGGCTCATTCTATATTCCAGGTTGTGGCAAGAGTCTGGCATGCTGACATATCTGGGCAAGAATTGTTGCCACCTTATATTAATTTTAAGGCAAACTGAGTCTTCCATAAAAATTGGTCAAATTTTTATACGCGTTCCTAACTTTAATATTCCATGGAGTTTGTACCACAATGACAATAACTATGCGCTAAAGTATTTCTTTTTACCAAGTGCACACCTATCTTAGCAGACATTCACTTGACAAACCAAAATTAAATGTGAAAGCCTCACCGGTCTTAAAGACAAACAAGTAAGGTAAGTTAAGTGTGACACAAATGCGTAGATGTTTGGTCAAGAAACATATTACAGCACGTCAATGACTATGTCCGAATAACAAAATAAAAACGCGATATACGTACGCCTAGATTTGTCCTCACGCAACCACCTCCTTCAAGCAAACAAGCCAAATACAATATGAAGCTGCACAAAAGAACAAGCAGGTATATGTTAAGGACAATCAAGGGTCAACAGCAGTACCAGGGCAATGCTGTTGAAATTATGACATATAAACGAAAAAAGGAGGCTGATCCTTTAAATGTTAATTAATCCTATTTTAGTCAGAATAAAACTGAGTAACCAGCTTTCCTTGATCCGAATTGATGCAAAAATTCGCCCAGTTCACAGCAATAAAAACTAGTTACCTAATCGATGCAGTCAAATTTATATTCCTTGGCAAATATGTTTTCCACCGGAATGTAATTTGAGTAATACTTAGGCAGACTACAATTTATAACTGGGCACTTTTTGACGATTGAGCAGGAAACGGGTAAAGTTCCTCACAATACAAGAAGCTTTACACCTGCTGTATGCTTTGTTCTTCTTCAAATGAAGACATATTCATGAAATGTTTTCTTTATTTGTGCTTTCCCTCCTATTCTTGTTCCCTACTGCGGCACTAGTGATTTATTGAAGGAGAGATGGAATTATACAAACTGTCACGAGTGGTGTTTCTATTTTGGACGAAATGATACTGGGCAGGAAACTACGAGCCGCGAAGCGGCGAGTGGTTTCTTGCACAGAATCAGTGAGTCCCAACCAGAAACAGACGCGAATAATGGTTTGTATTTATTCCATAATGTTTTTATGGAATATTCTGTTTAATTAGACCACATATGATAGCTTTTAAGCAAAAAAGAAACCATGAATACGTAGAAAAGCATAACCATCGTACACTGCCATGTGCAGATGAATCGGTCTATTTTCTAGGAAATGTAATGCGGTACTTATTGATACGGAAAGTTGACGTGATAGCCGTAACACATACCTAAATTAACTTCCCAAGGACCCCATTATGAGATTATAGTATAGAAAAACATGGACCACATCCATAAATTTCAAACCCAACAAAGACAGCAGAGATTTCAGAGTTACCAAAAAGACACTGCAGCAAGAAAAATCCCCAAGAATTGTTTCACAGAAAACACACTAAAAGTAGAACACTTATGTTGATTCCTGTTGTTGTATTGTGAGATTAGTTCTCTTCAATATATAAAGTATCATGTGTAGCACTGTTTGTATGACAATATGTTTTTTGTGTAAATGCATATTGTATTTTCCATGCTTCAATCTTAGGATAAGCGGTATTTATATTACTTATTTTTTATTCCCTAACCAGCATTTAATTCTTTTATTTTGAGAATCGTCCCATTGTATTTCTGTCAATTTTATTGATCACTTCGACATTCATTACTACAAATTATTGTTATGCTTTTGGTCTAAATGCCTTTTGTGTTTAATCATGGGTCCATCAGTATTAATATTACTTTCATTGTTCATTCCATAAACTGCATTTATGGTTCTATTTGAGAGTTAAATTATATAATAAATCTGTCAGTGTTATTGAATGATTCAACATTTATGTATCACAGATTATTGTGTATAGATAACATGTTAATATAGAAGATGTACTCGGGTTTATCGTGGTGTCTTAGGATAAACATGATGCTGTGTCTCTTTTTATATCTGCTGTTGATATTTTCAATGCTTATCACAATAACTATTTCACATAAAAAGCAGTTAAAATTCAAATTACATTCATGGTAAGCCCACTATTAATATAATTGGTGGGCAATATCCATAGGCACTTTGGTCCGGAGCAGCACATTTATGACATATCCTTCTGTCATTCTAACAACCGTGGTCTCGCAGGAGATTAAGTAAGGTTTGTTCAATGGAATCTAGTGCCAGAATTCGACATTCTCTCTCTCTCTCTCTCTCTCTCTCTCTCTTCTCTCTCTCTCTCTCGTTCTCTCTCTCTCTCCTCTCTCTCTCTCTCTCCTCTCTCTCTCTCTCTCTCTCCTCTCTCTCTCTCTCTCTCTCTCTCTCTCTCTCTCTCTCTCTTCTCTCTCTCTCTTCCTCTCTCTCTCTCTCTCTCTCTCTCTCTCTCTCTCTCTCTCTCTCTCTCTCTCTCTCGTACGTGACGGTGAGTTGTTACCCGCGCCGTTGAATCGACAGCTTGATCCCGCAGGCTGCAACACGGATCTGGCATTCTCCCCACAAATAGAATTAATTCATTTTCTATATAAATATACCTAATGAAAAAAAATTCACTCTTTTTTCTTCTCATTCACTAGAGTGAACACATAGAATAATTTTACTTTGTTTTGCGCAGCTTTTAAATCGTGAAGTGACGAAAAAAAAACATAGGAGATCCGTCATTTTGATTTTTTGTTGACAAGCGCTTGGATGCACACGTGGCTTTTTGTTTCCGCCTGTCGAACGCTTAGTTTACCTGCTTGCCCAGATGCTACGAAGGAGGAGTTGCTTACAATGTTTCCAAACTCTTCGAGGTGTACGTGGCGGTTTAGAAGTTTCTGACCTTGAGTTTCTGTGATGTGGCATCTTATTTGGTGTCAATTATAAGCCACCCAACTGTCCAATTTCCTGCTGCGATAAACTTCATGATAGTCTTGACACAGCAAAAAGTACAGAGATTCATGATGTTATTTCGACTGGAGATCTGAACTCCAAGTTCAACACGAAAGCTAGTACAAAGATTACTCAATTTGCAGTTTCTGTTTTCTTACTCTCATATTAATGAACCCACGCCTATTAATAAAACTCGGCCACGCGTATTGATCAAATATTGTCGAATACACCTAATTAATAGCGGGAAATTTATGATCAACTTAATTAGCTCAGTTCAGGTGGGAACTTATTTTTGGTTTAATATATATAGGTCAGCTGAGGATGGATTGTTTACACAGTTTCTTGTTTGTCCTCTTGTTCTAATAATATTACTTCCTCCCAATTCAAACGCGATCATGATATTGTGGGAGCAAATTTGAATTTTCGGCAGAAGAAAAATCTGTCATCCAAACGTCTTACATGGATTTCAATAGAGCAGACTCTGGTGCCTGTAGATCTTGCATTAGCGGTTTAGAATTGAATTGGCGTTTTGTTACAGAAGTTTGTTGAAATTGTTCGCCTGCATTCTTTATGAAAACAGCCTTTTCTGTTTTTCCAACAAGGATATTGAAGTGAAGGCGTTTGACTTTTTTGGTATACTTTCCAACTTCGTTGTCTCAAACTTGTCAAAAGGAAATACAACACGGCCAAAAGTTTAGTTGGAAACCAATATATGGATTTCCTTTCGCCATGTCTGCAATGAGTATCAGAAGAAATTAACATAAGAATTAACACCAGCAGAGGGGGAATACAATTATAAGTTGAGGCGCAATCCTGGAAAATTGTGTTCGTACAAAAAAGGCGGGGGCGTACTGTTAAAATGTTCTAATCCCTCCCTGTTACATGACGGGAAACACGTTTCTGACAACTTGTCTCTCTACGTTTTTTTAAGCTACAATGCTAACTTGACTCTACTCAAGACATCTCACCCGAACCACAGAACCTCGAGTTTCTATTTTATATTCTCTAACTATTACATAAACGGACGTCCTTGATACACCTGATGTAGTTCAGAAAGAAACATTACCCATACCCATACATTTCAACTCGACAATGACAGCAAAGTAAAAAACAACAAAAGCCGGAGATTAAAGAATTACCAAAACATCAACATGCGATTCTAATTGCAATGTGAAGAACTTAATTTCACTCTTGACTTGAGACAGACAGTCCCTACCAAAAGGCAACTTGTGTAATTAAACCAGTCCTCTGGACCTCTGGAATATTCTTTATTAACAGACTTCAGCTGTTTCCAAAATTTATAGGCCTAACCCAAATTTGTATAAATGATGTATTAAATATCTAAAGCTAACAAATGAAGCTGATATCTTGCTGTTATATCTGGTGATGTCCCATTTTGATGGACCTGTCAACATTTGGACAGGTTTTGACTTGGACTGATTTTCGACTGTGACATAAACGCGTAGTGATCTGATAATACTATTGATTCAACGTGTCGAAATGAATGTTTCAAAATTAGATATGAAGGCTGCCAAATTATCATAAATTACAATTAAAATTACAACTACGATAATGGAGAGACGTTTGAAAGCTAGACATCATGCTCTGAAAAGCAAAGTTATGTGGTGTGTGTGTGTGAAGAGCAATTTATAGAACACACTAGACTGTTTCACGTATTGAAATTTGACCTCTAAATAATTGCGATAGATATTGTGATTGCCAACATATAATGGTGTCCCTTTTGCATTAAGAGATTGATACCATGTAATATATTTACATATATATAATTGTTTAATCACACCTTTAAGAATACTTCTGTTGCTTTGATGTTTACTTCACAATATTGTTGTTCTTCATGGATTGCTGTAAAATTATGTTTATCCCCCATGGTTACTTGAATTTCATTTGACATAGTTACATGGCGAACTAACCTCAATGCTAATTTTTTCATGTATTATGAAAACTTTTGAGGCGTTTTGGAGCTTTGTATATATGTTAGTATGACACTCTACTACAAAGTAAATTGGTCTCTGCAGCTATGTCCGGTACTGGTATCAGCTCAATCCATACAAAACGTTATACATAATCCTTCACGAAAAGTTACTATTACCAAAGCAATAACTCTTGATACTGCCTTACTTGCAATATTCTCTATAAATAATCGACAATTTAAGCAACAATTTCAGGTGAAGGTGAAGCCTCACTCCTCAGAATACTCATAATTCATCATGCTGGCTGTATGCACATCACTAGACATGGAGAATTGCATACGTCCAGGCAGTGCTACCACTTTGTCTTGTCTGAAACATTAGAAAAGAGCAAACCAACAGGACGTAGACGTATTTCGCAAGTACTAGTGCATAGCATTGAATTGTAGAGGACAAGTATTTCTTTATTCAGAAGTTCGTACATATATATCTATGTGTCAGCGTATGTATGAATATACACGTTTACATATGCACTCTCTCTCTCCCTCTCTCTCTCTCCCTCTCTCACACACACACATATATGTATGTGTGTGTGTGTGTGTGTCAGCGTATGTATGAATATACACGTATACATATGCACACTTTCTCTCTCTCACACACACACACTACATACTGTATATATGTATATATATATACATGTCTATATATACATGTCTATATATATATATATATATATATGTGATATATATATATATATATATATATATATATATATATATATATATATATATATATATATATTATATATATATATATATATATATATATATATATATATATCCCACTTCAGATATTGTGGCTTGGTTACTAGTGCAATTCGGTAACACACGGCTCTGCGTAGCATAACAATACATGACTCTCATAATCGAGTGAATGAAACAAAAACTGCTTGAGCTGATTTTGAAAACAAAAAACAAAAACAAAAAAACAATGAATATGATGCGCATACGATCTGCTCTTGTCCGTCTGACACGCCCTGACGGCTTAGAGTGTGGAGCCTGAACAGGATTAATACTGCAAATTGGCGTTTTTATGCCCACCAATTTCATGAATAATTGCTTTCATTTGGATATGAGATGTTATCACAAGTCAACAAATCACTACCCCAACGCCAAATGTATTGACAACGTATTGACATGGGCCTTACCAATGCCCCCAAAATATATGATAGCATAATACCCAAAGATAGCATTTAATTCAGTGTTTGTCTCAGTGACTGGCTGCAACGTCAGAAGACTGCACAATGGCGTCAGACCAATCTGCCGTTTCAGCCAAGGGAAGCCGATTCAGGAAAAAGGGAAGAGCAAGTATAAGGTATTCAAGACGTAAAGATCGCCTTTCAAGGCGGTGTTACCGCCATGGAGGTAGACGTATTGTAGCCAGACGGACCTGTTAACGCTGAAGCAAGAGGAGAAGAGGAGCATTTGTTTAAACTGAAACTCCTGTGGGAGCTCTGATGTGGCAGAACGACAGATTAATTGTCTGTGTAATCAGACAAGATCAGACGTATGTCTTTCCCAACCACCCAATTAGACTAAGACAACGACACAGCACTTTCCTATATGCACCTTGGAT
>OZ026614.1:11795864-11942309 GCA_964020975.1 Hermodice carunculata
ATAATATTACTTCCTCCCAATTCAAACGCGATCATGATATTGTGGGAGCAAATTTGAATTTTCGGCAGAAGAAAAATCTGTCATCCAAACGTCTTACATGGAATTTCAATAGAGCAGACTCTGGTGCCTGTAGATCTTGCATTAGCGGTTTAGAATTGAATTGGCGTTTTGTTACAGAAGTTTGTTGAAATTGTTCGCCTGCATTCTTTATGAAAACAGCCTTTTTCTGTTTTTCCAACAAGGATATTGAAGTGAAGGCGTTTGACTTTATTTGGTATAATTTCCAACTTCGTTGTCTCAAACTTGTCAAAAGGAAATACAACACGGCCAAAAGTTTAGGTTTGGAAACCAATATATGGATTTCCTTTCGCCATGTCTGCAATGAGTATTAGAAGAAATTAACATAAGAAATTAACACCAGCAGAGGGGGAATACAATTATAAGTTGAGCGCAATCCTGGAAAATTGTGTTCGTACAAAAAAGGCGGGGGCGTACTGTTAAAATGTTCTAATCCCTTCCCTGTTACATGACGGGAAACACGTTTCTGACAACTTGTCTCTCTACGTTTTTTTAAGCTACAATGCTAACTTGACTCTACTCAAGACATCTCACCCGAAACCACAGAACCTCGAGTTTCTATTTTATATTCTCTAACTATTACATAAACGGACGTCCTTGATACACCTGATGTAGTTCAGAAAGAAACATTACCCATACCCATACATTTCAACTCGACAATGACAGCAAAGTAAAAAACAACAAAAGCCGGAGATTAAAGAATTACCAAAACATCAACATGCATTCTAATTGCAATGTGAAGAACTTAATTTCACTCTTGACTTGAGACAGACAGTCCCCTACAAAAGGCAACTTGTGTAATTAAACCAGTCCTCTGGACCTCTGGAATATTCTTTATTAACAGACTTCAGCTGTTTCCAAAATTTATAGGCCTAACCCAAATTTGTATAAATGATGTATTAAATATCTAAAGCTAACAAATGAAGCTGATATCTTGCTGTTATATCTGGTGATGTCCATTTTGATGGACCTGTCAACATTTGGACAGGTTTTGACTTGGACTGATTTTCGACTGTGACATAAACGCGTAGTGATCTGATAATACTATTGATTCAACGTGTCGAAATGAATGTTTCAAAATTAGATATGAAGGCTGCCAAATTATCATAAATTACAAATTAAAATTACAACTACGATAATGGAGAGACGTTTGAAAGCTAGACATCATGCTCTGAAAAGGAAAGTTATGTGGTGTGTGTGTGAAGAGCAATTTATAGAACACACTAGACTGTTTCACGTATTGAAATTTGACCTCTAAATAATTGCGATAGATATTGTGATTGCCAACATATAAAGGTGTCCCTTTTGCATTAAGAGATTGATACCATGTAATATATTTACATATATGTAATTGTTTAATCACACCTTTAAGAATACTTCTGTTGCTTTGATGTTTACTTCACAATATTGTTGTTCTTCATGGGATTGCTGTAAAATTATGTTTATCCCCCATGGTGACTTGAATTTCATTTGACATAGTTACATGGCGAACTAACCTCAATGCTAATTTTTTCATGTATTATGAAAACTTTTTGAGCGTTTGGAGCTTTGTATATATGTTAGTATGACACTCTACTACAAAGTAAATTGGTCTCTGCAGCTATGTCCGGTACTGGTATCAGCTCAATCCATACAAAACGTTATACATAATCCTTCACGAAAAGTTACTATTACCAAAGCAATAACTCTTGATACTGCCTTACTTGCAATATTCTCTATAAATAATCGACAATTTAAGCAAACAATTTCAGGTGAAGGTGAAGCCCTCACTCCTCAGAATACTCATAAATTCATCATGCTGGCTGTATGCACATCACTAGACATGGAGAATTGCATATGTCCAGGCAGTGCTACCACTTTGTCTTGTCTGAAAACATTAGAAAAGAGCAAACCAACAGGACGTAGACGTATTTCGCAAGTACTAGTGCATAGCATTGGAATTGTAGAGGACAAGTATTTCTTTATTCAGAAGTTCGTACATATATATCTATGTGTCAGCGTATGTATGAATATACACGTATACATATGCACTCTCTCTCTCCCTCTCTCTCTCTCCCTGTCTCACACACACACATATATGTATGTGTGTGTGTGTGTGTCAGCGTATGTATGAATATACACGTATACATATGCACACTTTCTCTCTCTCACACACACACATACATATGTATATATGTATATATATATACATGTCTATATATACATGTCTATATATATATATATATATATATATATATATATATATATATATATATATATATATATATATATATGTATATATATATATCCCACTTCAGATATTGTGGCTTGGTTACTAGTGCAATTCGGTAACACACGGCTCTGCGTAGCATAACAATACATGACTCTCATAATCGAGTGAATGAAACAAAAACTGCTTGAGCTGATTTTGAAAACAAAAAACAAAAACAAAAAAACAATGAATATGATGTGCATACGATCTGCTCTTGTCCGTCTGACACGCCCCTGACGGCTTAGAGTGTGGAGCCTGAACAGGATAATATACTGCAAATTGGCGTTTTTATGCCCACCAATTCATGAATAATTGCTTTCATTTGGATATGAGATGTTATCACAAGTCAACAAATCACTACCCAACGCCAAATGTATTGACAACGTATTGACATGGGCCTTCACCAATGCCCCCAAAATATATGATAGCATAATACCCAAAGATAGCATTTAATTCAGTGTTTGTCTCAGTGACTGGCTGCAACGTCAGAAGACTGCACAATGGCGTCAGACCAATCTGCCGTTTCAGCCAATGGAAGCCGATTCGGGAAAAAGGGAAGAGCAAGTATAAGGTATTCAAGACGTAAAGATCGCCTTTCAAGGCGGTGTTACCGCCATGGAGGTAGACGTATTGTAGCCAGACGGACCTGTTAACGCTGAAGCAAGAGGAGAAGAGGAGCATTTGTTTAAACTGAAACTCCTGTGGGAGCTCTGATGTGGCAGAACGACAGATTAATTGTCTGTGTAATCAGACAAGATCAGACGTATGTCTTTCCCAACCACCCAATTAGACTAAGACAACGACACAGCACTTTCCTATATGCACCTTGGATGAAAGGTAGACAAGACACATTGAAACCAGACATTCTGCAGAGACATGAATCATTAAGTACACAAAATGGTAATTTTGTGGCATACAATCGACTGTCAGATTCATTGAAAACTGATCTTTTCAAGTTAACAATTTGCTCTACAATGTGCCAGCCTTTGGATGGCCGATGTTACAGGGTATCCCAAACGTTTGTCATCCCTAGAGCTGGTTGCCTTTCTCCATTACACTTAAAATATGCGCGCTCTGGCCAGCTAAAGGTTGTCTGGTTGGTTTTTATCTGCTTTATATATCTGGTATGGGCCAGGTAACAAACGCGTACCTTGCAGATGAAATGAGTGAGTTAATTTCTTCAAAACGCTGTACAACTTAACAAAGACCAACAAAAGGATCGTTAAAATTTCAAAGCCGCAGCTCCGTGTGCAGGTAGGTAGTAGTAGGTAGAATTGCTGGCTAAGCAAGTCCTGGTAAATAAGTATGTCAGAGCATATCCTTGTTGCAGAAATGTGTTCAGAAGAACATATTTACGCAGTAGTACATCCAACCTTAATGACCTATGCCGTCCTTGAAGTCCTGTTTGTGCTTGGTGTGGAGGCCAAACGCCTTACCATGAAGGACAAGGGAAAGCAAGTTAGTCCTGGCACAGGTGAAATAAGAGAATGAAAATTTGTATGAAAACAATAGGAAAGGATACGGTAAATTATCATCACACGGAAGAACTGGCTTTCCACACTTATAAACACATTAAGAAGCCAAACACACCAATACCTATTTTATTTGGGAAGGCAAAATGACCAGCTTTGCCAAAGTTCAGTTCCTCTGTTCTAAAGGGATTTACAGAACTGGACTTTCTAGGAAGAGTACCCACTTCCACTTTCCTACGCCGCCCATTCCCGAAAATTCCAAATTAACTGGTTAACAACAAGAGTTCCAGAGAAAGGGGGGGGGCGCTTTTATGTAGAGTTGAGCTCTTGACGCAAGTTGCCTAAGTGCAGGTTTAAGCTGTATCACTGATGACAGTATATTGTGGAAGCTCTGTGACACACACAATCTATTGAGCAACTACTAATACCTTTAGTAGCCTGAAATACAAAGAAACTCTAAACAAACAAACATGCAGCGACAAATGGATCAGAGCCACTAAATGTAAAGTGGAATAAGATAGGGCAAGACACAGAAGGAATATAACCTTTAGGACATCACGTTTAGCATTCAGCAATAACTAATGCGTTTTCGATTGCTTCTAATGAGAAGCAGATATTCTCTACAATTTTTACATTGGTCACAGGACTCCCTATCATACATTTGTGCACACATAAAATATTCTGATTACTCCTGCGATCTCTACATGCTACCGTTACGGCAACATTGCAGATAAATCTTATTCATAATTCCATTTTCCATTGACAATCCCCAATATTATATTTCGTAACCTTTAGGCTACGATTACTTTTAGCTGTCACCTGCACAGTCCATTCTGACATAAACAGAGTGATCTTCAGTGACAGGATCATACTGTCTCTCATGACCAGGAACCGTTTCAATAGTCAGTAGTGAGGTCTTAGCAAAGAAATGATACACTGAATGGCGATGTTGTTTATAGTGCCAACAAGTTGGTGTATCATTGGTTGGCATTGTGGAGTATAGCGACAAGAAGGAAGCGTATCAGTCTTCAGCAGTGTGATGTGTAGTGACAAGATGGTTTTTTTATTAATGGTAAGCCTTGTGTTCTATACTGAAAAGGGAGCACTGTAGCAGAGAACGTGCTGTGGTCTACAGTGATAAGACAGTACTGTTGTACTGGTGAGGAGGTGATAACGTGGCAGCAGTCAGCTGTGTAGGTTGTAGCAAGATATGATGCATTATGACAATGATCACCTGTTTCGTCCGCACATAGAGGGAGAGTAGAATTTTAACAGTGTGCTCCGTATCTCTCTACAAATCCAGACAAATTTTAAAGGGCGGTTTTCCTTGGCGCCTGTCTTGGATAATGCGTATCCACCCTTTCAATTCTGTGTTTGCTAGGTTTGCTACTATAACTTTTGCGTCAATGAGAAGCATTTCTTCCTGAGAATCCACACAGGGGAAAGCAAATATACATTATCCATGGATTTAACAAGAAAAAACTGCCAAAAGATTTAGATAAAGTATTTTCCGATTGCAGTGAACTCTAACAGAAGATGGCAGCAATTTTTTAGAAGCTTTGAGTCCAGTTCTAAATCGGACAGGTGACCTGCAGCTGGTTGCATGAAACGCTTTCGCTGCTGTGTCTTAATCATTTTGGAATAATTTCCCTATACCAGCATTTCCATGTCCACTTTGGGGCAGTGTATAGTTATGAACGCTTTGTTTATGATCTGTGTAGGAGAAATTCGCCTTAATCTGGTTTTGGGGAGCCAAAAGCCTTTCAAACGTCAATCGACTCCTGTTCGGGGAGTAAAAATACAGTTTTGACGTAAAGTACCCCCACCCGACCCTATATACACGGTCTCTGAACTTCAGCTCGTGAAATCTGTCTTGCCGTAACGCTGATCCAACTTTACGTGCCATGAAGGATGCTCATATTTTATTCTTAGCACTGTTTTCTAGTGTCTAATTGTCTGGTCTCATTTTTCTACTATGGTCGTGGTGATAATCCTAGAATATATAAGTAGATCAATGACCAAAACAGAATGCACGCAGTAGCAGATTGATCTCATCAGTTTGGAAGTACACGGCACACATCAAACTATGCCAAAATAAGGCATTTTTCAATTTTCATTTCATGAAACAAACAATATACAGGCTTGATTTCTTCAAGCCATACAAGACATAAATATATTACGTTTACCTTATATGGTCCGCAACGTGCTTTGTATTTCATGTATTCTGGAGAATTCTGTGGCAATTTGTTTCCTTCTTAAGCAATAACTTTGGCCTCCATTGAAGCATGTTGAGTTGTTTTGTTTTACAAAAAGTTCAACCAGTTGCTTTTGTGGCAATTTTTTGGCTTCATAACTACTGTGCTCTCCTTTCAAACAAAATGAGGCTTGGGGGTGTTTCTTGTTTTTTTTTTTTATTGGGGGGTGGGGGTGGGGGTAGGGTTGTTTTTTGTGGGGTTTTGTTTTGTTTTGTTTTGCTTTTTTTGTTTTCTTTTTATGTGTGTTTTGTTTTCTTTTTCTTTTGTTGTACATTAATTAGAACCAGCTGAATTTTCTTCAGAAACTTTCAGTTAATCGAGCAGAGAGTCTAGACAATTAAAAAAATGACTGTTATGGCGAATATACACTGTATTCTATCATTCTCGTATTTGGATCGATTGCGATAGAAAATAGCACAACCCAACCCATGTGGATCCGAAAACGAAAACGCAAACGATGAGACTGTTATTTCTCTTGCATGATTTCCAAATATTTTATTCGCACTCCCAACTGCATCGCCACAGATCGAATCTGATGGCATGGGTACATGCAGGTCTGGGTTTCTTTCATCGCCACTTTCGCCAGCCCTACCACAGGGACCATCTGTTGAGAGAGAAACTGTTTATTTCTTCTTTCACTCATTCCCTTAATATTCTTCGTTCATTCAATCTATCTTTTTTCTATCTATCTACCTATCTATCTATCTACCTTTATGCAGTACTGGTACACTGCAAACCAGCTACGCTGAACTGTGGTACACCAAACAATAAAAGGCTCACTGTGACGAATGTTGCAGACGTTCTGAATGAAGGAGAACCATCTGGAGCGATTTGTATTTGATTATTAATATATAAAGCGGTTGTTTAAATAGCATGATTAGGTTTATGTAAAAATGCGTGTACATTTGATCAAGTGCCGATTGTTGTGTTCGAGCTAGCTCCTACGATAAACCTCTAGGAACACCATTACCTGCAGAAAACGTTAAGCCAGTTTGTCACAATATAAAAAGGCTGATCTATATGTGCCCTGTATAGCTATGAATGCCTATGGCTCAATTGAAGGTTTTTTCAGAATAGTAGGATAACAAGTTACAACTCTATGATACTCCAACAGTTTAATGGTATTTTAACTAGGGGTCACAAAGTCCACGCTCATGCTGCTTGAAAGCAGAGGTTGCAAGAAAAGTGCGTCATAGCACATAATTTGTAAATACTGAAGCCATGTTAAAAGCCTTACCTTTTTATTTTGTTAATTTTTCTTCTTTTTTTTATGTTCAATATACTTTCTACCAGCACACCGTAATGACATACCACTAAAACCAGCATCTACCTACGACTAACGATCACGAAATATAAAATCAAAATTAAGTACATTAGAATCAAACACACTTGCTGGCACAAAACACACAAACACATAAGGCACGTAATTGAAGAATGTTAAAAATGCTTATATTGTTACCACCAAAGCTCATACTAACAGTGAATCGAGCTTCTCTCTATATGCTACAATGCGCATTATCAACTGGTGAACCAATGATGACCCTGTGCTTATAGCAAACCTTATGACTAAACAACTTAAAATAATAATTGCAGAAAATCTGATGGATTGCGTAGTCACATTTATCTTAAGATTATTTCTAATTCATACCAATAAGGGAAACAAAAAATCGAAGCATAGCATATAAATTTGAAATTACAAATTACCTTCTTACGGTCAAAGATCGGTCCATATAGAAAAATATAACAAGATTAAGAATCATTGCACATGACCTAAAACTAGAAACGGGGAGACATAAAAGACCACAAAAAACACCTTTGGAAGGAGGAGTTTGTGAAATCTGTAATAAAGTTGAAAATGAAATACATGTAATGTTACATTGCAAAACATATGATTCTGAAAGAACCGCTTTATTTAATGAAATAACCGATATTTTCCCTACATTTACCACACTTCACGATCAAGAAAAAAGTGTTTCTCATTAATATGTATGATACGGAAAAAATTAAAGTAGTAAAAACATATTTTGTGAATATTCTTAAGAAAAGAGGATCCTTTTACATTTTTTAAAGATATAAAATGCAATAGTGACAATGTCATATAACACAGCTTTAAACACACACACACACATATATATATATATATATATATATATATATATATATATATATATATATATATATATATATATATATATATATGTGTGTGTGTGTGTGTGTGTGTGTGTGTGTGTGTGTGTGTGTGTGTGTGTGTGTGTGTGTGTGTGTGTGTTTAGTATTGGTTCATTGTAGGTTTGTATTTTTAATGATTTTGTAAGTGTACGTTTTATAGACGAGATAAGTACGCTTTCGTACTGTATGGTCCGGTTTTGTAACTTTTGTACGCATGTATTGTGTATAAACAAATTACTATAGTTGTATTTGCGTGGTGCAGTTAATAAAGTTTCATTCATTCATTCATTCATTCATTCATTCATTCATTCATAACTGTCGCTCTCCTGAAACCCATATGTTTCCTGCGACCTTAAATAAACAAGTAAAATTGCCACTTCGAGTTAAACGCTGTGGAAAACCAACCCTAAAACTTCATGATTCTAAACAACATGGTTCTTGAGATATTACATGCAAGATGTGCACTGCAAATTCCAGAGACTTTGAAATTGGGTCAAAGCCTTTGCCAAATTACTGTTTATACATCTCTATGAGAATTATGAACCCTGAACGCTTCATGACCTCAAGCCATCCAGTTTAAGAGATGTCTTGTGCAAGAATCTAAAAGCTCAATTGACCTTTCAACCTTGCAACTAGATCAAAATCGCGCTGATACAAACTAGGCCAAGATCCTTATGGGACTTATCAAGCCTAGAGCGTTCATGATTGTGACTCATCCAATTAATAGGTAATATTATGCAACATTTGCTACATGTGAAAGGGAGAGACTAGAAACAGTCTTGGTGACCCGTAAGTGAACTTCACGAGGACACATCGCCAAAATTAAATCCATAGTGAACAAATTGATCGCATAGTATTGCTCAAGACATGCTCCTAAGTTGATGTCAAAGCTGGTCGATCTGGATGTATTATCTTTTTACCACTTGTAAATCCAAAATCGGTGGTAAATTCAAGAAAGGATTCACTTTCCGATACAAAAAAAAATCATAAGTTGTTGGTATGTCTACCTTAAGCTTCTGGATTTCTACCTTGCTTGCTTGGTGACTGGCAGGTTTTGATAATGGATGGTCTTTGTTTGCTCTGATTCCCGGTGAAGTTTCTTTAACATTGTTGAAAACTGTTGTCTGCTTCTATTTTTCATGATAGTTATCAATTAAGGTGGTCAATATGACATCTTTAGATATTCAATGAGTACTGTATTGCTTGATGGATTTTCAAATCGTGCTGCTATATCTGGTGATGTTCATGTTCGACTTACTTTTTGACAGTGATACCGACACACAATGATCCCTTTAACTACGAAACGGCGTGTGTCAGAGATGTGTATTGAGTCCCATATTATTTCATGCTTTCATTAATGACGCTCCTGGCATATATGATAATGCATGTTACCATGTCCAAAGATATAACCAAAGAATCAACTGTCTTTTATATGCGGCTCATTTTGATCGCTTTTCAGAAAACCAACAAGGCCTACAAAATTACTTGGAATGACTAAATATCTATTGCAAAGAATGGAATCTTAATATTCATAATAGTAAGTCAAAATTATAACATAGCTTAATTAAAGCGAATTTTCTGAAATAATGAATTAGATATCTCCGTTGCACCAATGCTATTTAAGGGACACAGCAACCCAAGTTTAGGGAGCGTTAATTTTTAAACCAAAAACAATGTTTTGCAGCAAGCAACATCGAAATTTAAACCCTCTGGTCCTTTTTGTAAAATGCATGTTAGCTATTTGAAATATTGTTGAGGCTTACACAAAAAAGCTTTCAGTTTTCCTGTATTAAATCCACTGGGCCGGCACCCCTTTTCGTCGAAAACATTTAAATAAAACTTAATATGCAAGTGCTTTAGACGTTTGGTACATGTTTTGGGAAATATGTGGACGAATATGTGGTATAGTGAGCAACAAAATACATGTCTGTGATCACATTGTAAAGGAAGTTATCCTCGCAATTTTAACAAATCCTTACACGTGACACACAGAAGAGTGAATATAACAAAGCGTAACGATGTAACTGTAAAGTTACCAAAAGTAAAGTCCATGGGCAAATATCTAACCAACATCCTTTGAATTATTGCGGCAATAAATGCATGAACAGCTGAAACAATCTGAGTATTTTAAATAAAAGGGGGGAAAACCAGCATATTCTGCGAAGAAAAGGAAGCAATCTTTACAATTCTTTCGACCAATAAAACTGCACAGAGGACAAAAACATTATGTCCAGTATCCCCCCTATATACAGTACACAAACAGTTGAGTGAACTCCCAACACCAAATAGTGAGATGACAGTTTAATTGACTGGAACTGAAACATAAGCCAGTGTGCTTATCAGGTTACATTTGTCGCAATGTCATGGTTGAAAAACTGATGGTATTTTGTGGGTATGGTGACTGATTGGAATACAGTCCGGCTTTATTCTGGTTCTCCTGGCTATCATTATAGATTCTACAACATATGACCTCCCCAGCTCAGGGAGTCTGAAGCGGGTGCCACTGGTCGCTGAAGTGGTTCGTGGTTTCCACATTGCACGTCAAAATCAACTCACCCCCCCCCCCAAAAAATGCCTTATATGTATAGTTTCCCCAACTATCTTATTTCCTTTACCTGATCATTATAAGCGTCAGTCTGTTTGTATAAACCGGTCTACCTGTCTGACTGCTAACTCACCCAATCATCCAGCCAGACATTTAATCTAGCAATCTAGCAACCCATCAATCTATCTACCGATTTATTGATCAATCCATCTATCAGCCAATTCGTCATTTTTCCATCCATTCATTTATCATTTATTAATTAACGACACTGGAACATATTTGGAACAATGACATTTCTTTTACCTTGCTCTTGACCTTCATCCACATCACTTCAATATCATAGCATACGCAGTGCAGCTCAGCTCCGAGAGTTTCCAAATTGCCCGTGATTGATATGAGCAAAGCACATTGCATGAAGACAAGTATTCATTATATAAAGACTTCAAACAACTAACGCGCCACTGTAAGCACTGACTGCAGCTTCACTGTGCAGCTGCATGATTTAATTATCTCTCGGAGTGTGATTGTTCAATTAATATGAATATTTAACTTATATTACGTGCATAGTATAAGCTTCCATAAATTCTAGTGCTGTCTAAAAAGAAAAAAGTGCAAAAATCGCATCCGCAGGTACATTTGGTGCACTTCGTTGGTATTGCGCTGTACAATTATAAGTACTTTCCGCTCCCTTTGTCTCTCATACTCTATCAGTTGTACATTGACCGAAGTACACATCTTTATTCAAAATTTGATTGTTGTTTGTTTTCATGTTAGTTTACCTAGTTGTCCTTGTTTGCAATCCTTGGTCAAATTAGTTCATGCCTTTGGCTTTATAAAATGAGGTATAACCTTCTGATTGTCATATATCATGGATTCAGACTCACACATCAGCACCGTCATTGTTTACAATTACTCGTACATGTACTTGGGTAACAGAAGTATCGTAATGACCATTGTCAAGAGCATTTCACAAGGTGCGATATGCAGTGAATGCCGATGAAACTGTGGACATGTTTGCTGGAAAAGTTTTACTATTTACCATACACTTCAATCTAAAAATGTGATGAAAAAATTCCTGTTTATTACACACGATGTCGGCGTGTCAAAGTAAATGAATCAATTCGCACCACAATGAGTAATCCCGCCCGTCATTAAACGCGTGTCTCTGAGCAATATCGTTCATACTGCCTTTCGTGTAGAAACAATGCATTACTTCACAGTCGATAAAAGATTCGTTCCATCCTACAGCCTTCAATCTTGACGATTGCTGCTATGCAGGGTGCGCCCAGCGTTTTGCACGACCGATCGTAGCGGAGCAGAATGAGACAGCGCCAATACCAGTCGGTTCTCTATCACAAAAGTCACATCACAGAGCTTTGGATTTCTATAGCGAGGTACTGATAATGCATGATCTTGTGCATTTTGGCTCAATTTGTTACAAGAACATGTGTTTATCAGTCTTACCCGCAGCAAAGAAACAAACACAAGGATAAACATAACTAGTCTACATGATTAATTGACCAATCAGCTCATATAAAAAGGTACTGCTCACAAACGTCTTTGCATAAGGTGATTATTAATGACATTATACTACCATAGTTTAATTCGTGGTGTATACTCACATGATTTGCAGCAATGCATTGACCGAGTCACTGTCCAACATTCGTAAGTACAGCACTAGAAGTCCTATTTCATTTCTATTTTACATCAATGACCAATTACAATATGTTTCAGAGAGGTGTCGTAATCTCTTTTTCCTTTTCACCCTCATACACGCCTCATCAAATGACGTCAGTGAAATAGAATGGTGCATCTAGCGTTGAACAATGGTATGAAAGAAAACATTGTATATAAAGCTGAATACACGTTCTTACTCCTTTTTATCAGCATGTATGGTGAGCTTGCTGCCGACTGAATTGTTTTAAGAATCTTGGTGTGGTTATTGACGATGAACTAAATTAGCAACACCACTTCACCTACAAAAAAGCAAGTTAATAGTAAACGTGAGCTATAAACAGATAGAGGTGCTGCCCTTGAATATATAAATTTTCTTAAATGCGATGTGATCATTACTTCCTTGAAGCAGCACCTTCCTTCAAAGAGAAACTAGTGTTCTGGCCCCACACGGAGAGCTGATAACAGCGGGTCACATCTATCCTGCTATACAATAACCTTCATGGTGTATTAATACGACAGATAGCAGATGGCTCAAGCAGAGCAAATAGCCAAACTGATTTGTGATTTCGCTAGGATACTCTCTTCTTAAAGAGGTTGGAAAGGAGATATAAAACTTGATGAGTATGAAAGTTGCATAACGATGGAAATGAAGTTACAGCTGTAGCTCCAGGATGGCATGGAGTTCAGAATTGAAAAGATAAAATATTCTTTAATAGTTTAAAGAATGGCATAAAATAGTTATCGATACATATTTTCATATGTTTTCTTGATGTTTTTGTAATTTTTTTTTTTTTGCAAAGATGCGTACTCAAGATTTGGAAACTTTATGTCGTCTTTGCAGCAAAAAAAATTAAAAACATACTTATTTAGCTTAGACACGGAGCCACTACTCAGAGAGACATGCGCACACAGGCTCCAAAACATGTTCTAGGTAGTTACATGCTGAAGACCCTTTAATTTATTTCAGCTATTACAGCTTGTTTTAAAATTCTACAGAAGAACGTGCGCACTATGGGCAATAGTACTTCCATATGCATATAGGTTAGACAATGACAGGTTAGCTTATGGAGAGTAGAGTTCGGACTGCTGAATACGGTGATGACTACTAGGAAGTGGTGATGGAGTAAAATACACAAGTACAAGTCACACATACAGCAAGGGCAGAATAAGTCCATGTATTTTGAAGCGTTGCGATGTTGAAAAACAAATTAAAAATCTAAGAAAAAATCTACAGATATTGAACTATTTGAAATCCATGTACTGCTTCAGAAACTTTACAATGTGACATGCATCAATAACCAAGAGTGGACACATATTCTCTACTTCCTGTCGCACGACAGAAATCGCTGCCATACATCATCTGTGGTGGATAATGTTGAAAGTGTTCGACTCACATATGTGATAGATGAACACAAAGTGCCCCGAAGCATTTCTACTGTTGAAAGAGCTGGTAGGTGCAGTTTATATGTTTATGGGAAGGATGTTAAAACGTTCATGGACACAAAGGATGTGCTTAATACAAACATTACAATTGAATACTTGTCAAAAGTAAAGCATCCCAAAGTGTGTGAAGGGAACAGATGATGTGAACAATTGTGTCAGCAACGAAGGAAACGGCCAAATGTGCAGCTCGTCTCAAATGATGTAACATTAGTGGCTGAGAAAGCTATAGGAGGTCGGAGCGCCATATAAAGTGCTAATTGTTACATGTTGGAACGGCATCACATTATGATGCGTGTTATGTTTATAGGAATTACTTGATAGTGATGCTAAAAACAAGCAAACCTGCATCTCTCAGTGTAACTGCATCCTCCGGTATAAGAGATAAATCTCTGTCTCATAAAAAACCTATCACAACAAAAGATTGGGTTACTGCAAGAAAAGGCAAAGATTGAAGGGAAAACGCACCTCAGAAGCAGAATTTGGAGGGAAAAAGCTGCCGCTACCAAGTGTAGTTGCAGAGGATGACTTGCCAAAGGAATCGGAGGAAGTAATGGAGTTGCGTCTATTTGGTAAGGACTCAATGAAAACCAATTTGAATAAAAACATAAAATATATGATGATATGATGCCAAAAGTGAGAGATACACTGCAACAGGGCCAGACACCATCTTACAGAAAGATTAATCTAGCGTTCGATGAAATTAAGACCAAAGAGGGTCTAGCTTACTCAATTGCTTACAGTCGATTGATAGGATTGTGTGACTTAGAAGATGGTAATAATGAATTGTCCAGGCTGACAGATGATGAGGACACAGGTCTACCATTGGCGCTACACGTGATTCCCTTCAAGGCACATGGAGTCTCCTTTGACCTTCAGGATGTGTTTGGCCACGTTTCCTGTATAGTGTTTGTTGGATTCCAGCTTTACTAGGCTGTTTAGATGGCAGTTGGTCATTTGGAGTGTAGGACTACAAGTTCAATCATGCATATGTGATCGCACATTTTCAAACAAGGAATTCTTCTCCACACACTCAAATGATCCCCATTGTGACAATATAATGCGCTACACTCCAAATCTATTTCGACCAAGGCAAAACATATATGTAAAATGTAATATGTCACATTCAATGAAAATCACCAGAAATAAATAGGAGAATTCCGGCTGGAATGGCAAGACTGCGTTTCTGTAGATACGTATCAATGCCAAATATGCACTGCCTGTAAATATTTTGTGATTTTCGCAAATTTTCTTTGTCATCAATTACATATAAATTTTCAAGACTGGTATAAAAAGTGTTAGCATTGCATTCAGTTGAATATCGGACTTCATAAGTTTCTAAGTGTGGTGACTACACGCAGGTCTTATGGTTTCTATGTGTAGCTCTTTGAAAGTCAATAGATAATAGTGCTTATATTCTACTAAATATAAACTATATTTCCTTACGCCATAGTGAGCCCTTTGTTTTTTTCTATTTTGTAGAGACGTCCTCGTGTGGTTGTATTGGTATTTAATTCCGTAAACCCTGTGATACATTTCTATTGTAATCTCCTTTAGGGGTCTAGGATCTTATAGACCTTTACCATATCTCATATTACCCTTCTATAAGATACTGTGCACATATCTAATTTTCGAAGTCTGCCAAAATAAGATAGTTCATTTTATCCTGGCACATGCTTTGTTGCCCTTTGTTGGACATTTTCTACAGCTATAATATGTTTCTTTCAATGAGGACACCATGTTTGGAATGCATATTCCAGCACCGGTCTTACAAGTGTGCCTTGTCTTCTTGATTGAAACAAGATGTACATAAAATACTGAACACTTTTATATCAGATATGCCTCCATATAAATGTATATTCAAACAATAATAATAACCATTTATCAAAATTGTTGTGTTCTTTAAAGGAAATTCCATTTAATCTTGTTTTCTTAACACGTTGGTGGCATAACTACTTGGACATGAATTCATGAATATATGCCATTGCAGAAGTATCATGTGAATGATATTTTGCACAGAAATGTAATTTTTCGCGTTGTGTGACCATTAAATTGTCACACACAGTCGGTCAGTTGTGATCATCATTTGGAGACTGGAGCTGCGGATCGCTTGAGAAATGTGTTCAATATTACTCAAGATGGCTATATTTTTCTGTATCCCCAACTTAGAATGAGCGTCAGGTTCGCAGCCACGGTACAAATTTTGTTCATTGACCATTCTCATTTTTTATTTCTATAATATATTTAGATACAGGGCAGAAATGGTACTCTTAACTTTTTTCCCCATTAGGTAAAAACAGAAGTAATAATTGTTGCTCCAAAACTTTATTTTTACCAACAGAAGCCTAATGTTTAATTTGTTGAATGACATATCTCAGTTATCGAATTTTTTTATCCTGCTCTGGGTATGAAATTTAACGTATGTATAGAAGCTCTTGAAGCATATAAACGGGCAGAAAATATCATTATAACAGGGATACCAGAATCAAACAAACGATTTGATAAGTATGTTTGTTACAAATGCAGAAAAATGCAAGCTGATTTTGGAAAAAATTGACAGATCACAACCTCAACTTGTTTGTATCGAAAGAACTGCTATACCAAACTAAAAACAGAATCGTCCATTGAAGGCCAAACTAACAAACCCCTTGGACAGGAACGACATCGTAGAGGATGCCAAGAAATCAGAGGAATGTGGTGACGTGTATAAAATCTTTATATAGAAAGACATACTTCTCATGATTAAGAAGTTCCAAAGATTACACGTGGTGACAAATGCGGCGAAAGCAAATCCAAAAACTAAGGGAAAAATGTTACATATGATCAAACTAGCAGGCGATGTCTTAGTAGACGACCTTGTTATTGACTGCTTCAAACAGCTATTCCTTCACAAAAAGTGTAAAGCCAAAATTAAAAATTTCTAGCACTGAATATGCACAGAGGTTTATCGCAATAAGAGGAAAAAATCTGCATACAATTCATACAACCATATGATATCATAATCTTTAATGAGTTGAATCTAGTTTCTCTTTATCAGTCCCTCATTTCAAAACAATAGGAAGCCCAGCCATTTACGATCTAGAGCAATATGGCACTTGAAGTATTGTTTCCAGCCACTACTGGCAATATACATAAAATATGAGCTCTCATAAGGATCAGATATGGTTGAACATTTCATTACTACCAATCTTTCTCGTATGGTGGTTGCTACCTTGCCCCAAAGGAATCGCCGTTTTGTTAACCTGCATCTTTTACATGTTCACAAGAACAAGTTCTTACATCTGAAAATATACCTGTTCAACTTGGATATTTTTATTACAAGAATTCTAGGCCTAACTGTGTTTAAAACTCCCGACAGTTTTTATATTGACAAACCAGAAAAGAGTACAAATGGACACCAAAAAACCTTAGTAATTCTTTGCAAAGCACAAAATCTGCAGAACGTAAATCAATTAACATACAAAGATATGACTCTTGGGCGAGGGCAAACATTCCACCAAGAAAGCCTATGTATATCTCAAAGTGACTGGGCTATATGTTCGACAACAGCCATTTCTTATATCACCAACTTTTCTGTGGCTCATAAATTACCTATCACAATAGATCATGCAGCTCTATCCATGGAATGGAAACGAGATCATATTTTCCTTCCCTTACCTTCGACAGAACCAGACTTTTAGTGTGCTTCATGGGTTTAGAAAGGTTAAATGTATCAAATATCAATCAATCAACCAGAAACTCTTCATTGATCTACTCTCTAGTATGGAAAGCTTAAGCCACCTTAATTCACGATAACCAGATACAGTGATATATGTCGTAAGGGACCGTCAGCAATACCAGTGAAAGATGGTCCTTTCTCACAGGTGGTCCCTCAAGGCAGGTGAAATGAAACCAAAATATGCTGATAGGGATGTTGAGACTAGTCCTTGAGCACAGGTGGTCCCTCAGCAGTGGTGGGCTCATAGGCAGGTTCTACATTACCTTTTACTAAGTTATAACAGAAGCTATCTACAAAACGAGTGTCAAATTAAGGAAACCAAAGACATATAATAATAGTACAAATCATGGTCCCGTGACAGATGCAACAAAACGATGGACATTTTGTCATATGAGAAACTAACTTGAAGGAGATTTACCGAGCCGTTGGTTGGAAAGCGGACTTAAATGTTCCATGTTGCGGCCAAAATATTCAGATGCCGAATTTAAAGTGTATTTTTAAACGTTGCTGAAAAGGTCGCAAAAAGAATACCATAGGGCGTTGATTATTCCCGAAGTCAATGTTTATATATGGATGATCCAATTCGCCTTAATGAAGTAGAATAAACTCTAAAGAAGCTGAAACGAAACAAACCAACTGGTATGGATGGTATTCTGCCCAGAATGTTTTGAACCCTGTGTGTGGTTGGCCGAGCTGGAGTAGGCTCGCATTTCACCTCTATGGCCAAGGTTAGATTCACAGCCAGAGAAGCAAGTGCAAATTGTTCCTGTAACTCTGACTGTGTGCAGTGGTTTCTTTAAGTCATTTAGTTTCCTCTACCAAACAAGTAGGTAGGATGGTATACGCCACCATCTATTGCATGAAGAGTAATTAATGTGAGCTTGGCCTGTTTCACAATCCCTGTGAAAGGCAACGGTCTATACTTATGAACCCTGCCTGATGAATGGATCATACTTCTTACATATCTGTTCAATGGAGCTTTTGGTAATAGTGAATGAAGAGTATCCACTGTTCTTGCTCTTGGCTCAGGTTTTCACAATTTTTACGAAGGGTACCAGAATGGACACAGTAATTTTAGAGGTATAAGTATTCTAGTTGTGCTTGTTTAGGGCGTTATCTTAAACGATCATTTTGTCCAGTTGTTCACATCTGACGTTTAACAAAGTGGGTGCCAAACATGAAGAGTCTGCCTGGAGCAAATATTAACTCATTGACCTAGCAAGAAAATCAAATAAGTTTCTGATTATTGTTTTCCTTGACTGCAAAAAAGGCATATGACAAGGTAAACCACAATAAATTGCTGTATATTTTAGCAGCAAGTGGCTGGTGGCAAACAGTTTTTGCTGATATTGATCAAACACTGTGTCAAACAAAAGGGACTATCTGAGAAGAAAAATTCATTACCAATGTAGGGGTATGGCAAGGAAATGCATCTAGCCACTTCCTGGTCACATTTTATATAGCCAAAACAATAAGGCCAGTGAAACTGTACGGCATGGCTGGTTCCTTGGAAAATCACTGTTCTTTCACTCATGGATTATACCGCAGTGATTATACCACAAGGCCTAAAATGGTTTAAAAAAAACTGAGACCTATTATGGGAACTGCTCCAAACATTGACTGAGATGGTTACCCCAGTTAAGTCAAAGTTCTTATGGGTAAATACAGAAAATGACGAACCTTTCATTGTTGATTATATCTGATAAAGACAGTAACATCGCATATTCATTCCAGTATGCCTTTAACAAACCCCTCCACTCAGCGGCAAGCATAAGCTCAAAGAAAGAGCAGCATGTTCAAAAATTTGTCTCATATTGCTACAAAAACAAAGAGGCTTTTTACAAAATGAAAGGCCTTGTGTCGAACGGCGCACTGACAGACTCTATATTTCATGGCTTAAAATTTCCGATGCACATGAACCCCTAATTCTCCACACTGAAGACACTAGCTGACGTGAGGCCCCAGAAATGCAAGGATTTTATTTGCCAAAAACAGGGGAACCCAGCTTGAAATCCCTGGCTAAATCACTGCAAATTGATTTCCTCAATAATGTGAAATCACTTGATAATTTCGAGAAAACTGTACTACAAAAGCCATGAGCCTTGCTCAACAATGCAGGATATTTTCCATATTTCGTGTGAAGAAGTTGTTTTACACCCAACTTGTTCAAGATGTAATGGAGTCTAATGATAATAAGTGATTTTTGCCTACTAGCGAACAAATGGATTTTTTCCTTCTTTGGATCTGAGACTAAGAAGTCTCCAGGGGGAAATTAATTTTCCAAAAAAGTATATAACAAAGTCGGTCTTGCAAAATGTGAGACTCAAACTCAATTTGTTGAATATGAACAGTCCAGTTAAAATATTAATGAAATAGCAATTAATCGACTTGTGACCAGCCTTCGTGCCTGCCAACAGGCCTGCATGGGGCCCAAGCATGTGCACTGGTTGAATTGTATCCCTAAAATACGTGGGTCATCTTAGGAAAATCGCATTAACTGATATCATTACATGGGATTGTCACACTTTGACTTCATGCTCTCTATCTCTCTATTGCTCTTTTTTGGCATTAAATCTCGAAATTTGTTCTTCACAAATTTTGTGGAAGAAGGGCTCACAAATATCACAACAAAGAGAAAACACACTTCAGGTCCTGAGAGCAGCCAAGCACAGGGGCAAGCAGGCCAAATGAACGCCTGCCCCATGAAAGTCCAGGCAAGTCAGGAAGCCAGCCTTTGAGACAGTGACCACTACCAGCACATCGGCAGTCCAGATGACATAGGATGAGCCCACCAATAGTAATGGTCCATACCTTGACTCTATACTCATGCTTTCATATGATAATAACATACATAAGTCTGCACATAACTCAAATTCAGCACCTTGCCAGGCAAGAGAGGAGGAAACCCTAAAAGCATCACCTTTGCCCAACACCTCAGCCACCCCAAGGCCAGCCTGGATGACGAAATCTTCCATCATCATGTGACATATTTTGATAATCCACTGCCCCAGTAGGGACACACACACATAAAAACATAAGAGAAAAAAAATGGAAAGGCGAAACTGCCGAATTGATACATCAGAACAGGGCTTTTGATTTGGCCAAGGGAGAGAGTTGGGGTAAGTGTTGTTCAGGATACTGTCAGGATTAAGGTTTGTATGGTACCCGCAGCCTATCCCTCTGCCGTGTGTTCTTTAACATCGCCCTTGTCAAAAAGGGGGGAAATTGTTACCATAGGTGAACAGACAGCGGCAATAATTGTGTTTATGCCTGTCTACCTCAAACACCATGCCAACGAGGCCTTAATATAATATAATCAAATATGCAACAATAGTCTGTCAGGCCACTGCTAAGCACAGAACAAAGGGGGCTATTGTTTATGCTAAAGAGCTCAGGATGAAAATAACAATATACCATGATGTGATACCTATTGACATTATTGATGGCCAACTGCACTATTTGGTACTAATTCCGAAGGGTTCTGCCAAAATTTCAACAGGTCTAGACAAAACCAACCCAACACCCCTCATAGTACTGGGCAGCAGTCCTTTCATGTCTCAGATGCACCAACAGGAGGTAATCAGCCAGCGAAAGTGTGCTCAGTTTTCATCTATGGCAAGTGCAACAACAATCCTGGCTACTACACCTAAAAGTGTTCCATATG
Organism: Hermodice carunculata; assembly: GCA_964020975.1. Classification (NCBI taxonomy): domain Eukaryota; kingdom Metazoa; phylum Annelida; class Polychaeta; order Eunicida; family Amphinomidae; genus Hermodice; species Hermodice carunculata. Next base: position 11,817,134 of record OZ026614.1, read on the forward strand.
CTCCTGTTTCAACAATCCGAAAATCAGAATTTTTTCTGCAACCAGCAGTGTGATGCTCCAGAAAGGCAATGTTCCAATGAAAATAGTGGGACTGAATAGGCTACTTGCACTGTACCCGAATAAGTGATCATCCGACATGAACACCACGTTCTTCACGGTCAGGTTTGGTCCCTAAATCAGAACCCAGTAAATATAGGTTGATTCACCATCTGTCCTTCTTGGAAAGACCTGTATATTGGTAACAATCTTTATGCAACAGCAATGTCTGTTTTACTGACAAGGGTGTTTGGGCCCCACTTTGTTATTCTGGCTACCATATCATCGAATTTGGTATAGACCATTTTAGCACTCTTGTCTGAAATATACCCATTGACTGACTGTCACGTTTGAAGACAGTCTTATGTTGATCTCAGTTTGACAATGGGCTGTCCAATCATCAGCCGGTATTTCGAGAAATTTAGTAAGTTTCTTAAAACGTTTCTAAACAGCTGGAATGGCACTACCAACACTGACCATTATTAGGACAATATTAATTTTTTGGTCGTCTGGAGTCACCCAAATGTGCCAGGACATTGCACCACTTCATATTATGCAATTTTTGGATGTCTCTGCTGCAGAAGAGAAAACATTGCAAAAACATATTCCAATAATCTTTCTTGGCCTTGAAATTGACATGGAAGCACAAGAAAATAAAGTTCCCAACAAAAATTAACTGAATGCAAAAAGCGTCTGTCTTCAAGACGCAATTCGAAACACAAAAATGACTCTAAACCTAAACAGAGCTTACTTGGGTATCTGCACTTTCTTTGCAGACCAGTCCCTGGGGAGTGAAAATTCCTCAGGCCCTAAGTTGCGCTAACTAAAGCCAGAGAAACGTTACACAGAATAAAATCAGTCAGGAGGCCAGGGCAGACATTACTACTTAACTTTGGTTTCTTGAACATTTTAATGTACAGCTATGATACTACGTCGCCGAGAACTGGCTCTCTGCTGACATCATTCAGGTCCAGCACGAGTTCGATCAGGGTTTACTTGCAGTTGGAAGGTTGTGGTTTATGGTTTAACAGTACCTAGGACATGGATGGGGTCAGAGAAGGTCACTCAATAGCATAATTTGAGTTATTTCCTATAACACTGGCTATGCTGGTTTGGAAAAAGCAACTGGAAAACACAAAGCTGGCTTTCTACTGTGATAATCAATCAGTGGTGAAAATTATCAACAAACAATCTTCAAAATGCCCACATATCATGTCTTTAGTGAGAAAATTGGTTCTAACACATTCACACTATTGCGTGATCTTTGTCTCACAATACAAAACTGGAGCTACACATATTATATGTGACACTTTCTCATGTTATCAGTGGGACAGATTCAGAGCTGCAGCAAAGAACGCGGCTCCTTATACACTGTATGCATTTACCAGGGTGGTATCCTTATTTCCAGAATTCATGCATGCTCAATTTAGAAAACCTGTAAATTGGCCAGTAGAAGAAAATTAGATAGTTGTCTTTTACCATACATATTCTGAAAAGCATAGCTTCATTAACAAAAAGCATCCTACATATCTGTCATAAGTTCAACATACACAAGATTAATTTACTCTAAGAGCCCACAAGTTACTTCTCATTTGAAAAAAATATTGGAAGGAAAGAGGAGAATAGGCAAGACGTTGGACGGAAGGCTACTGATTTGTTTTGTCATTAACAAAGCTTATATCTGCAACCCATTTGTTTGTAGTACAGCTATAGAATCTGTTTTATTCAGTGCACCTTTTCATAAGCTTATTTTGCCTTCTTAAGAATCAGCAAGTTCACGTTACGAAATAAAAAAAATCAAACTCTACAGACATGCTGCAGAAATCAGACGTATCTTTTCAATTGGCATAATGACACTTGTCCAGACACATGGAAGCAACAATCGATGCAAGATGCCAATAAAGATACAAATACCACCAGAAAATCAACACATCCCATGTGTTCTTGTTTGCATTCGAAGATATCTAGAAATAAAGACTCACAAGGAGGGCCAACTGTTTTGCCATTTTGATGGGTCAGCACTCACTTGTTTTCATTTCCGAGCAGTCCTCAAGAAATGCCTCAACTTTTGTAATTTTGATCCGTTCAAATTTAAAAGCCACACCCTGAGGCTAGGCACTGCCTCTCCATGTGCTGCTTCAAGAATACCCCTTGAAAGAGTCAATTCATGCTCATCTGCATCGAATTTAAACACTGTGACATGTTGGCCCACCTATGCTACCTGGACATAATCATCGTCCATGTAGGCACATATGACCTGCTGAGGATAAACAGCTGTTTTTACAGGTACACTTGGTAAATTTACTGTGTTAGTTGCAGACCCAAATCACAAAATCTATCATTGTGTTTTCCGAAGTTTATGACGACATCCCAGAAGCCATGACAACATTTTTGCATTCCAATCCTAATTCAAGATTGCTGTACCATACGCAACTATGTGGTATGGTGCTCGCGCCCCACTGACAAACAATTTTGTTGAAATTGGCTTACTATGTATATGTGTGTATATATATATATATATATATATATATATATATACGTACAGTACTCTCACTAGCCGTTGGAGAAGATTCTTTCGAATCTTGTAGAGTTCCATGGAGGAGAGAGATTCTGCACCCTAGAAATAGGTAACGTCGCTATGATCTTGTCTCATGATATGGGTTGTTCCCATGCCTACCACAGGGAAAGTAAATTGTTGCCCGCTTACTGTGGATGTCACTTAAGCAATGGCCCAATATCAAGTATGCTGATATCATATATATGGTATACATTTTGTATGATGTGGTGATTGTTCTGCGATGCAATTATTTCTCCTGCCTTCTGCAGAAAAACTAAAGCATTGTCTGCTTTGCGTGGATAGCTTGGTCATGGTGGTTTGAACTGATGTGAAAGAATGAGAATGTTATTTCTCATTTAGTATGATTTATTAAAGAATGAGAATTTTACTTTGGATATCCTTATTACAACATACCTATATATACTCATAGCTTGCCATTGTCAAACCTTTGAATGTATTTTTTTAATCATGTGTTTGCTTGTATTCTGTGTAATTATGGTTTCACTTCATTTGCCTTTTTGGCCAACCCACTGTGACTTTCCATATTATATATTTGGCATGATACATGATTACAATGAGATAAGCTTCAAGGTGTTTGGCAGTCAATTATTGATATCTCAACTAACTACATACAAAACGATTTTCACCGTTTCTTTTCCAAGAAATGACGTAGATGCATTTTTTTTCAGTTGCTGTCCAAAAAGCTAATTTATGTATGGAAGTAATACCGTTTGAACAGCATAGAGTAACCTATGGACCAAATCAGATAGCAGTTTGTTTACAAGGTGGAAAACTTTAGGACTCATGATGATGAATTAATCTTTAAACTGTATGACAAATGAGATCAGTCCCAGTTTTATATTGTTAGCTACCCTCTTATGGATAGAAATATTCCCATTGAGCCTGCTTATGGCGTGAATCTGTAATGGTTGGTTGAATTTGCTGGAGTATGAACTGATTTTGACAACTTTGAATTACGCCATACACTTCTACATGGTAAACTGGTAAAACTGGGATATTCAAAAGTAAAGTTCTATCTTGATCTAACTGGATTTCGACATGGCTTGTTTGATTTGTGGCGATTTTGATCATGGCTGAATCTTGATTACACTATTGTCCACTTCTGTTTTTCATGGATGTTGTCTGTTTGGAGTTTGATGGCAAATACACAAATTAGATCAAATGTTTTCCAGCATTTATTTCAAACACAAAATCATTGACTCACTAAACATTCAGTCCCTTTTCAAATTAAAATTTGTTCGTAACATGATTCCCAAGCAATGCAAAATAAAAGATCCCCCCATCATTTCCTATAAATATGGCAACAATATTGGATAAAGTATCATGAATTACAAAAAATTTCTTGAGGATATCGCAGAAAATCAAAATTGTGACTATATGTCTAATAGTAAATATTCTAATTTTGTTGATGCACACCACAAACATGTATTTACAGGTAACTCGGATATAATACAACATTCAGGTTTAAAAGAAATAATGAAAAAAGGTACAAAATTTCGGATATGTCCCAAGTTGAATATTGACAGTATTTTTCAGGATGTATGTGATGCACTCTACTGTATGAAATGGGCAAAGAAAGAAAAAATGGAATTTCAGAAATTCGAAGGATGGTTATCAAACTTAAAAAGAGTCTTTAGAAATACAATTTATCGTTACTAATCCCAAATTAAGAATTTCAATACGGTTAATCTAAAACAGCCTAAAGTTTCTAAAGCAGTCAAAGAACTACAAGATAGATTTGTAGTCACTAACATATATAAGGCAGGTAACAATTTTGGGATCATCTGCAGAAAATGTTATCTGGATGTTTTGAAAAAGGAACTTGGTATAAACAATATTTCAGACATAAGAGGAAATGACGTTTATAAATTACACAAACAATCCATTGATAATTTGATTGATGCACATAAAGATGAGATGAAAAGGAATTTTAATATCAAAATTTCTGAAGAGGACTCCTCTATTCCACTTTTGTTCTGGATACCCAAATTACATAAAAAACCCTTTTAAATCTAGATTCATAGCTGGTGCTTCAAAATGTACTACAAAGCAATTATCAAAAGAAGTAACATTGTGTTTGACTGCAATTAGGAATCATTTTCGTAAATACTGTAATGCAATTTCTAGAAACTGTGAAATAAATTGTTTTTGGAGTATTAACAATTCTTCCGAGTTTGTATCTAAAATCAAAGATGTAAAGGCACAAAATATCAAATGTTTTTATTTTTCTACACTGTACACAAATCTACCCATAGATTAAGTCAAAAGTTCACTTTCAGAATTAATTAGCAAAATGGTTAAACATAATGGTAAACCACACATAAATATTAATTCATATACAAAGAAAGCATACTGGTCACACAATAAATATTCAAAAAGTAACGTTAAATCTTACACTGTTGAAGCTTTGATAGATGCTATAAAATTTCTCTTGGATAATACTTTTGTTCAATGCGGACCACTGGTTTCTCAACAAATAAAAGGCATTCCAATGGGTAGCAACTGCTCCCCTTTACTGGCAGATTTATATTTAACCTGGCTTGAATTTAAGTATATGAATAAATTGATGAAAAAGGACTTTCAAATGGCTACAAAATTATCAAACAACGCAATATATATTGATGACATTGCTTGTGTAAATGTACAAAATTTCAACGAAATTGCTAAAGAAATTTACCCAAAAGATATCCCTTTGGAGGGTAACAATTCAGATGGTTTCAGAGATGTGTTTTTGGACTTGGATATTCAGGTCACTAATGACAGGTTTTGTATTAAAGTCTATCACAAAATAGATGAGTTTAACTTTGAAATAGTTAATTATCCTTTCCCGGACAGTAATATTTCCGATACTATTGGATATAATACATTTTTGTCACAAATTTTGAGATTTGGTCGTATTTGTTCTAAATTTCAGGACTTTGCATCAAGAACCAAATTTGTTTACAATAAACTTGAGTCAAGAGGATTCAAAGGTGTACTTTTGATCAAATATTTCTACAAATTTTGCTGTAAATATCCCGAGATGGTTAGAAAGTTTGGCTTCAATAATTTTAGAGATTTTAGACTTGCCTGTTTTGCTACTTAATTTCATCTTTTGACACCATTATGTTTAAACGTTCACCTTTCGGACATTTAGGCTAGCTTGTTTTCTGTTAGGTAAACCCCCAGGGGCTACAGGTAGCAAGAAGCGGCCTACGACAGTTACAAGCTTGCCTAATTGTACTTGATATCTGGTTAATATTTTCATTGCATTCTTTTGACATAAATACAAAAGACTTCCATTCTTTTCTGACTTGCCCTATAATTTTACTGTTAACATCCAAAGATTATTAGAAAGTTTGGCCGCAATAATCTACAGTTTTTAGACTTGTCTGTTTTGCAACTTAACTTTATCTTTTGGCATCTTTCTGTTTTAATATTCAGTATCAGACATTTTAGGCTTACATGTTTTCTGTTAGGTAAACCCCCAGGGGCTACAGGTAGCAAGTAGTGGCCTACGACAGTTGCATGTTTGCCTAATTGTACTTAAAATCCTGTTAAGAAAAATTGTTTTGAAAGCATGTTTTTGGCATAAATGCTAATGACTTCCATTCTTTTCTGACATGCCTAAATGCACATTTACTCACTATTAAAAAATTACTCAAAATTGACAGTATTTTCTCAAGTGTCACAAACCTGACACATTAAGTTGACACATTGATTCAGGGTTGGCAGTTAAATAGAGCTTAATTGTTTGAGGGGTAGGTGTCATCATGGAGTTTGTTTTACATCTCTGGTACAGGATGTACATTGTTGCAGTCCTTGTTAGGATTTTCCTTGGTTTGTACAGGTGGTCTAGCTGCAACTGTTTATTTTACAATCACTGGGACTGAATATAATGCCCCAGCTTGTTTCCACTTCAGTTAAACATTGGCGGATGGTTTAACTAGGAAAAGCTGTCCAGCTAGAAGGGATACATTTTGGTTCAGGGGTAAGTCAAATTGTTCTTATCTGAACCTGTACTATGCAAATTTGGTAATTATGGTTTGTTTGACAGGTATTCTTCTTTGATATGAAGCTCTGCATTTACAACAAAACTTCACATATTTAGCTAATTTATCAATTGCCACGTTCATATTTATTCATTATTATGTGGGTTGTCTTTGCTGAATATTTAGCTTAGGCAAGGAGCCGCTACTCAGAGAGACATGTACGGGTAAAAGGCTCCGAAACATGTTGAGTAGTTACCCGCTGAAGACCCTTTAATTTATTTGGGCTGATACAGCCTATGTCAAACTAATAATAATTGTTCAATCTTTTCCTGAATAAAGGCATGTAAAAATCTAATACTTATCATTGCATTATTTAGATTTATCTTGTCCAAGGAGGATTGTCATTGTATGCATAATGGGGGATTGTGTTATAAATTCATGTCATTTTACAATTATGTAAACATATTTGTATTTTTGGTCAGTCTTGCTGCGACAAGCCCTTCTTGGTGTTGAAGAAGATAGACAAAAATGTCTCTTGAGAGCAAAATTCAATCTCGACCCATCTGAATGGTTTTTCCACAAGATATGAGGATGCATATGTTGGAATTTCCTACAAAAATCATCAAACTCATTGTTATTGGGAAAGTTGTAGCAGCGTCACGATGGGGAAACTGCCCTGTTGCACAGTTACTTTTATGTTTTGCAGTTACACAAAATTCATTTTTGTAACTTTGTCAAAGGAAACTTAGAAGTCCAATGAACTACAAACATGTAAAGGATGAATTTACATTGTGCTACTTAGAAATACGCTGTACAATGATATTATATTTGTGACAAAAAGTGTGACAAACAGTACACAGTTCAAAGTTCTTTTCTACACATAGAGCATTTGCATGCATTATAGTCAGCGTTTTGTTCATTTTGTAAACTAACGTTACGTGATTTCACTCCTTTTCTACTAACATAATTTTTTTTTTTTTTTTTTGGTTTGTTTGTTTGTTTGTTTTTTTTTTTTTTTGCATCGGATGAACATGCCCGCTGCAGTGACAGCTCTAAGGGGTATATTAAACCAGTACGTCACATTGAGCCAAGTAGCTAATGTGATCAAGGTCGGTCATAATGTTCTATTTGCTTAAATCAATGTCACTTTTCGTACTTTGAACTAGCTACAAGTTCTTTAAAATGTACATTTGTGAGTGCAATATGGTTTTTTTTCTTGAATTGTAGGTTTGCCTTGGAATTGAAGGGCCCTTAACAGCGAATACATAGTGTCATTCATTTGAGTTAGACTGCCATGATCAGCCTTGTTCAAAATTTCCTTTGTGTAAGCCATAAAATTGTCAGACTTAAATCCCATTATGTGAGCTTCAAGGAAACTTCCCATGTCCCTGCCTTTATTCTCCTTGCTTAATCTTTTATGATGTAGCCCCCAGCATATCTCAACACCTGTTCTTCATCCTGTCAATATCTTGGTGTTTATCTGGCAGGTATAATGATGTAGCTGAGCCGTCCAACACAACTTTAATCAATTCTTGCAGCACAAACTGAGTCAAAAATAATTGCGATCCCTAACAAGATTGCATGATGTTAGAAAATGTTTTTAAAACTATGTAGGTGATGTATGAAGCCACGGTTGCTGCAATTTTGTACACATTTTTCCATATCTGCCCCAACTTAAATTCTTTCTGTGTAAACATTTGTTCTGGAGTCAATTTTGACACGTCCCTCTCCTTTTGACACATCCCGCTTGTCGAACACTGCAAAAATAGAAGAAAACTGTCTAAATCAGTTGCAATTTTAAAACCACTTAAGTGAAAGGGCATGTACAATTTTTTATGCACTCAACATGGTCTTTGGTAAACTGTATTTTGATAATAAACTTAGAAAACTGCCTGATAAACAAATTGTACTTATAAACAACACTACTTATATCATTTCACAATCTTTCAGTATATGTGGACCTTTGTAACTTCTTTAATAAAAATAAATTATTTGTTCTACCATACCTGTTTGGTCTTTTTGCAGTGGTACTTTTGAAGGTGGAGTTGAAGAGGGTGTGCATTAGACAGCTTCTGCAACATAAACAAGACAGAGTTGAATGACATTTGTTTACTCAGTTATTCCTATTTATAAATAATCTTTTCATATTTGGACCAAAATCATTATGTTTACACTACACATCCATATGTATTTGCAATACTTTGCACAAGTACTGGGCGTATGCACAGATATGACAATACTACAATCCTAGAGGCTGGCTTTGAAATGATTGAGACACACAATTTTTTCAAGGTTGCTTTCATGACATCCAAGTATGTCTCTTCCAACCTGTGGTCCTGTTTGGATTACTGCCAACAGGAAACAATCTTGCTTCAAGCTTAAATATTCCAATAGGTAACACACAGTATGGCACCTTTCATTAGCGATGTGTACATACAGAAATTTTCTCAGAAAACTGATAACTAAAGAATATCATCTTTAATAGTTTTCAAGCATTGGAGAACAAATACAAAGTATTATTCACAATGATCATCAGACTTTTAAAATAAAATGCTTTCAAAGAACGCGTTTTACTAATTTTTGTTTTTTTATATTTCATTATTTTTTTCTATTTATTCTTGTAATTTTTTTGTGTGTAATGCGAAAAGTCTGGACTAAACAACATTCTTAAGGTTCAACTTTTCCAGTCAAAATTTTGTGAACATATTAACACTGAAAACTGATGAAACAAATTTGCCTTTCTGATTTGTCTTTGTTTGTTTTCTCTACGGGTTTTTAAATACTTTGGTTTTGCTTTGAACTTATTTACCTTTTGTCTTTGTATGATTAACTGTGAACAAAAAATACAAAAATATATTTTAAATCCTTCAGTCAATGGTATATTTTTTATGTTTAATCGTTTAATGTTTGGCTAAAGTTATAAAACGATGATATTGCTGCATCTAAATTCTCTTTTAAATCACTCTTGTGTGATAAGTGAGATATCATGTTCATGATAGTTTTGTTTGCGAAGTTTAATGATTTCCATTATAAATCGGGTATCGGGAAACAACGGAACAGATGTTTACAAAGTATACGTATTTATATGTTTATTACATCAGACATGGTTAAAACCATACACAACTCGCTTACAAAGAGGAAAATAATTTAATTACAAACCTTGAATCTTTGCCGTCTCTTGCCTCTTGTATTACAAAACACACTGGGGACATATCCATTCACCATCACGAATGCCTTCTGACATCAATTCCACGCCAGTAAAATGGTACCTTTCCACTACACAGACACCACTATCATATGCCACCATACCCTCAGTTCCCTCACCCAAACAAGTACACTATACGATGCCACAAAATCATCTTCAAGTATCTTTTTTAGTTTTCTCTTCTCTCCAGTTACCAGTCACGTGGACCACTTATAAACCCAGATGTTTTACCGTCGGCAATTCTCGATCCAAGGAAAGTGACGAACGAAACTGCCGAAGTGTGAAACGTGAAGCCACAATAGTGTGCGCTCTGGGTGCTAAACGAAACTCAGCGTGGACCGGCGAGGGCGATAAAACTGCATGGATGTGTATAACACTGCCGGTGGTGAGGTACCCTGTGCTTTTGAAATTGCCGGGCTGCTCCACTATCCACCGCGCAGCGTTTTAATTCCTACTTATACATCATACAATGAGCCTAATTCAGATCATGCTGATACTGTTTGGGCCTCCTGTAGTACTGGCGGTACTGATCATTACAGCCATTACAAAATTGTGCCGCTGGTATTATTTTGCGTAAGCTTGAATTCACAGATCCTAGAGGCATTGACTTAGTCAGACAACTCAGGTGGCAGGTTTTAGAAAACCAAGGCAAATTTCACACGTGATGTTGTAGTAAATGAAACATTTTACCATAGATTAAAACAAATAGTCAACGTTTACACTTGCCGGAATAAATCAGTTTATTTTGTGTTTCCGGTTTTGTCGGAGGATGCATCAAGTAATTGACTAATTTTTTTTTTAATCTTGATATCAATAATTCGAAATTTTGATATCATGAAATGATTTTCTGTATCAAAAATCGATTCATTAGCATCATCAATTCCCTATTTATTTACATCAATAATTCAAACACTTGATATACTTTGGACGGCCTTTCACTTTTCGGTCTTTACTGATATCAAGATTATAGATATTAGTAAATAATTTTTGATATCAAAAATTCGAATTATTGATATGCAAAGGGGGATAGGACCTTTTGATATCAAGAGGAGGAATTTCTGATATCGATAATCGATTTATTGATATGAGGAAATGATTTCTGATATCAAGAAATGTTAAATGAATACTAAAGCGGCGACCCATAGACACTGGCCAAATTATATTTGTACAGCCTCATAAAGGTAATTGCGGACCGAATATATTGCCGAAAACTGTGTTTAAAATGCATGGCGCTATGAGAGAGAAGAATTAACTTTGGCCTTTATATTCAAGGCCATCGAGGTGTTTGTTCCTCAGAAGTCTGCCTTTAAATATTGATACACCACCACAACTTAAGATGAATCTGTTCTATCCATAGAATAGCACAGGATAAAGCAGTATACAAACAGACAAACAGCAATACACTGAAAAAAACGACACACAGGAAGCGCATACACCACGCTTTTGTTCAACAGATGCTCATGATTGACTGGTCATGGTTTCATGTTTTGCGGAATACACTAAATCTCTTTTTAGGGTAAATATAAAGTGATACATCTGAATTTGCAAGGGGTCAAGAAAGATAACTGATATTGTGTATCTGATGCATATGGATGTCTCCTGGTGGCAGGTCGGTATTTAACGGTTCTTAAAACGTTATCATATGGCCATGTCCGCCTAATGGTTCAGCCAGGGCCCTGCTGTCAAAAGACCACCACAAGACCTCGGGCAGCGGCCACTCCAAGTTTATCCCTGGACATGACTTGAGAGGGGCCGCCCTTTATCTGTGCTGTCATGACACAGCGCTGCAGCGTCAAGCACGACCAACCCACGCCTTCTGTTTCCAATAAAGCCAATCCGTCTCTAGTTTCGCGGATGAGCCAGGAAAACTTATTGATATATTGTAACAAGACTAATATACATTTGGTTGTTCCTGCTCCGTTACATGCACTCAGTTACAAACGTTTAAAGCAAGGTCATTGGGAAGCCCAGGATCATGAAATGATATTAAATTGCTCACGACAAAGGAGCATGTTTAGTTCATGCAGACAGAGAGGGTACAGAATGACTAGCATTAGATTCTCGCCGATAGGTTTTTTCCTTATCTCCAGAATTGTGTCGTTGTTAAGTGGACAATGTAGATCACTACTTGCCGCCTAAGTCTTTTTGTGGAAACGATCATTTTTCAGTGTTCAAGGACAATATATCCATTTGATTTTGAAACATTTCCAGTGGCACTCAAAACTTGTACCCAAAATTATTATCGATAAACCATATTTTCGGTCATCTAGCGATGACTAATGTCAACGAAGAAACACAAAAAACTTTAACCGAAATATGCTTTTGATCATGTGCCACTTGAATTTTAAATGGTTAAAGAACTTCGACGGATAACAGACCGATGTTCCAGTCAGCAGGTTCCATGTTAGAGACTACATTCAAATTCTTTTCAGCATTTGTCTCTCCTTGAGAAAATAAAGTTATGAAACGCCATGGTGAAAAATCACACGTTTTCTGTTTATAAATATACCCAGGATCAGGCGACTGGTATCCGTGGTATCAGTTTTAGTCCAGCCAATAGAAAGCTTTCTGAGATCAAAAAATCATCATAAAAGAGGACTGTTGTAGAATGTTGCTGTGTTCCAGCATTTCAGGCTAATTTTGAACAGAAGATTCTTATTAAAACCACACAGTTTCCAATACGACCACAACCTGTAATCTCACATGGCAACCGCTTTATGTAATTTCGATAAATTTTAAGATTTCACATAATGCCTTACGAAAAATAAAGACTAGACGATCCAACACCATTCGTTGCCACGCAACATACGTCCTTGCACTTATTTCTGTAAACGCGCCTGAACAAACTCCCAGTCAATGGTAAGTAAGGCAATCCATAGCTTCCGTTTCAGGACTTCAAACTTAGACGGAGGTTGTGAAAAGCTCATTTCATGTTTACGAAACCATGAACTAACGTTGCTCTGCACTCACATACTCTCAAGTCAATCATATACATGTGCTGACTTGTGTGTGTGTGCTCAAACATGATTGCGTTATATCACATTACAGCCAAAATTCAAATTCAGTTGATATTCGGATAAGTAAATTCAAAGCAGTTCCCTCCGACATGTAGGGATATTTACCTATTTATAGTGCGAAACGGCAGAAATCAGGACAGATACAGGACATCAGATGTTGTCTTCATGTGACAATTTTGGCTTACTTGGTCTTACTATCAACGTTTCAATTGACGCAGCCTAGACACAACTAAATGACTTAAATTCACTCAGTTTTGTGTATTAGAACCTGAACATGATATGTCCCGTTATTTGTTTCTGGGACCATTGCATGACAGATGTAGAAGATTTACAATGAAATAATAACATAGTGCTGGCCCTGGCAAACATCATATTCTATTACAATACAACACCTTTATTTGATACAATTTTGGCCTTTTGGTTCACATAATTCTGAGCCCTACTTACCCAAACCACATACAGTTTGTATAGCAGGACTCCGTATGCACTCCAATATGGATGAATGCATACTTCTTCTGTCAAACACGAAACACAGGAAAGTAAGTAAGCAATATTGCATTCGAAAATTTTCAATTGTAGCTGGAGAAATTTCTCAAATTCGGACATAAACACTTTTTATCTTGCCACCAATCTTGTCCTAGTTCCAGGCTCTATCGAAAATTGAATTAGGACACAGGGATTTTGTGATTCTCAGTCAGTTGGGTAGGATATGTGTATCCCTACTATTGCTCATTGTAGTTTACAACTTAATAGCTTTAAACGTGCGGAAAAGGATCATATGGTAAGTTTATAGGTAAAATTTATTAATGCTACACAAATTGTATAACCTCAACCATGACTACAACTAGTTTGTTCGAATCTACTTCAACACAAAGACTTTCATGTTTTGACTTTTCCGGCTAAAAACCCGATGTTATTTAAGGCCTTTCTACTTAAATTTCTGACCATAGATCATCCCCTGAGCTGCTTATTCTTCCTGAACTGGATGTCTTATGTCCAGTCCATGTACAAAGCTCCCACAAATATATAGAATTCTGGATTTTATCTGTTGCTCTGATGTTAGCCTACACGACCCTGGATATCCGAAATAAACTTTTCCTTTTTACTGACACAAGATACTGGGGTGGTACGAGAAACTGTTTTGAAGATACTGTCACCGGCTGGTTTTCTTGCTTCCTCGTTTTAAACTTTGTGCTGCCATTTAAAAACTCTGCCCCCTCCCCCCTACAACCCCCTCCCTGAATGTGACTGATGTTAGCGCCCAGCAAAGAAAAGTGACTGAAACTGCCTTGTGTTTCGCCAAACGACGCCAATTGAATTGAAGTCATCCTACCAAAATATAGCTAAATCTAAACAGCGGATCTCCTTTTCGGAGGAAAACGCAATCCGGCATTAAATACCCCTGTAAACATTAGGGTATTTTCGAAGGTTTTTATCCTGTGTCCCTCCTTCGAAACGGACGCTGACTGTCAGTTGAAAATAATAGCTTGGCTGGACTCGCGAGCCAGTACTTGTGCATGTGTGTGTGGGGGGGGGGGTATTGCAGGTCCTTTCAATAAACTGTATCAATGACAACCCTCGGGAGATACCCCAAAGTAAACGTTCCCTCAGTGCCTCTTGGATGCCTTCAATCAAATCATTCTATTCATCAAACAACCTCAGATTGCCAGGAGATTGTACTGGACACGTGTACTTCATAAGCTCATTGTGCAAGAAAGCAAAAAAAAAAAAAGCACATACACACATTACATACAGCGTTACCTGAAGTTGTGTGCCTCACCGAATCAAGAGGTCACGCTGAAGAAACATAGACAAACAAAAAAAGGAACGAGCATTGCGCACTGCAGATTAGATCATCATTTAGTATCAGCTAGACATCATTCTATATGTGAAATTCATACCAGAATCGCAAGGCTCACACTGTGGGAAACGTGTGTCGCATTGTGAGTGACGCAGTAAGTCAGATAGTTATATAACATTTTAATGGTTGACAGAACATTCAAGTTAAAATTTGGTGTCATGAGGTCCAGCATAGAATTATATACATAAAAATGAGGAGAGAAGATTGAGTGCCATCACTCATGTGGATGGCACAAAACGATAATCTGCACAACTTGTCAATGTAAGAAAGTGGACCAATTATCCAGCATGCATGTTATTTAGCGATGGTCCAGATCGCAATGGAAATATAGAAGACAAGTAGTTGGTTCAGTTTTGGCACAGTAGGAAGATAATTGCACCATGGTTATCATATTATCTTGCTGGTGACTATGAGGAATAGGGAAAAGCAGTTTTTAACTACGTAATTTCATTGACGCTGGATTGGGTTTTTTTATCTGACCAAGTCCATTGATTACTTGTCACATTTTGAAGCACTGGACATATCAGAGGTACACTCTGAAACTCCCAATTGCCCATTGGCTCTTTTTGCTTTGCACAAAGTCATGCCAAGATACCAAAGGAACACTGTTCACGAAGTGGCGATACGTGGCAGGGAAAAAATCTAGCCAAATTTAGGATGTGCTCTCCACAAGCAAAGCCACACACGACAGTTGCAGTCTCATTTTACTGCCTTAACAAGCTGCAGTGCTGGGTTAAGCTTCTTTGGCTCTTACATTTCATGGGGCCAAGATACGCAACTGTAAATCTGCATACATCCTTTACGTAGTTAATTTATACTTGCCAATTAACAGTATTTGGGGGGAAAAAAATTGCTACCTGCAAATACGTTCCATCAGGACTCTGCTTTTGATATTGCTTTAAAAACCGTACACATGTTCATGTATAAAATGGCTATGATCCACTGTGTGTGCAAATTTTCAACGTGAACAATATCATGCTATCGGAGTGAAATCTGTTATTAACTACTCATCTGGACCAAACGTGGATAATAATCAACTATCATATACCTGGCGTGGTGTAGCACTATCATTTGAAGCAGACGGTCTCCTGGAATGATTCCGTTAGTATATTATAGATTGGTATACATGACTCAAATGAAACTTTTGAAGATTTCATACAGGCCCTATAATAATGGTACTCTGCTGCTTAACTAGATATATCAAACTTTATAACTTGGGCTATGTGGAACGGAAAGTTGCATATCGTGCCTGACAAGTAGCCGTAATGTTCAGATTCTACTCGTCGGAAAATTTACAAAATTTTCAGTAACAATACACTATAATGTTTACAGAAGCTTTTCTATGAAAACAAATTAATAAAACTTTTGACAAAACCGTTAGCTCCTACAAATTTCGAATACGTTAAATTTCAAAGTCATTGACGTAATTTGTTTGTTGGGAAGTTTACTTTTCACAGCGGTCACATTTGATGTTTGTGTGGCCGTACTTTGCTTCATATTTTCTTCAACGTTTAGCCCTGTTAGGAGTTAGTTGTAAAGGTTACTGGGGAAAGGTATACGCCAGATTAAAGCTGTGAATTGTGGGTATGCCTAACGCAGTCAGTGATTTCCTGTGTGATTCTTGTGAAATAACTCTGTATCCCAATTTCAAATTTAAAGTAAAAATGGTGAAAACATTATTATCCCATATGATTCATTTGATTAACGTTATGTTACATACGGGTCTGCAGTTTTGTCTAAAAATCCAGGATAGGCATACTTCCAAATATAGCTTTGTGCAATATAGCATAAGTTATTTACCCCCACAATTCAAGTTTCAATACAGGCGTATTTTAATTTTCTTGTGAAAGGGTCCGTGAAGTTTAGCATACATCAGTTCTTTAACAAGCACATCATTTATTTTTTCAGCAATTGACCTTGCCATACGATGAACCTCTTAAAGAAAGAAATTTATTTTGGACTCCTTAATACTTACTAGTCTTAGCAAAATGTATTTCAAAAATTTACCGTTACGGTTAATGCCACCAATCGAAGAAAAGAGAAGACAAAAGTTACAAACAGTAAGGTCGATACAAATGTAATGATTTTGATTTCTTCAAAAATGCGAACGGTTAAGGTGTTTAAATTGTTGCTCACCTGATACTCATGCTACATTTTATACGGCATTGATGTTGATGGGTAAGACATATGATGTGTATCGCGTAATTTTAAAAGACATCCATACATCCGAAATTTTGCATGGAAAAACGAAGAAAATCAACAGTTCCCATTATTACATGAAATACACATCTTTCAGCATGTGTATTTAAGTTCACAGAAAGTACTATACCTCATATTTCGTTTATCTCCTGAATGGGGGAGGTGGCTTGGCGGCAAGCATTGTATGCACCTTGTAACCCTTGAATTCAGTCAACAATATTTATTTGTAATTGCTTGTTGAGTACTTATTTTACGTGTGAGAATCAATTGCGAAGTTTTGTGCAATTTGACCAGTTTAGAGGTGATCAGGTTTCCTGGGCTACACTTATTGCATCAGGAAAAAGATGAAAAAAGCAATGTGGGCCCTGTCAAAAATGTCCAACTATTTGTTTCCGGATGTCAAAAAAACCCAACAACCTGACTCGGAGAATCACCAAAAGCAAACATTTGGACACTTTCTTGAAAACAGAGTGCATATTTGTGCTCAAGGGGTGTTCACAGGGAGACCATTGTGTCCACTGATTTATACATAAGTCAGTTTTTTATTAATGCATGTTAAGCAAGCGGTGATAAAATAGGCAGAGACAATTTGATGAAAGGTGAGCAGGCAGCCAACAGAGTGGTAACTGATCAGTTGCGTATAAGGGACGGCTCCCTTAACCTTATGAGTCAGCTTGAGTCTTTTCAGTGGACGGAGACTATTCACTGATGAACTTATTCTAAGGTAGTCTGCAGGAAGGCGTCACGTTTGATTTGTTGTTGAATATATTCGCGGAAAAAGTTAATAAGTTGTTGGGACATGAAGGGTTTAATAGCCTAAAACCGTACAGATGATCAACAACTATATCAGCGAAATTCATATTTCTAAGATTTTGGTCTTTCCATTGTTATTACATATGACGCACTTTCGTAATGTTCACTGCAAAGTGGCCAAAAAATTTGCCACAATGCGCCAATACAACTGGGTCATACAGAGCGTTACTTCACAGGTCATATCTATCAATTAATCGCTAACAGAAACTGATTAGCCACCTCACTGGTAAACCTTCGATTGAACACGTCAATTATTTTTGCTCCTGTTATTGACTGAGCAACGTGTACCCATGCCCACCAGCTACAGCATGCTGTTTCATAACGGTCCTTTTACTTTGAGGGAAAAAACAATTTCTATCCTTGCTTGACAGTTAAAGTTATGAATAGTGATAAATGTTTTAATTGTAGCCTGCATAAAGAGGATTTTGATTTTCAGGATTTTCAATTGGAAATGCTTCCTAAATGTAGAAAAGATATGTGTAAATTTAGAAGTTTAAACAATAGCTTGCCACTTGAACCATGTCGTTAAATTAATGTTCTCATAATCAGTAAAATTGTACTCTATGTAATTAGAAGCTTGGAGATGAGTTTCACTTTTTATGCAAATATAAAGAATAATACTATAGCATTGTGGAATTCCCAAATGTATTGTAATTCAAAGAACAAATGGTCACTAGTACAAGGTTGCTCAGCAAGATTGTTAAATTTATGATTCAAAGGTTCAAATCATTTTACGATCCTCAATATTCTGTACCCACCATGCCTTTTTTGTATGTGCTATATTTGTGGGACTGTACCACTGTTAGAGGTTACAGGAAAATAAAGAAGTTGATCTTGCTACACGTGATTCAGAAAACAACCAAATTTGATTTTCTTGATTTACGTACACATGGGATACACGAAACCTTGATTTGATGTCCTCATATTAACAAAATTGGAAACAAGCTTTCTAAATTTTATAGGTATCTGTAAGCGACTTCCCATTTTTTGTCAACAAATACTCAGCTGACCTTGTAAAATTCACTATTTCTGCCACATCTTAACAACTCAATACTATCTTGGGGCTTATCATGTAATCGCATATTCAAGCTCAAGAAAACAGGAGTCCGACTCATATGTCACGAAAAATACAACTGTCACACAGACCCAATCTTTAAAAAAAATCCCGAATGCAAAAGGTTTATTTGAAGTAAAGGCTATGAATGTTACTTCAAATACACTTATGAACAGCTACCAGAACATTTCAACGTCATATTCGCACTTCCACTCGCAAGTCAGTCGTACCAAACCAGAAATAGACATGTGCCTCGACTTCCCACACCAAATAAAAGAAAAACACGAAGCTGCATGAGATATTTCATTCTTTCACTTTTCAGAGACAACCTGCTAAGTATAATCGATAAAATTTACACTCATTCGTATTCCGCTTTTTCAAAATATTTAAAACCATATTTCATCATTCAGTATTCCTATATCTGCACTATTCGTTGTTGGTAAATTTGCAGCAGCTAGACCCCTATTGTGGTCAGAGCATCACAGCAATAAATGCAAAACATTGTCTTTCCATATACCCACCCATCCCCGTCCACATTTCGGTTTAGTGTATTGTAATATTAGTATATGTGAATCCGGTGACAGCGGACATTGTGTCCTCAACTGGGTCATCCTGACAGCATTCTAGGCATATGTGCTAAATTTAAAATTTGTATTATTGTCTTATGTGTGTAAACTGCAGGTACCTGAGCGATTTTGTTGTCAAATAAAGCTGTTCTGAGTTCTGAGTTCTGATGGTATTATTATCATTATCATCATCATCATCATCATCATCATCATCATCATCATCATCATCATCATCATCATCATCATCATCATCATCATCATTTTTGCAGAGAAACAATAGTGAATACCTTAAAATACTAATACATCATACACTGAGATCATACTCGGGAAAAGAAATAGTAATACAGAACTCAAGAGAGAAAAAAATAGATATATGTAAATCATATATTAGAATAACTATATAAATGCCGTTGTAAACTGAAACTTACTTAAGAATCATAAATCAAGGTCATAGCTTTTATTTAAGAGAAAGCATATATAGGAGTTATAATTCCACAACTTAAAGGTAGGCAAAATATACAACATAAAAATATTGCACTACTTAATGATAATTTTGAAACGTATGATCTCATGTCATTGCTGATACTGAAGTTTTTTGTTTGTTTTTTTTTTTAATGCAGTTAGAATGACTGACCTATGTTGTATACTGTGAGGGCTATTACAATTAGGGTGGGCCAGGAGGAAATTTAAAGAGTTTGCTACATCGTTGGCAGTGCCCATCTCAGTTCGCCTCCTGGGTACATCCGGGACAGACCGCCGGGGATAGACACTGCCCAAACCGACATCAATCGAAGATATATTTAAGTCTGCCACGCGAGGCACAAAAGTGCTTTTAATAGAATGACCGCATGGATATTGCGATACAAGACAGGTTTCCAAATATCTTGTAGGATAAGAAACATTGGAAATTCTACGGTAGATACATTTTGTGTCAAGCTTTAATGTTTGAGATACGCGCAACTCTCATTGCCTTCAAAAGAGCAGCCAAACGTAATCCTCTATTGAGACCTATTAAAGCCTTAAGTGCTCACTCTGAGCTGAGTTGAGGTTATGCATATTGGCCCTGGTAATATTTATGCTAGCAAAACCAAATGTCAAGCTTGGTACCCCTTTCGTTATCCAAATATATGCTTTTGCTTAAGAGTCTGACTCAGGTGTACAGACCCCGGCACTAGAGAATCTATACATAGCAAGACGACCTTCAGAAATTGGTTTAAACATATTTTGTTCCATTATAAAACAAAGAGACAATTATCATCTGTATTTAGGCCTTAGCATTATAAATGCAACTCATGTTACAGCACCACACTGGACGCATTTAGTTTTCACAACGTATTCTTAAACTGCCAGACAAATGATATCTTGTCTTTAAATGTACAGTTTGGTGATTGAAACAAAACGGTTGCTGAAGTGAAAGGACCAAGATAAGAAATGGATGTATGTAGGCTATCTCGTTGGATAATATAATATGGACAGACGGGAAAGTAATTGCAGGTAACTTCTATACCTTTCCCACAGCAACAATTTGGTTATTCGCACAAACCGATGGTGTGTAAATGGGCTTTTAGCTGGATGCGGCCCATTCACAGTCTTGCATGAATAACAGAAGAGTATCTATTGCCTACATAGTAAAATTTAGTCTCTTTAATTAAGCGGGGGCTTAAAACTTTCTAACGTTTGTGAGTCACTCTCTGCACAGCCATCCCAGATCGTACAACCATATTCCATGAGTCGTCGAATGAATGATTTGCATGTGATTTCTAGGTTTCTCTATCCAGTTAGTACTGTAAACTTTTCATGATATGAAGATGCTTTGACACTTTAGCAATGATAAGATCTATATGATCATTCTGTCAGAGGTCGGATCGTAATCCGGAGGTATTTATGTTGTTCAACATATTGTTATAATTGATGATTTGGGAAACAAAAGGGAGAGGGATCGATTATTTTTCGTCTTCCGAGATACTTACATAGCCTTCGTTTCCAGGGCGTTAAATGTTACCAACCAATCTGTGGACCAAGAGTCAACAGAAACCAAGTCCTCATTTACCGTATCAGCGGTTATGTAGGGATTCTCAACAATGGATATCAAGATTTATCCCATTTGTGATGGAATCTTTGGCTTCTGATTGGTTAATAGCTATGGTACACTCTTTGTATTACCCTTATTTGTGCATTAATTACTGCAAAGGTGAAATACAGCGCGATTCCTGAAACTGACCGGGGAATACAGCGGTATTCTCGTAACTGGCCTGGTAATACAGCGGTATTCTCGCTGTATCTCCCTATCTGGTTAGTGCGTCGATCAGCCACCAGAAGTTTCTATCATGCGAAACAAGCCTTGACGCGCTGCAGGCTACAACATGATGGCGGACTGTGAAGTGAACTGCAGCAGCAGCGGGTCGAACAGCAAAGAGCAGCCACAAAAAGTTAACGTCGATTTGCACACCTAACTGATGAAGAGAGGGAGGCGAAGAGACAGAAGGCTACCCCCCAAAACACAGTAAAAGCAAATGAAGGAGCAGCACGTTTGTTAAAGGCGTATCTTAAGGAAGCAGGTGGGAGTGAAGACTTCGAAAATTTTTGGGCATGAAATTACATCATCAAAAATGGGATAAAATCGTCATTCACTGTTTTAGTGTGAAATACAGGAAGTATCTCCCCCAAGACAGCTGTATTACCCTCGGCTTTGCCTCGGGTAATACAGCTGTCTTCGGGGGAGATACTTCCTGTATTTCACACTAAAACAGTGAATAACTAATAGTATCATCAGCAAACTATGTAATTTCAGAGTGAACAATATTCACCATATCCTAAATAGATACAAGAAATTGCAAAGGGCCAAGAACAGAAACTTGAGGGACGCCAGCGTTAATAGTACCTCAAGTAGAAGCTTTACCATTGATAACAACTGTATGCTGACGATTACAAAGATATTTTAAAACCATTTAAGCAAAGATATTCCGCTAGTTCCAATTTTAATAATAAACCTTGGTGCCAAACTTGGTCAAACGCTTTGTAGATATCCAAAAAACTATTCGAACTTCCTTTTGGAGATCACGAGCAAGAGAAGTTCATGATACAGGGATATAAGTTGGTTAACAGTTAAACCTCCAGACATGAACCCGGACTGTTTTGAAGGCAAAAGCAGATTATCTCCGACGAAATTAAACACGTATTTCAAAACTACTGTTTCCATTACTCACCCAACTTAAGAAGGAGATCGGTCGTTAGTTTTTGCGTAAGTGTGTATCACCTTTTTGTGCAGAGGCGTGACATGGGCCTGTTTCCAGGAATGAGGAGAGACTCTCTGACGCAATAATAGATTGAATAGACTTGTTAGTGAATTGCCAATAGAGGGCGCTCCCACCCGCAGTAAAATGGCACAGACTGCATATGGACCCATGGCCTCAGCTGTATGAACCAATTCTATTTGTAATATGATATTTTTATTTTAAATCCCTCTGAAACATAATACCTAGCAATTATCTACACAATTCAACATGAGGGATCCAAGATACTACTTCGGGTCACCATACAAACTGATTTTCTCAACATTTGAAACAAAACGCCAACTGTAGACATAATTAGAACATAATGCGATACTGTAGCTGTGGAACAGTAGCTGCAAAAGAATGATATTGTTAGCATGTCAGAAACAACTCTGAACATCATCACCAATCATATTCCACATTGTGAGCCTATCAGTTGACACAATAAGACATCTAAAAAAATATCAAGGAGCTTGGGAGATAGTATACTTCCCTGACGGGTGAGTTACTGTAAAAGAATCAATTTATTCATCTGTTCATTTAGCTGCTCCTTTGGTTGAAACATATTTTAATTACTAAATTTACAAAAATAATACAAAAGCACTGATTGTATGCAATTGGGAAAAAAGGGCGAAGCCCTATATAAATCTTTCTCGCAGAAGAGGACACATATCACAGGACAGCACAAGACGCACGAAACCAAAAAGAGGAGGACAAAAACGCCGACAAGACAGATAGGGGGACAGGTATGATATTCACAGCGTCAATAACAATAATTATAGTAAATTGTTTGTACCGTATATAGACAATAAAGTAATATGAATACTTGTGCAGGCGATTGGCGATCAACCAACACCTGACTTGAAAAGTTCAGTTACAGAGATCTAATTATGGACGGCTGAGAATATCTCGATATTTTCCGTAAGAGAACAATTAGATGACGCGTAGAGCATTGTCTGTAACGTAAAAGAAGCATACTGTAAAATAACAGTATGAAGGTTTGATCGAGGAACAGTGTAAATAGGGCAATGAAAAAAGTAAAGGCAAGAATCTTCATAAGGTGAGCCACAGGAACATTTTGGGGTATTTTTCATGCCAATCTTGAAAAACTGTGAGTTCAGTTGGCTAGCATCCAAACGCAGGCGTGTATGCTGAAGAGCTAAAAATCTATTGCCAAAGTTATAAAACTCATCAAACTTTATGGCTCTGATTATTGGTTGGGCTATGCTGGATTTGAACTTAGGGATAGAGTCTGACTTCCATATTTCGAGAGGTAGCTGATTCCATAATCTAATGGTTGAGGGAATGAAAGATTTATCAAAAAGGTCGGTGCGAGCTCGGAAGTGAAGGAGATCAAATTGTTGGCGCGTAGCGTACGTATGAGTTTCAGTAGAAGAAGCAGCGGAAGGAATGGAACATAATGGGTCCGGAGCAAGTTTATTAACCAATTTACACATAAAGGTTAGATTTGAAATTTCCCGACGTTTCTGTTCCTTTAAAAAGTAATAGCAAGGTACAGTGATTACCTTATTTTTTGCGGAATAAGGGGCCATGTATTCTTAAAAACGCCACCGTGCCAAATACTGGCGCAGCATTTGGTATCGTCCAGGCTGCAAACGAAAACAAGGCAGCTCTTGAAACTAAAGTTTGTCAATATATCATTGAAGGAGGAGCAGCCAAATGGAGTGCCTGTGTCCTTGTTTATCCGAATTGTGCGTCACAGTCATCATTATAGGATAGACATCATTATAGGATAATAAGCATAGATCAATTTACCTACAATGAATAAAACTAAGTGTTATACGTCTGCAGTAGCACACATTATTTGGATCTAAGACAGGTTTTGTCATGACAGGAATTGTTAGTCTGATGTGGAGCACCTCAGGAGAGACTTTCCAGTTTAAAATACATAAACATGAATATGCCAGTATGTTGCATACTGTATCGAATTAACAAAGCGGAGGTACTCAATGGTGACAGCATCGTTACCTGGAGCGCAGTTGCCATCCAAGATTTAATAAAATAACCGACCATTTCTCCTATCCAGTCATTTTAAGATCAGAACGATCCGATCTATGTTTCAGTAAAGTGTCTTTGAAAAAGTCGCCTATTTTTTCTGTTCATCACTTAGCGATGTGCGATCATTGACATCTATCATATTTCTGCAGAAATTATGAAACTGATTTACTGTAATGGTAGAAGCAGGTTAATAAATATTCAGGATATTTCATAATGACGGCAACCTAGTGGTCTGTGTAGACTGTGAAGTTGATAATAACCTTGGTTAATGCAATTTTGGACATTCTGCCTAGATTCAGTGTAAAATGCATTTTTGCATATTTCCAACAATCATGAAATGTAGCAGATGCTGGTTTGCCTGCGCTGGCCCAATACTGGTCTACCGGTGCCTGCCCATACTGTCCATCAAAAACGTTTCTGATCCCGGAGATAAGAAAAATTCGGGAACACCATGCCATAGGTATATAATTCTTTTTAAAAGTGTTAGTTATTCTGGCTTCACTGTCAACCAAATGAAGCACGTCATTAATGATAGCTACCTGATTATCTAAACAAATGGTTTGCAAAGCTTCATCTTCTTGCATGTACTCATCTAGGAAAGAAATTTGCCATAATTTACCCCTAAGAACATTTATAATGTAAACTTAATTGGCTCGATTTCCAATTCGGTCTAGGAAAATACACAAACTTGCAAAATTCATTGGGTCTCATGGTAGAGAGCGGTCCTGATCCAACTTCACTTTAGATGAGACTGACACGTGACCACTAGATTTATCTGGATCTGGAGATACAAGTTTACAAGCTACGATATTACTAATAACATAAGATGAAACAGTCAAATGATCAAGCCATGTAATAATATTTAATTTGTACTAAAGGTTAATATTAGGAACCGATTGATAAAACATAAATTCAGCAAGTACATAATATTTGCCTCAAGAAAATGAAACAAGAAACGACTATATGTACTGAAACATCTTCTACCGTACCAAACTCTATGGAGTCCTTTTTTTTCTCAATAAATCGATCTCACTTTTTTGTACCAATATTTTCGGCCCTCATATGCGCTATTTGTAACATACGTTATGTTCTGGGAAGTATTTGCAAACATGTCTAACGCACATAATTACATCAACAATACACGAGGTTAATTGAGGTCGAGTCCAACATGCTAAGAAGTGCGTGCATGAACATCATTATTTTTCTTACTTCACCTGTTTTCCTTCCGCTTCCATCGTGAGACCTAGCTCCTTCAATATATATATATGTATATATATATATATATATATATATATATATATATATATATATATATATATATATATATATATATATATATATATAAATATATATACTATGAACAATGGTTTCATCAAGCACACAGAACCCTGTATAAATATTATGTTTATTTACTGACTATCGTGTTTGAATAATCATCCTATCCATGAATCCTGATATATGTACCACATTACATTGAGCATTACCATTTTGAATTCTTATACTTATGTTTTATCCCTTTAATTTTCGCAGTGTGCTCTACATCACCTTCCCTGATATGCAAATCGCTGTAACTAATGGGTGTTAACATTCTCCAATACCGACTGACAATTGTTTCTTTAACAAGAAATATGGGGGTTTTTTTGAAAGCCTATTTAAATCCTGGTCCATCTGTCTTCCTTCAGACATTTGATTCTTTTTGCCTTTTGTGAGTATTCATGATTGCCATAATTCTCAAATGGTTCGTATGCTTACAGCATATCGCTATTCCCATTTGAAATCTTTTGCTTTTAACACGGACGTTGATCCGAACCCCGGTCCTACCAATGACAGTTTCACAAATAACTATCTCAAAGTTTGTCACGCAAATGTCAGCAGCATAAAAAGTACCGGTAAAATGGACGAAATTCCGCTGTTAGCACAGCCTGGAAATTTGAGTATAATAACACTGTCTGAAACTTGGCTGGATGAGAGTGCCTCTGACGAACCATTACTTCTTGTTAATTACCAACCGCCTTTTCGTAAAGATCGTTTGACAGGCAAAGGGTGTGGGGTGTGAACTCTGATTCATTCTTCTTTGCTTTGTTTTAGGCTATATGATTTGAAATGTCCTAAGTGTGACTCTATTTGGATGGAAATATCCATCCCTGAGTAAAGGCTTTGGTTACAAGTTACTATCGAACACCTGACCACCTGATCAGCCTGCTGAGATCTGACATTTTCCTTCTTTCTCTATCTACATCAATTTTCACAGCTATTAAAAGCGACCCATATATGCTAATAGTTAAAGGTGACTTCATTGACAGCTGTGCTGACTGGGACTCTCCCCATACAGAACGTGAACTTGCTTAGCTCTTATTAATCTTCTATGTCAATACAACCTCTTTCAGCTCATAGACGAACCAACAAGATTAAGTGATTACTCCAAGAGTTGACTTGATCATTTGATCACGTATTCACTTGGACTTGTTTTGCATTGCGGTGTTTTAGCTCCAGCTTCAAATTCCGAACACTCCCTTGTCTTCGGTTCCATTTTCTTTTGTGTGTTTGAGGATAAACTATTCAAACAATCTGCATGAAATTATAGAAAGGCGAACTTTCAAGAGTTTAATGCAGCACTCCCCTGGGTCCCCTGGGGCACTGCTCAGGAAATCTTCAGTTCAGATATTGATAGTGTGTTGTACTGGTCAAATCTGTTTGTGAGTACAGCCAAAGATTTCGTCCCATTTAAGGAAGGAACTATCCGACCAAGAGACAAACCCTGAATTACGAATGATATAAAAAAAAACAAATACAAAAAAAAAGAACAAAAAAAAAAACGCTTGCGCCACCGGGATGGCGCCTGGAAACGCTTGAAATGCATATCTAACCAACTTCTTCCATACAATCATGATGTTTATGCCAAGATTGAAAAGCCAATCCAGTTGTTAAAAAAAGTTCCGAAAAATGCAGTCAATCTAATCCGCTCCACCATCCAGCTATATTTCTTTACATTACAACATCTACATATTTTTTAACTCTCTTATAGTCACTCACATTTCCCTGATTCCTGAAAAAACGCTAATATATGGCCTGTCTTTAAAAAGTCAAAAAGAGAGATAAAAAGTAACTAGCAGCCTATTTTCCTTGTGGTGCAATGTATATATAAAGTTTTGGAAAGACTGGTCTTTAATGCTCTCTATGACTATCTCTCTGAAAATAACCTACTCACCTCCAAAACTTCTGGCTTCAAGGCTGCAACTCAACTGTAAATCAACTTGTTTGGTTATAAGTTATCTTAAATTTGAGCTCAGACCAATCTATTTCATGCCTCCTTCCTACCATTAGTAGTTGATCTTTGGAACAACTTACCGCCTTCCGTGATGCTGAGTTTCAAGATGATTTGGAAAATAGGTTAAACTGTAATACGTTAAAAGAAAATCCATTATATTACGTTGGGATAAGGCGAGTAGCTGTGTTACAAGCACGTTTGTGCATGAAATGTAGTATGCTTAAAGCAAACTTGTTTATAAATTGTCTTCTTGATGTCCCTAAGTGTGCCTGTGGCAGTGCGAATGAGGACTCTATTCATTATTTTGTTCGAATGTGCAAAATTTAGGACAGACCGAAATAAACTGCAAAATATTGAATATTGTAATCCCTTTGGCACAACTTACAAGCCAAACACTACTATATGGGTCAGAAAACTGTGCTTTTAAAGTTAACAATTTTTTAAGGCTGTACATTCATATATCTAATCAACAGGCAGCCCAGGGGCAGTCACATGATTCGTAAAGTAACTTGTTGATGGGTTTCGGAGTTATTTATCAAGCCGTCTTCAAGGTGCAGTGGTC
Organism: Hermodice carunculata; assembly: GCA_964020975.1. Taxonomy (NCBI): domain Eukaryota; kingdom Metazoa; phylum Annelida; class Polychaeta; order Eunicida; family Amphinomidae; genus Hermodice; species Hermodice carunculata. The sequence continues at coordinate 11,845,555 of OZ026614.1, forward strand.
CATGGCCTAATTTCTAGCTGGCTACCGAATGAAGCCCGAGTTTCCCAGGGTTCCATGCTCGGCCTTTTTTTTTTTTTTTTAACGTAGATGACCTGGTGGATGACTTTAGTTGTGATGTCACACGTTATGCCGACAACACAATCCCACTTAGAACTATCCAACATCCCGTCCAATTGTATGCTCACTTGAATGCCAACTTGTCAATCACTCACAACTGGGGGGGGGGGGATCTGGCATGTCATATTCAATGCTATGAAGTCTCTGTCTGTTGTTTTCTCAGCCAAAGTGTCCAAACCTCAACATCCATTAGTTAGCCTTGTTCATTCGGCTGTTCTTGAAGCCAACAACCATACCCATCTGGGCAGTACTCTCAGTAATGATTTGTCCTGGCATGATCACATCATCCACATAAGCAATTAAGCTAATCTGCGTTTAGCACTTCTCCGTAAACTCAAATGGAGAGATTCATGCAAAGCATCAGCTGGACTCTATCCCTCTATGGTTCAACCCAACCTTGAGGCAAAACCCTATCTGACCTTCAATAGAGTTTGAACTAGCCAAAATATGTACTGGTGCGTCAAGGCACAGGTCTCATACTAAATTGCGCCAGGACCTCTGATGGCCAACACTTGTAAAACGACACAAATACTAATGTGAATTCTTTTTTTTTTTTACAAAATATACAACAACATCACTTCAACATATCTTCCAAGCATCTCCCCCCCCCCCCACACACACACACACTCCTTCATTGGTTGTTCCTTGCGTCAAACTTACACTTTGCGTCCTCTGAAATGAAGAAACCAGCGCTTCAATAATTCATTTCTACCTGATATACATACATATGTGGAATAATCTGCCTACCAACATCAAAAGCTCCCTTTCTCTCCTCATGCTCAAATCAAAGGTAAAAGACACATTACTTGCTGTAGATAATGTCCCTGACTGCTATTCTTTTGGTCATCGTTTTGCTAACATATGCTATACTCAGATGCGATTAGGGTCACCTAGGCTCAACTATGATCTTTTCAAGGTCAATATCATTCCTAGTTCTATATGTGCATGCTTATATTTTACCTAAGACTTGAAGCATTCCCTTCTTTTCTGCCCGAGGTTCTCGTAGCCAAGGAAAAAACTGTTAGATGCTACCATAACTATATTAGCCCCGGGAGTTCATCCCAATCTCCTTATGCGTGAAGCTAGTAGCAGGCTAATCAACGTTCTCCTTTTCGTCAGCAAAGAAGAACTATCTAATACTAACAGCAAGTATTCAAAGTTTTAGGCAGCACAGATTTATATGGCTGCAACCAGAAGATTTTCTTTGTAATTCCTCTTTTTAGACTTCTGATTTTTCCTCCCATTGCTTCTCACTCTCTCTCTCTCTCTCTCTCTCTCTCTCTCTCTCTCTCTCTCTCTCTCTCTCTCTCTCGTTTTTCTTTATTTTTTCCCCACCGCAGTGACATCTATAGCTATATATAAACTGTTATGCATAGTCATGATCTAGGTTGAACCGATAATTTTGGAATATCTGTTACATAAATGTGATGATGTGATTTTACCATTTTCATTCATTTTTTTCAGGTTATTTGTCCTGTCTTTTGCCATAGCTTTGTTTTAATGCATTATAGTGTTCCCTGATGGTCTGTACTGATACATCCATAAGTGGTACATACGGGTACGTAGTTTGTACTGTCTGGTGTCTGTTCGACATATTTTCTAATTGTGTCTCTGTGTCTGGAGAACCCGTTCTAATAGTAAACTATTTGTACTACAGGGCTGTGCAGTACAAATAAATAAGTTTAAATCAAATAGTGCGTTGGAGTTGTGGTTGTAAGTCACCAAATATTCTGACATAATATCCAGCTGAGAACTCATCAATAGCACTTTGCAGTACATCAATCGTTTTTAAAAAGATATCGATCTAATTATTTTTAGATCTATTAAAGTCAGACATGTGGCAACACAATATCATATAAGTCAGTTTACCATTTTTGTCACTGACACCCACTTCAATACCACGATCACTGTTAATAGGGATTTCGTGGAAGCTAAATCCGTCGATGTGTTTAGTTAAAATGGAAGCACCTCTGTAGAGTATGCCGGAATAGTCACTTTCAAGTTCTAACATACCATATTTAAGAAAAAGCAGAATTCCCATATTCAATTTCCTACATGTCAGATTCCCGAAAAAAAGACAATTTATAGCCTCTTCAGAATTCGTTGTTACAGATCATCATTGCGTGTACAGTTAAGTTCCCCAGGACGCAACCAGGTATCCTGCAAACACAGAATGTCATATACCTACATACGTTTATTACGTGCGACAAAGGACTGTTTTTTATCCATGACTGCCTGGGGTAACTTGCATGTCCGCAGTTGAAGGAGATACCCTCTGCCCCTGGGGAGTTGGTATATCCACGCTTTGGAGACAAAAGCAGTACTTCAGTGAACTGTGCATCCTAGCGCTCTGGTCCTTGTGATCTATCATAGACTGTTCTGCGGGGTCCCTCCAAACATAAGAACAAGGTGACGCTACAGAGGGATGAGTAGTAGTCACACAGCAACGGTGTCCTTTAGTGCCATTTCAGCTAGAGGACCCGTCTGATAACCATACCTTGTGCTTAGTTGTTAACATCTTGAGTAGTACTCCTTTGGCTGCCTGGAACGCACACACACAAAACGACTTAAAAGTCAACGGACCATGTCTTGGCAATGCCAGGTCACGTAAGCAGAAGGCAATATGCCGGTTCTGGCACAGTTTTGTGGTGGTGGCTAATTTTGCTAATTGTGGCTAAATAGATGATGTCACAACTGTCGATCATAATTGACATTTGTCAATCATAAACGATGGGCAGTTGTCAAAGAAGGCATCCGTCAATAAAAAAGGACGGTAACACATTATCATGATTATCACCTTTCAATCATAATTGACATTCGTCAAACATAAACGATGGCCACTTGTCAGAGAGCACCCATCAATCAAAAATGCCGGAAGCCCTTAATCATGATTAGCACCTGTCAATTAGTATTAATAAGATTTACACCCGTGTATTAAATTGACAGCTGCCAATTAAGAGGTCTATGTCCATGCGGGGGGGGGGGGGGGGCAGGGGGCTTTAACTCCCATATATCTGCGCATGCTTCATCTGCGCCACATTGAATTGAAAGGCACATGCGGGGTATCGTGTACTCGTCCGTGTACAGGTCTGATTAAGGCTAAAGGTTACATCTGGTATTTTCCAGTCGTGTGTCACTTGTTCTGGGTTATGGTGTCAAGTCAATCAAGAGTACAGTTGTCAAGATGATCGCTGTGGAATCAGTTACCTCAAGAAATGAAACATTCAGCGTCAACCAAAATATTCACATCAAATATTATGAAGCCAGTTGTCAGAGGTATCAAATTTTCTAGATTATACATTTTTGGCAGATAATTTCTTGCAATCCAGACACCCGCCTTCTCCTGGCTGCTAGATAATTAATTTTTTGCTTGTTTAAGATACGCGTGAAAGATACACCTTCATGTGTTTGTGGTATATCGGGTGAAGATGTTTGGCATTACTTCTTTATTTGTCGTATGCTATTTAGCGATCGGTTTTCCATACAATTCGCATGTATGCTCCGTTCACATTACAGACAGTTTTATACGGCTGGCTTGGATGTTCTCTTAAAGTAAATATTGTGATTTATTCAGCAGTATTTGGGTTTATTTCCGAAACTGACCGCTTCAAACCAACAGCCATTGGTTAAATAATGGTAAAATGAACCCATATCGGATTCTGTTACATTGCTAGCTTATGATACAAATTTGCAGACCTAAAATCATATGAAATTACATAGCCCCTCTATCTGTAACGTCACTGTATTTGTCTTATTATTTCTCTAATGTGTAGTTTTACCCAGTACATGTTGTCTTTTCTCGCGAGAGGGATTCGAATACGGCTGTGCCCTTTTTCCCAATGGCTACAGAAATTATATTGTATGTTAATTGTGATGTATTTGATCAATAAAATACGTTTATATCAAATTAAGATGACTGCAGGTTATCGTATGGACTGTAATCAGAGGGCATGTGGCCGTATACACGCGCAAGACATAATCCTTGACGTAATCACACTAAAGAGGAGAAAGACCGTCACCCAAGAGTCCGTTTAAGTGCTTTTTCCCCTTGAGTACTCATCTGCTTTAAGTAGTTGAACATATGGCGCATACGAGGTCGTGTCGACGGACAAACATCAACGATATGCTTTTATTTGGGTAAAGGTTTTTGTAAAACTGTAAAATCTACCTAGTTGTGACAGTTGATGTGTTTTATGAGAATATAACAATGGATAATTTTGACAGGTGACCAGCTTGAAATTTACATGTTAGAATTGTTCAAGGAGCATACCTGCCATGTTGGAATTGAATGACGCTCGTGTCATATTTGCTCTCCGATACCTCGCATTCGAGAAATAACTTTTGTACATTGTAAGTGTCTTTAATCGGAGCTACGCCACATCACTTCTTCCATTACAAGTCACGCTGATATGGTTTTAGTGCTATACCTTCAAGGTGATCGAAAACTGTCTCCAGCGGTGAGAAAAACAAGATTGAATTAAGAGGCGCTCCGCGCTAAATTTGTCACTTTCTGGTCACGTGAAACATTATAAGACAGTTTTGGAATTCCCCTTATCTAACTGACGTTTACTTTTGATAGGTAACTTGACTTTACCACAAATTTGACCACTTTGGGGGGGGAGGTCCTTACAACCTGGTTGTAAAAACAAAATGGCGGCACACAAAAATGAACAAAGAAGGAAAAAAGGTAAAATTTCGCCAAAATAACTAAAATTGACATCGTGGGCGAGGCGAACTGGCGTGCGCCACGCCCACGATGTCAGCTCTAACCACGTGCGCCATTATGCCATAAAACCCTCGTTGTTTAAATAAAACAACAGATCATCAAGAACAATTCCATAATCTCCATCCAGGTATTGTCCCACATCACTAAGGTGCTCTGTAAATAATTCGGGACTGATAAGTGCCCCTTCAAGAACGCCATATTCGCTTGCGAATGGCTCGCTAAAAAGCCCCTATCATTAACCACTGTTTTTACCTTTTAAAACATGTTTTATATAACATCAAAGCAGTTACCACACACACACTTCGTTGCCTTAGTTTAATGAAAAGAGCCTCCCGGTTGGCAAAATCAAAGGCTTTAGTGAAATCAACGAAACAAACATTAAGAGGTTAACCTAAGAATTTCTTCTTTTGAATGAGACTGTACAGCACATTAACATTATCAACAGCTCATGACATATCGCGGGAACCTGCTTGAAACGTTTCGTCCTATGAGAAAACCGAATGTTTAAAAACAGGTCTACCATTTAAATAGATTCTAACAATTTACCAAGAGGTAAATTTTCCGATAATTGTCTGGGTTTGTTTTACCTCTGTTTTTTTGCACAAGGTATTTATGATGCCTATAGAACACTGACTGGGAAAATTTCCAGATTTCGAAATATAGTTATACAGGGCCGGCAAGGGTGGTACTAGAAGTTCTTCTGCGCACCTTAAGATTTCACCGCTAATTCGGTCCTGATCGGGAGCTTTTTAATTTCTCAATTTACGTAAATATCACTTCAATTCAGTCTTACTGACAGGCAGATTAGTTTTTTCTTGTTTAGATCTAGAACATAAGCAGTATCATCTAAACCGTCAATTATGTCAAAATAACTCGTTTTAGTTGTAGAAACATTAACCCTTCAATAAAAATGCATATGCTTAAATTCAAGCTAGCCTGAGAGGTTCTAGATTCTGTCTTTAGAAAACGAATGTTCTCAAACCACCGCCTAGCATTGTACAGATATTGCCTACGAGATCTCTGTACCACACATTTATACTCCTTTTGCAAAGTTAAAAATTGCGGCCTTATATGTATAATGCCCCCGTATACATGGGTCAACAATCCACACGTGAGTCGACAAAGACGAGGCGGGGAAGGAACACCCGAACTGCTGGGCGCCCTGACGGCTCCACAGTGCCAGTGTGAGTATGCCGCCATGGTGCTTCGGCCGCGCCCAGCAGTCTGCATCTTGCACCTGTCTGTATTGTCGGGCTACTACTTCCTCTTCAGGCCCTCCCTGTGTGTGGTTGTTTATCATCATCATCATCATCATCATCATCATCATCATCATCATCATCATCATCATCATCATCATCATCATCATCATCATCATCATCATCATCATCATCATCATCATCATCATCATCATCACAGGATGCATATGCTAATTTTCAGTCTATTGTGTACATATGCATGTTTTTTATTTGATTAGAACGTAAAATATGGAGTCTGTTGCTTGATTGCATTATTGCAAGTCTCCCTATGTGCATAGTCACAATATTGAACATTGTATTGTCCTAAGTGTCTTGTATATATTCGTCTCCGTGTCTGTGGAACCCCTAGATTAGTTACTATCTGTACTATTTGCGTAATCCAGTGAAGATAAATGTTTAAACTAAACATTTATATATATATATATATGTGTCTGTGTGTGTGTGTGTGTGTGTGTGTGTGTGTGTGTGTGTGTGTGTGTGTGTGTGTGTGTGTCTCATTACCGGTCTAAACTGGTGTTTAGGACAGTAACAAACAGTGGGCGCCTTCACTGATTTACTGTACACAGTAAATGCCAATTTGTTTGAAAGTATTGTCCCAACATTGTGCAAGAAAATCTGATTCCCATACTCAATTAAACGGTGTATGTGCTTTCGCAAGATGAGCTCAGGAGATCTTATGATGACACAACCACTAATTCCTTTCCACATTGCGTGCAAAAATTACAGGCATCGTGTAGTTACCTAAGGGACTTCTTACACCCTAGCTGTTTTAGTCAGCTTGGAATAAAAGAACTTCGTCTTCTGCAGGACGGCACATTCACTTCCCGGTCTCCCTCCTGCAAGCCCTAATAAAAAAGTCTATACTATCAACTGTGCAAGTTCTGACGCAAAAATGAAGGGGTTTTGGGGGGGGGGGTTGTTTGTTTGTTTTTTTTTTTTTGGGGGGGGGGATGTTTGTTTTGTTTTTTTTTTAATTTTATTGGGTTTTTTTGTTTGTGTTCTGGGGGCTTTTTTTGGTTTTTGTTTTTGTTTTTGTTTTTGTTTTTGTTTTTGTTTTTTTTTTTTTTGTTTTTGTTTTTTGTTTTGTCTTGTTTTTCTTGTTTTTGTTTTTTTTTGGGGGGGTTGGTTGTTTTTGTTTTTTTTTTTCTGCTTTGGTTTGTTTGGTTTGTTTGTTTGCTTGTGTGTTTGTTTGTTTTTTGTTTTTTTGTCTTTGTTTTCCTTGTTTTGTTTTGTTGTTTTTTTTTTCTCGTTTTTCATGGTTTCTTTGTTTTGTTTTAATTTTGTTTTTTTTTTAAAGGCAAATATGGCAACGTTCAGCTATACAGAAACATTGCATATTTCCATTTGGTCACTTCCATTTTTGGATATGCAAAGGATGTTTTTTATACTTTTTTTTCGGAATTAAGTTGTAAGGCAACTGTAATTAAATATGCTACAAAACGATTATTTTTTACAATGTGGGCTGCTTGACAATGAGTTTGGTGAACAATTGTACATACCTGCCTTATAGTCCATTTGTTAACCTTCCCAAAATGCCCAATGTTGTGAGTTGATGTCTATGCTTTACATCATGTAAACAAGTTCTTTAGTGTGTGTGTCTGTCTGTCCGTCTGTCTGTCTGTGTGTGTCTCTGTGTACGTGTGTGCGTTTGGAAGTAAAACAGGTATCATGGTAATTATTTTGATTAGTTTATACCAGAACGCAATCTCTTCTTTCATTACAACTTTGCACGAAGCCTCCATGAACGTAACATAAGGCTCGAATACATTTGTCAGCTGGACACATAAAAAGTGCTACTGTACAACCTGCTGGCCCCAATATAATTCGCTCTGGTTGCTTGGATGTAGTACTACAGTACACTGTCACTGACGAGTAAGCTCGCCTTCCCGATATGTTGCCCATGCGTCAATTCTTCATGTGACCTGCAAGGTTTACCTCCTACTTTCAAATTAGCTAGGTGACTACGTTTTACACCTATTTAAGCTCGTGTTTCTGGGCTTTTCAAGGGTCCGACATGGCGGTAGATTATAGATATATTTCACAAATCTCTAAACTGGAGCGACAACAATTTTTGTTTAAACTTGTAAGAATTTTGGAGAAAACTGATAATACTGAAACAGGACGACAGTTAGTAAATAAGTGTGGGTCCCCTTTCTTATACAAATGGATAACCTTAGTGAGTTTAAATATATCAGGGAAAACACCAGTTTGGAAAGACAACTGTATTATACACGCGAGTTCTCATGAATACAATAAGAAATATGTTTTATAACTTTGGAATTTGTAAAACGACATGCACCTGTTCCCGCCCAAGCTGCTGCCAGTTAAACATTTTTTAATTTGTTGACCTTTGCTTGAAAACAGTTTCCAAAGACTACATTACAATATTCCAAGAGTGGCCTTATATGAAGGAGAAGTACAGTATTTCAAGACAACGCCTGTTCAGTTTGTGTTGTAAACTGCGTGCGACACAAACAATTCTAATACCGTTAGCTCATATGGAGTTAATATGAGAAGACCAAGATAAGTAAGATCTTAACAGAAGTCCAAGGGGCCTGTGTTCTTGGACAGTGTCAATCACTTTTCCTTCATACTTCAAAATTCAATTATATATAATTTGTCGCTTCCTACTGATTACCATTTCTCTCGTTTTATCTGCGTTGAATATCAGAAGCCACTCAAGTGCCCACTCAGAAACTAATTGTCAAGCTTTGTTTATTTCTTCTGGAGCAGTTTTAGGGTCGTAGCCGTATTTTACAGTATTGTATCGTCAGCAAAAAGAGGGACATTTGTATGTAATATGTTAGCAATATCACTAATATAAATGAGAAACAGAAGGTGGCCTAGTAAGACCTTAGGGTACACCAGCTTCTATGTGTCCCCAGTTTGATGTTTTCCTATTAATTATGAGTCTCTGAGTACGATGTTCCAGATAAGTTTGAAATCAAGCAAGGAGCTGATATCTAATACCTGAGTTTGCTACTTTATATAACAAACTTGTGTGGTAAGCCCTGTCAAACGCATTGGTTAAAACACAAAAATACACGAACTTCCTTTTGTTCATCAATTGCTGTACAACACTTATTATACAAAAATACAACTGCCCCATTATTACGGGTAGACCCAGAGTGCTTGTCAGAGATTTAAAAATTATCTCAAAAGAAATTAAAGACATGTTTGAGAACCGCTCTTCCCATAACCTTTCCGACGCTATTTAATGAAATTGGACGATAGTTATTACACGCACCAATATCAACACCCTTATGTATAGGGCTAACTGTTCGCGTACTTCCATTCCAATGGAAATATTTGCTTCGAAAGCGAAATATGTTTAAGTTTGCAAAGAGGATTTGAAATACCGAATGCCACTTCTTCTAACATTTTGGTGCTATCGCCGTCTGGGTCAGAAGCCATTGTGGTATTCAGGCTTCTCAGTGTACCAATAAAACTGACTTCCTCGAATCAGCAGACTGCTCAGAGAGGCTTCAAAGTTAGTAGAGGGTTTGAAAGAATAGTTGCTGAATCAACAAAAGCAGGAGCCAGAAAGTGACAATCTAGATTTCAGTTTTCAACAGATCATTAGAGTATATATGGCAGACATTTGTGGTTTGTGATTCCTTTTCATGAAAAATGACATTTTCCACCATCCTTTGTTCAATGATTTGGAGCAAGTTATTACTTGACATCGGCGACCATAATAACTTTCTTCAGCTTTTCTCAAATCGTCGATGAAAGCATTTCGCAAGTCCTTGTAAAAGCGCCATGTATTTGAATTCATTTTTTTCCCTTTTATAAACTCAAACAACATTCCGCTTTTATGGACGCAACTGTCAGGTATACGGGGAGGGGGCGGGGGCATCGTGCTGCGTTATTGTTCCTGGCTTGTTGGGACTGTTTTCCCTCGCAAAATCTAAAAAGATTCCAGCCCAAAGACGACAGCCGTTGATAACATCATCTGTGTCCGAACATCTGTCCCAATCAGCTTTGTTTAATTCCGTGCAAAAGTCATCAAAATTAGCTTTAGAATATTCCTAAGTACGACGGTGGAATGGCTGGTCCCTTTTTATACGAAAAGAAAGTACAGTGGACACAGTGCCGTGATCACATTTTGCAATAGGAGTGCCTAAAGTTACATTAGAAACATGATAAGGGATATTCGTAATCATATAGTTCAAGCATGCTGAAGTCGACTCCGCAATACGAGTCGGTTCTCCCACGTGTAATGCCAGATTAATTTGCTGCACAGTTGATGTATTGCCCTGGTTTGACTGTAGATCGGCATTCAAGTCCCCAACAATTATAACATTGCGTCCGTTGATCCCGCGAGCCAACTCAAAACTTTAGGTTTTAGAGTTTACTCCTGAAAGAAAATTTGGTGGCCTATACACTACCACTTATAAAAACTTGTGGTGGTGGCCAGTCTCTGTACAGAGAACCTTAGTGTCAGGCCATATGAGATCATGGCGGCGTACAACACTCAATGCCCGAGATACATTTTCAGCAGCTGCGCCCCTGGCCTACCTATACGGTCGCGTCTGATGATTTGGTGAAAGCCAGGCAATTTATAATCATCACTACAATTTTGAGACGTGGAAAGAAAAGTTTCAGTGAGGGCCATAATGTCATGGTTACCAGTGTAGAATGTCTGGATGTCTCGTAGCTTATACCACGACAGGCTTCCGACATTCACTTGATTTTTATTTATTTCAGCATGCTGGGCACGAGGCCCCGGATATGGGTGAATATCATCCGACAAACTTAACAATATCATTTGAAGGAACATGAGAACCTCAGTACATCCATCAATCTTTTGACAAATATAAATGCATGGATATAGGTTCTGAGTGAAATAAGTGCTTCGATACTGGCTGTAGTTCATCAAAGACAATAATGAACTAATAGACAATAAAGTACAAACATACACGCACAGAAATTCAGAGGAGTGTACGCAGTTAAAAATACTGTAGTTCTAGAAATTTTCGCGCTCGATTTAATTTGGCGCTTTTCGCGCTACCACCTAAAGCGCGAAATTAAAACGCGAAATAAAATAAGTTGCATTGTATTTCACTACACTGTTTGGCATTGGATTGCGCGAAACTAAAATGCGCGGAAACTCTGTAATTTCAGAAAAAAATGAGTTTGCGCGAAATTAAACGCGCGAAAATTTCTAGAACTACAGTATCCATTTGACATGTAATCATTATGGAGATACAAAGGTGGGAATATGTCTTACCAAGAAACGTGATTTTGTATTATCAAAGTAAATTGCATACATACCGATAATTGCATACATTGTGTAGATGATAGGTTGCATGAAACGTGTATTTGAAGCAAATATTTCCATAAAATTTAAGACAATGCTAAATTTGGACTTAAAGTCTCCCAAATTCCTAAATGACGCGCCCGTTTTGTAACAAACGTCTACACAGATATTAATAAATTCTTTAGTGCAAAAAACCCCAACAGATCCAACACAATCAATAATGCTATAACCATGTATTGTCATCAGTGCCTTGTGAACAAAAAATATTACGGAGAAAAATGTATATCAATTGCTGTATCACAAACCAAGGCCTGTTGTGGGAACCCACAGAAGAGCTACAGAGAAAAACTCGACGACATGAGAAGATGCGTAAAATATATATACATCCTATGAAATCTGTTTGCGAATTCGAATATATTAGGAGGTTCTTATGAACCAACTTTACTATGGCACTTTGTGCCTCAAAAGTCATATTCATAAGCGAAATGTTAAAAATAATGAACTTTAAGGATAACGGGAAGTGATTCATTTTGGCGGGCCTGATTATTTGCCGACCTTAGAGGACCCGGCGGTCGTGGAAATAGCCCTTATATGATAGCCACCATTGTCCGATGCCAAAAAAAAAAGTCCCTTCTCATATAAACAGGTAAAGTGTGGTCTTATGTGCTGTGCTGGTATTGGCCAAATTCACATCAAGATATCCATGCAGTTTGTATCCCAATATCATAATTACCTAAAACGAAGAGTAGAATGAAATTTAATCCAAGTAAGAAAGATTTTGGTGCAAAGGCCAATGCACAGTCATTAAGCGACCTACTAACAGATCGTACTCAATAACATAGACGAGCGGTCGCCAGGTCTACCAGTGGGATCAAAATCATATCTGGCTTATAGTCAGGCACAGTGAATTAATAGGCGGGTGACTGAAAATTATAGAGTAGTCTATTGCTGGGTCACCCAGCATCGTCATGGAGGCATTGGGGCAAAACTCTATTGTCGTGTTGCGACAAGCTGTCACCTGGTCTGATGGTCGACGACAGCACTTCATCTTGAGTTTACTGGAATCATGCATCTGTGTCATTGAAGATCACGTGCAAGCACGATTTGCAAATTCGATTTATTATATATATTTATGGTCACATGACTTGTAATGCCAATGAGGCACTGCCATGCATGATTATGGTTTATATGATTCAGAATGGGCGCTTCTTTCGACTGCATATACCATCCCTTTCAAAATGTAATGGTGGTAACTGACATTGCACATACTGGCAAATAATGTTCAGTATATTGGCAAATACCTTTTATTCACGTTATGTGAAGCGCATTTGACATTTAGGGACATATCATTGCCTTCTGTATTTTTACGGTCTGTCCTAGATAGGTGAATTTTCATTGATGTATTTTTATTTATTTCTTGTTGACTCTAGCCTTGAGACTATCTGATAATTAGCGTACAAAGTTGCACTTACTCGTTCCATGCGGGCACAGTTGCAACACGATAGCTTCAGCACACTGCATAGTTTTACAGCTCTTATCCCAGCTGGGTGCAGGGAACATATTTTCTGTGTTCCCGTGTGTTTATTTATGTTAGTGAATCTGATAAGGAGTGTCATCTTCCCTGTTGGGAACATCGGCTGCTGCGACATATGTCAGGTACAATTAAGCGGCAGTCTACAGTCAGATTTTGATCATTATATACCCATTAGTTTAACTGTTTATCTGTGAAATGAGAGTCCCACAGGGAATTAGATAGTCCATGTAAAATATACAGTTTTGTTCAAATTATTAAGGGACGACCGCAAGGAAATTTGAAGTGTTGTACAAGCCGAGAAACATGTTGCGGATTGACAAAACAGGGACTATTACATGTCCCGCCTTCTTGCATATGCCCAAAATAGGTTCATGTCAAATGTTAATATACCAGAAAGAACACTTCCGTGTATGATAAGGCATTTCTTATCAGCCCTTGAAAAACATAGTATGTTCCCACTGGCTATTCATATGTTGCGCTGTAGTTGGTTCTTGAGGCGTATCTTTCATAGTTTGTTTTCGCTTAAAACGAGGTGGGTGTTTCCATTCCGGTGGCCTATTTGCAAGACAACAGAATCCCCAAACATGTGACATTACGCTGGCGGCGATCAGATTCAGTTTGCACTTAACTCATTCCACACTATGGTCAAAGGCATGGGGCAGTGCCTGAACCATTGAATTAAGACTATAGACATGTTGGTACTTGAATGTTAACTCTTTTTCATGAAGAAACTTGAAAATGCAATTGTCCCAAATCCAGGTAAATATACGGAAAAATCAGGTACCGGTATGGAATGAGTTAATCCCATTATACAAGACTATTTGTGATATGTTTTACCTCGCACTATGAAAAACTGACCTTGCTCCATCACATGAAGTAGTACATTGGAGTTTATCAGCTAAATTACGGCCTAACATTTTCAGTTTTACTTTATATTATGCATTGATACAAAGGAACTATACAACCGTGTATAAATTCAGTGTCCAGTCGAATACTGAAAAAATATTGCAACCATACAACCGGGCATGCATTCAGTGTCTAGTCGAATACTGAAAACTATTCACTTGACACTCTTACAACAGAAAAAAAAAACAGTCAGTGCAAACACAGGTAATGTTACATAATCTATTGACATCAAAGTCCTGGCTTGCAAACGATCAGCTTTTTCTTAATAAAGTAGTAAATGACAAAAGATCCGATATCTTGTTGAGGATTCCAATTACCTGCTATGTATATGCATAGATATAAGTGCCCATAGGTATCTGAGTTCCAAATAAGATATACACCAAGAAGAAGACGCCGTTATACTATTATGGAAATCTATACAATATGATGACAGTGTATCACAGAAAATGATAACAAAAATCACAAACAGACATGGTATTAGTGCATATCTTCTTGTCGCCAAATATAATATGCAGGAAAGCCAAACTATTGTTGTGCGAAAGAAAGGTGGTTGAAAATAAACTGAAAGCTAATTCTGCTTTCTCCATTGCTTAAAAGCACGAGCGGTGAACTAAACAATCAAATACCTACATATTTTATACGCGGAACCTCTCTACAATTGTCATTTTCAAATACCTGCATACTTGTATACACTACATACATATCACTCTCTTCTGCAAGCACAAAAATACATTACAGTGTGTTAACTGTATGCATGAAGAAAACAATGAGAAATGTGGTGTATTCCTTTTATGCAAAGAATTTTGTTCTTGATATGTTCAGATAAAATTCATACTTTTTCGAAGGATATGTTACTTGTCAATTTATGTTTAGGAGTAGAATCGGGCTTAAAATAACAAAGACTTTCACTCTTCTTTTATGACAAAGTACTATTGGTGTTGAACCTATTGACCCATCTATATAAATCACACATTCTTGCTGAATCAAGCATAAGTCGTTATGTATCATTCTTTTAGTTGAAATGATTTAAGCATGCAAGATAATAGTCTCAGCCCTGCCTCTTCACTGGTTGGCAGCCGTGGGGGGGGGGGGGTAAACCTGCAGGTTTATTCTTCTTTTTCCCATAAGCTCATATTCACAGGCTGTTGGTTAGTGCTGGTGAAACATACTAGCTGTGGATTACATGTGTTGTAAGTATGCCAGGTAACAGTTCCCGTGGCATCAAGCTTGTGGACCACGCAGGTCTATGAGTGGTGGTTTACGTTGTCTGAAACCCGTGGACTGCGGTTTTTGCTTTAAATACACATTTTAAATTGCCTACGAACACTAAGACAGTTGACACGTCTTGCTTGAGACATTATAAGCTGTGAAAATGGTCATGTTTCAACTTTGGTTTCAATATACCTAAAGGTTGCCTTGCTAAAATTAAAGCTACACGGAGGAAACGCCAAAACAAAGCTCGCTATAGCTTCAAATGTGAAAACATATAATGGCAATTATCTCCTCATACTGTCTAGATTATGCAGTGTAGTCATACTTATCGTCTGAGTCATAATGTTTGGTCGCAGGCGTATCTATTATGTCAAGAACCCTACCAAGTCTGACATAAACTTGTTGCATCAAGCATTCTTCATATTCATACAAGTATTTATTGTCATTAGCATGTTGCCAGTTCACACTTGATATACTTGTACATAAATATACAACCCAACCTGTTGGTTGTCACAGTTCCAAATATATGCCCTTCTAATTTGTATTTCACTAAGTGTGCATGGCCCCTGTTGGTTTTACACCAGCCCATGTTTTGTAAACCACTGTCTTCTCTATGTTTCTGGAACGTTAAGCCGTGTCGCCATGGCATCTTAAACAATGAAGTTGTCTTTGCCTTTCATTTGTCTTCAAGCTGCAAAAAAGTATCAATTTCCTGTGCTTTTTATATATTCTTTATTATTATTACACGCCCATATCATGTTATCGACACAAAGACAAAGACCAACTAACCATTTTTGGCGAGCTAAATCTTGGTAAAATATTTTGATCGCCCCCTACAGCATTGCAAGGTCGGTTTGATGAATCATGGTGTGTTGGTTGTTTATTCAGCAAACAAGCCACCTGTAACTCTCGTTTACATGTTTTATTCTTCCTGGTAAATCCCACGTAATGCAATTTTCGTCGTCGAATAAAAAAATTTTTCCAAAATTTAAGCAAAGATCTGGTGAAGTGGACATGTGCTTTTTGAGGTGATAGTTGAAAGGAAACTAAAACTAGAATCTTACCGTATAGATGACCGTCGGGACCGGCGGTGATAGACTTTCTCTCAAGCGCCATACCACCATACTAGTATTGCTATATTATCATGAGACGGCGCTCAGTCACTGGTCTGTCACAGTTTGCTTGTTTGTGATAGTTCCAGTATTCCGTGCCTCAGGATGCCTCTCCCTCTGTACCGGGATCGATACGTTTATGACCACGTGACAATCACTGCTCTGCGTTCGCATCGAGGCTCAATCCAGTGTCGTGTGCTCTGGAAATTAAAGCCAGTTCTGGAGAGGTGGTGTGCCTCTCTAAATAATTGATCACGCATGCGATCTTGCACTGAGCACTCATGCTGAGCAACTTGACCATTGTTAGAAACGTTGTATTACATGTTAAAAGTGTACTTGGGCTGTACAACTGTCCGTACATCTACTCTTGTCTGCCTGCTAGCAATTACTAGCAGAACAAGATGTTTGTTGGTATAAAGCCAATTCTGTGATCGTCAGGTTGAAGTTGTTATGAGTGGGCAATCTGTGCAGAAGAATTGGACGCACGTCACAGTTATTTTTGGTCAGGTTAAAGATTGTGACAAGTATATCGACCGCCAACATATTTCCTACGGTAATTCCTTGAGATTTGAAACTTTATGTTTGTTTTCATAATGCACACAAACCATGATTGCACCTTAAGTTTAAAAATGTAAAAATTGTAGATCAAATGCAACTACAGTTGAACGTAAGTGAAGCTAACTGATGCTTTAAATACATCTTTATATAATATAACATTTCACAGATAATGCGGCAACGGTAACACAATGTGGGGACTGTCATTTTCAAACACAATGACATAGTCAATGGCACTTCACCTAATATTGTTTTTTTTTTTGCGAGTTAAATTGTAATGCTGGTACATTACCATAGAGGATGTGTGTCACAGACTGGAAACACTGATAGTGTAGGCTTAGTATTTGCTTCTTACAAGTACAGCCACTTGTGGGTAAACACATTCAGCCTCACCAAGTGGCTACTGACTGTCTATCAGTAGTGGTGCCACGTGTTTTAAGCTCAGCAGGAAGTAGTGTCACGGGCAATTTACCTCCTCAAGCACCCTTTATTGTTTTAAAATGTAACTTTAATTTCACGGGTGAATAGTTTATTGATTTTGCACATAATGGTAGCATATTGAACTCTTGTAGTATATTGAACTGGGTTGCAAATGCATTTGATTTCAAAGATAATACTTAATCAATTTTACACACTACATTTGGTTAAAAATATAGTGCAGGATTATCTTGTGTATATTTACTCCTGTGTGGCGATATAGATTTATATATTATAAAGCCTTACCTTTGGTGATATCCAATAGATTGTATAGCCTTGTATCTGTCTAAACATTTGTGCGAAGAATTGCCTTAACAATAAACTCTTTCATCCCAATTCAATACCTTCTTAAATATCGATACAACACCAGGTAACCCGATGATCAGAGAAAAGTTGATGGAAAGGAGAATGTATAATTGACAATTATATGTCATTTTCACTTAAACTGTTCAAAGTCGGCTGTAAATAAAGTTACAGTATGACGGGCAAGCAAAGCATGCTAGAGGAAGATATTTCGCATATACAACCTGTGATTCCCTCATTTTAATAATAATATGGATATTGGTACATCAAAGTATACATAAACATACATATATTTATCTACAAGCGTTTCCTTTGCATTTCATTACGCAAACGAGACGAATAAATATGACACCGGGTGCGTTTCTCTGCACACTGCATTGGCATGGGTATACAGCAGCTCTTGTTTCATGACTTGGTTAAATTGATACCATTTAAAGTATTCAAGTGACGACTATGATGCTATTGGTGCAACATCACCATTGATAAATGGGTACAGACGCCCACCCAGGTCATTTAGTTGAATCATTGAGACACCATTGCATCATCATGAGTCCATAATTTGTGTCAAATCTGTGTGCATATGGTTACTTACATTGTTTTAGGTTTATCTTATTTTGCTTTTAAAGTTCCTGGTGGTCATAGTATCATGAAATTTAACCGCATAGCTATACCTTAACGTGGCTGCACAGTCTGTAGAGGAAATGGGGGGATATGTGGGCCCTCACTGAAAATAGAGACACTAGCAAAGTAACTCAGCTTAACAGGGAGGTGAGGAGTGTAGTTTCTGAACTTGTAAGTAAGATACGAACTACGGATAGATTCTTAAGAGACATGAAATAATAATCTGGAGGTGCCTTCACAATGTTATAAATTCACTCAGTCACTACTTAAATCAATCCATCAGTCCGTCTGCACTTCAGCTTAAACCATACATTATTTGCCCGTGTTCATAATTAGTTGCGTGTCTTAACGCTAGGTTGGAGCATTATACGGTGGCTCCGAATGCGACAAAAGATCAAACACAGTGGTCTTTAATGTATCAAAGCGACGACACTGCTTCCTGGTGTAATCTGTATTTAACTAGAGTAATAATAAGAAAGTACCGTAATACTTTCACTGTGGCTGCTATGGTAAAATACCAGTTCATCTGCATTTTGAGGAAAACTAGTTTCAGTCCCTGCAAGTATCTCCATGCAAAGCAAGTAGGCAAAATCCTGTTTGGATCTTGAAGTAAAGTGGATGCTCTCTCTCTCTCTCTCTCTCTCTCTCTCTCTCTCTCTCTCTCTCTCTCTCTCTCTCTCTCTCTCTCTCTCTCTCTCTCTCTCTCTCTCTCTCTCTCTCTCTCTCTCTCTCTCTCTCTCTCTCTCTCTCTCTCTCTTTTTTTTTCCAGGACTGACCCACAGAGAATGACCATTGTGTCATCTACATACCGCCACCAGATGTTGATTTCATACGTGAAGGTTTGAATAGCTGACTCCTAACACTATTCCATGAATAAATTGGGCTCACAGGAAACCACATAGCTGCTCCTTTAACGTGTGAATACATCAAGCCGTCATAGAGGAGGTATGTGGTCTTCAGGTAGATGGTAGATCCCTCACATCATTGGCAGATATATTAGCGAGGGATGATAGGGTGTGATCTTTAGTTAGCGTATCATGTATAACTTATAAACCTTTGTCTACTGAGATACAAGAGCTGTGATAGCAAATGAAACTAGAATGTCAGTTGAAAAGCTTAAATATGGTTACATTAAGTCCTTATGTGTCGCCATGATAAGGTCTGATTTTACAATGTCGATAACAGTTGAAAATAAGAAGGGATTTCGGATGATATTAGCTGTAGTGCTTGTCGACAATTTACAGTGTAATTCTACGTCGCCAAAGTATTAAATGTACAGGTGTTCATTGAGTTACGCTGCTTTACTATTTACACGTTTGGGAAGCAGGCAAAGCCTACATCAATTACTTTCCATGGCACAGATGCCAGTTGGTGTGTTCTATCGTATTGTGAAACCGAAGGACCACCGTGCCAAACCACCATGCACAGTCCGAGTGATGGGGACTCTCCATTTGCAGTGCAGACAGATTCGACCAGGTCCCTGCTAATGGTTACATTGGTCAGACAAACATCAAGTTCATATCGTTCACTCATTTTTATTCAGAGAAAACGGTCTTTGTATCCATGTGTTGGCGCATATTAAACTTTTTATGCTGCTGTATATATTAAGGTTGTAGTTTTTAGACACATGTTTATTCTTCACCAGCACATCATAGCGAAGACGGATATATCAATGACTGACAAAATCACAAAAAGCACTGAAATTTGTGCATGTGTTTGATCTTTGACAAACTGTTCATGGACATTGTCATGGTGCACTGGTGTTTGTATCATATCTGATTCTTAAAGTCTGCCGTGTACCATTTTTGTGCTCACCCATCACAGATGTATTTTCATCTTGTATAGTGAAGGATTCAATTGCATGCACGCACCCAATTGATTTTTTTCTCTCCATTTAACTGAATTAAGCACCAATGTACATCATGCGGGTGGAGCACGACCAGGACACTTATTATTTTGTTGAAAAGCACGCCACATGTATTTCTGTGAAACCACCCACAGCAGTGATTGCAAAATACGTCTAATGAACTATCATTCAGTTTGTGGTTCTTCCACCGTACTTCTCTACATGATGTTTTCAATGTGAAGCGTCTGAAAAACGTTTAGCAGAAAATGTGTACATGTGCCTGTTTAGGAGACTACTACTAAGATTGTCTCTTACGGCGGCATTATTTGCGGTATATTCTCTGGGTAGTACCCAGCAGCGAATGATGTTGCAAACACGACTGCATAAAGACTATAGCTGCTTCTGTCAGGCTGTATGTTAATGTTGGCCATGCTGAATGCTCTACATCCTCGGTACTTCTAGCTCTGTCACGATTAATATCCTTTGCAAGGGAGGCTTGGTACCTGGGGCATATCGCCATAAATGTTGACTTGATCTCTCACATTTATATTTAACACTGTAATCCAGTGGATGCCATCTATAAGGATCATCCTCAGACAGACCACGCCAGCCTCTGTTGTGGTAAGAAATCAAATAACCCGTGTATATGTGAGTAGGCTTGTTTAAGCAACTCACTTGCTGGTTTAATATGAAAGGTACTGTCTTGTATTTCACTTATTCCGCAATATGCACTCTGACATGTATTTCCATAATATCTCTTGCTCCATGCATAACAATTGGAGGTATCACAAGCACCATTGAATTTATACTTCTTGTTCAAGAATTCACTGATGGAATTTGTTACACATGCTGGAAGAGCTTAATGTCTCCTGCATTGTGCTCGACTCCAAACAAACCTGACCTACATTCAACTTTACAATTTTTTAACCACTTGACCACCTGCAGCTGCAATCCTGGTTTCACAGTGTGTCTGATTAGCCTTTGATATTCCATTGGTTACTGGGTCATAAAACAAATATCCAGATAATTCAACTGTGTTCTTGGGATGTGTTTTTTCTCATTTCACATGCATTCTCTCAGCACTCCGCTTCCTCAATACACGTACCCATCTCTCTCTCTCTCTCTCTCTCTCTCTCTCTCTCTCTCTCTCTCTCTCTCTTCTCTCTCTCTCTCTCTCTCTCTCTCTCTGTATATCTTCATTCATAATCTACATTTTCTAAACCCTTATCACTTCTATCAAGTCCAGGTCATCATGCGTGGCTCCCATGGAATACCTTTCTGTCAATCTTTCTCTCATTCTAACACACACATAAAGCTTTTTGTGATGCCGATCGTTGATTAATTCATTCAAGATACAAGAGTGTCTTTTTACCTGGTTCTGCCAACTGTCAGAATTCTCAGTTTAAGTCACATTCTCTTTGTTTTTCCATCTGCAATGCTGTTCTCGTTTTTCGACTGGGTAGCACTCCCATGTATATTTTCTTTATCAACCAAAGAGATATAAAAAGGAACATCCTTTTAAATGGCTACGAAATTATCGAACAACGCAACATAAATTGATGACATTGCTTGTAAATGTACGAAATTGCAGTGAAATTGCTAAAGAAATTGACCTAAAAGATATCCCTTCAGAAGCTAACGATTCAGATGGTCTCAGAGATGTGTATCTGGACTTGGATAATCAGGTCACAAATGACAAGTTTTGCATTAAAATCTATCACAAAATAGTTGAGTTTAACTTTGAAGTAATTAACTATCCTTTGGCGGAGAGTAACATTGCGGAAGCTGTTGGATATAATACAATTTTGTCACAAGTTTTTGAGATTTGGTCGTATTTGTTCTACATTTCAGGACTTCGCATCTAGAACCAAACTTATTTACAATAAACTTGAGTCAACAGGATTAAACGGTGTACCTTTGATCAAATATTTCTACAACTTTTGCTGTAAATATCAAGTGATGGTTAGTTTGGCTTAAATAACTTTTATAGAGATTTTTAGCTTGCCTGTTTCGCTACTTAACTTTATCTTTTGTCATCATTCTGTTTAACATACAGCTTTAGACATTTAGTCTAGCTTGTGTTTTGTTAGGTCAAACCCCCAGGGGCTATAGGAAGCAAAGCAGCTACCCACAGCAGTTACAAGCTGCCTAATTATACCTGATATCTGGTTAAGAAAAAAATATATTTTGATTGCATTTTCTTCACTTAAAAAGTTATGGTTTCCATTCTTCTTTTACTTGCCCAAGAAATTTTGCTGTAAATGTCCCAAGATTGTTAGAAATTTTGGCTGCACTAACTTTACAGATTTGAGACCTGCCTGTTTAACATCCAAATTTTATCTTTATACATCACTCTGTTTTAATATTCACTTTCAAACATTTCAGGCTTACGTGTTTTCTGTCAGTTTAAACCCATCAGGGGTATCAGTAGCAAGGAGCGGCCTAAGACAGTTACTAGTTTGCCTAATTGTACCTAAAATCTGGTTCAGAAAAATATGCTTTGATAACGTGTTTTTTTAATTAAATGCATTTCATTATTTCATGACATGCCTAAGTACACATTTACTCAATGTCAAAAATTCACTCCAATTTAACAGTATTTACTCTAATGCCACAAACCTGGCCTACAATGGTGAAACATTGGAGACTTTCAAAATGAGGAATAGGTGTTATCTTGGGGTTTGTTTTACATTTCTGGTGCAGGTTGTCCATTGTCGCAGTACCTGTTACGATACCCCTTTTTTGCAATGTTTCAGCTGCAACTGTTTATTTTACAACCACTTTGGCAAAAAGAAACAAATACAATCCTTAACATCTATGTCACCTAGTCTGTTGATAATTATTTTTATATTTGAATAAGAAACTGTCAGTCCTAAATACAAAGTCCCAGCATTGTCCATGATCCCATCATTTGGCAGAATTACATGCTCTCATGACCATGCAACACTCTTGCCTGGCTGTTGCATGCAGTGTAAAGCGTATATCATTCCCGTACGCGATTAATCAAATTCATGTTGTGTAGGTTAACCGTCAACATTCTTCCCGATGTGTTCCATTCTTATGTTGTCATTGAATACTGTGTTAATACGTGTCTGGTGGTGAGACGTTATCTCCATGTGCAATTACTGGGTTCTCATCAGTTTTCCCCAACACTCAGTCATCCATCACACTAGTTCCAGCATGTGCAAACATATTGCATGCGCAATTTGTCAATATGGTACTTTAAATGGGGATGGTTTTCTTGTCTCAAAGACGTGGGCATTTACAGCACACATAAGGTCTGGTGGCAAGTCCTTGTCTGTGTATCCTTGATCTGGTTTCATATTTGCCAATTTATCCTAGACAACTGCATTCATATTTTCTTTACATCCATTTTCATACATTCCTGCCGAGTACCTGAATGGAATGCATAGGGTGACCTTGTTTATGTTCTTACTCCCTACTCCCATCATTACAGCTACTTATACTTCTGACTTTCACTCAAAGGGAATCTGTTTGTGGCATTCAATGGAATTTCAGTGTCCACCAGGAGAACGTCTTATATCTATGAATCAGCTTGTACCTTTTAATGCATAATGGCCTGTTCGAAAATATGGGTGACCGATAGGATGGAGGACTGATGTGATGGTTTGACACAAAATGTGCAGGGATTGTGCAATATCTGATTTACTGAAATTGCGTGACGGTGTTCAATTGTACTCTTTGTTTATATTTTTCTTTTACTTCGTGTCTGTTTTCGCCTTATGAATTTGGGGAACCGTAATGTATATTCGTGTCTATGATTGCTCTCACGTTTATCTTGAAAGCATGTTATTATCATTATTGTCTGTGTGTGACAAAAACATAAAAAAATAATAGATTTTCAAAAGGGCATTATAGTTTTAGAAATGGATCTGTACCTATATTGATTCTTTATCAAATCTATCACGTTATTCTGGAAAGATAATCAAGTGCTAGGAAAAAAATGTTCAGTTAAAAAACTAATAGTGATGAAAAAAGCAGTAGAGATTTGATGAAGCAAGCAAGGTTGAAAACATGCTGCCGATTTGGTGTTACCCAGAACAGAAAGGACGGGATACAAATAATACACGTTCAGTGTGTCGTGTACAAATACAATTAACGTAGAGAAAGGCCTGTTGCCTTTTACCCTGAAATCACTTTTGTGGCACCTAAATGATGATACAGTAAAATAAACATCACATCCTTCACTGACAAATGCGCACTAAATTGATTTTGTGCACCTGAATGTTCAGGGCTTTTCAAATACGTTTCAATAATTTTTCGACATATGCTCATGGGAATCCTTTTGGGGGGACAGATTGGCTAGAAACTGGAGTGCAGTGACACATTGCACAAGTGCACACTCTTAAAGTATCCGCAGAGATCATAACACTTTCTTAATGACACAGCACACTTAACCCTGCTGCTCAGCGCGTAGTACTGATATGAGGGAATCCAATACATACCTTACTTGAGCCAGCTGCAGGTGTCAAGCTATAATGGCCCATGGTGGTTTAAAAGGTTGACAGGATTTGTGCTTTTGCGATTTCCTTACTCTGGAATAAAGTGCATGCAATTTGTGGATTAAAACTGACTGCGCCATTACCATCTCTGAATGGAAGTTATAGTTGAATTAGTAGTTTACTAGCTTTAAGTAAGTAAGACCTCCATATGGCCATATATTTAATAGGAGATACGTTGTTTTATTTAAAAAAAGGGATGTAATAAGATTATTGTCTGGCATTTTAGAACACCGGCTGCTTAAAAGTAGAATTTCCGTTAGGTGGAGAAAATATTGGTGATGCTTTTAAGAATGTAAAGTAACCTAAAGTGTAAAATTTTGAGAAAATCACAGGAAGAAATATGAATTAACGAGTTCATAGAAGCCCAAATTGGCATAAATCTACGTATCAAGAAGCACAATAAGTGAGTCAGCCTAAAATATTGTGGACACCTGAGGAAAAGCTTTGATCCCCCGTCTGTGGTCTCAACACATATTATAAAAGTTACCAGCGTAAAACTGTTGCAATTGAAATTGCATAAACTACGCTACATCCTGTAAAGGCAAAAGATTGCAAACAGTTGGACCATCTCAGCATCAGATCGAGATCCTTTTGGTACTTATAGCCAGTATTTTTTTTTAATTTGAAATCAAATGCTACTAATTCATCATTGGTACAGTGAGTATAGGCAAGAATGATAATTTACTTTAAGTTCATACCAACATCAAAACAGCATCCAATTAAAATTATAAAAGGGATATGAGTTAGATTGCATGCAATAGCCACTGATATCGTGACTATGTTTCTTCCTGCCTTTCCTAACAAAAGCCATTTGTTGGCTTCATTCAAACATTAATTGCATCAACACCTACTGTGTGGCACTGTAAATTAGACTCCTACTAAATTAGAGTACTGGGATGTAGTAAGACCATATCTAAACTGAGATAGGGTACATTTGAAGGATTGTTCCTCCCGGAAATGTAATCAATTAAACAGTATGGTAACATGCGACGTTAATTCGAATAATTTGGGAAGTAAATAACCAAACACATTGCTAATAGCATGCGAATAATAACTCCGATTATATTCAATCTGCTATTTGTTTGCCTTCGAACAAACATCAATGAGGGTTTGGAATCAGTAGGCAGTGCTGTCGATTGAAGGATTTCTTGAATTGTGGTGCATAAATTTTATTTTATTTATTTTGTAATATATACGTGAATTGGTCGTGAAATTGTCACTGAATGTATCGCGTACGACAGACAAAAAGGAGCCAGGCCGTCCAAATCACTACTCTCTCATGGGCTCCTTTTAATGATTGCCACAATACATATAAACTTTTATTTTCCATGCAAAAAGCTACACATTCTCCAACTTTATATCATAATTCCTTTGTGAAAAACATTATAGAGCCTTTAGAGTCATAAAAGGAAAATATATTTCAATTAAAGGGAACCATTGTTACATATTTTGAAATACCCAGATAAAATTAAACATGCAAAATAACGCTGTGTACACATACTTTAAACGGGTTGGTGCACACCCATAATATCGTTTGGGTTTTATTTGTTTCAAAGGATGCCAAATATCTTGAGCTTAATAGCATTTTTTGCAACAGGTGGCATTTTTTAGTCCATAATAAATGCAGTTATGTTGAGTTAATATAAACAACAAACTTAAAAAAACATAACTATACACTTAGTCAGTCCCCCAACACAAAGAAAATTGTTTTTTAAGAAATTATGACAAAACACTGTTATTTATTTTATTATTTTATTTGTCCTTATTTATACTGGGTAGCCTGATCAGTACCAAGGCACTGTTCACCCTCAGGGCCCAGTGTTACAAAACAAATAAAACAGGTATACATACTTAAAAACATACATGTAAAAGGCGTAATTAAAACATGGAATATATACAGTAAAAGATCAGGCAAGTCCATAGGTAAAATGTCACAGAATTAAGAGGCAAATTTGTGGTAATGGCGTTTAAAACAGTCAATGTCCATTTCTCTGAGCACCAGTGGTAATTTGTTCCATTGGGAAGCCCCAGAAAAAGAAAAGGTTCTCTTGCCATAGTCTGTCTTTGGGGCCGTAAGTTTTACATTTCCATGAGTGCTGCCTCCTGTAAGATATGTATGACTATCCTGAACTTTATCAAACATTGTGCACAGATATGGCGGGCTACATTTTCTGATACTTTTGAGCACCAGAACTGATTTGTGGAATTGACGTCTGTACTCCAAGGTTCTCCATTTTAATTGGCAGTGCATGTTGGTAACACTGGTACGTTTATCAGCCCCCAGAATAATCCTGGCTGCTCTGTTTTGGAGTATTTGGATTCTGGATTTTACTGTTTGAGCACAGTTCCCCCAGATGATATCACAGTAATCCATTTGAGATAATACTAAAGTGTTATATAGAGTATTCAATGATTCTGGTCTAAAGAACTTTTTTAGACGTCCGATCAAGGCAATTCGTTTAGACACTTTGGATGCAAGATAATCCACGTGAGTTTTCCAGTTCAAATTAGTGTCCAGATATACACCCAAATATTTGTCTTGGATAAGATGCTGTCCATATATTTACATTCCCCCAACACAAAGAAAATTGTTTTTTAAGAAATTATGACAAAACACTGTTGTCTTGGATAAGATTCTGTCCATATATTTACATTTATTGCATTTGAGATTTTACTAGAAAATAGTTCGGTCATGAATAGAATAATTGAAGTGCTGTTCTTAGGAATAAGGGGGCCTATCGGACCATCATAACGTTTAACGGGGCAATAGTTCTCATTACATGTATATTTTCCAAAATGAACTTACGTGACATTGTCGGTAAATCTTGGCAAAGTGTTTTAAAGCAGCTTATTTAGTCATATAAAGATAAGGTTTTGTGGCTCCGCTTATGTTACAAGATCACCATTATAGCTTAGATTGATACTACATGCATCAGGACATACAACCAACTCAACGGCTGGTATTGTTGTTCTATTTACACCGCTATATATATTAGCCCTTACCCAGGCAAACTGTCAACGGACGGGTTTATCTATGTCATACCTTTTTTCTCTCTAATCCGATATGAAAGTTTTAACTTCAAACTAAGTAGTGTGATGATATGTAATTTACACTAATGTCATTTCTTTGACTTAGCCTTTTGGGCCTAAAGTCACGATGTGCAGAAGACCACTGCAACGGACCTCTGCATCCAATTGCGAGGTATGACATTGGTATGTAAGTGTGTGTTCGGAATATTTGCTTACTTTTTCACATTGTCAGACCAATTGGTGTGAAACGTTAGTATTAACGTCTTTTTACTTCGATAAGCCAAGTAGATACCTCAGTTGAGCATGTCAGTGTTGCGCAGCCTCTCTCTGGGCAAAATGTCACTGGGGGTACCTTTCTCTGATGGGACATAGAAATGTACAGAGGTCAAACTGCTTCAGATGGAAACTTGGCTGATTCACTTTTAGACATTAATATATCCAAATCGTAGTCCTAATTAAAAATCGAAGTCATTCCGACCAAAGGCAATGTTCCTTGGTATGAATAGCTGAATCACATAAATTTATAGTTCGTCTTTACCCAAAAGAGTCCAAAACTTATGTACAAAGGTCCATAGGGTCAAAAAACCCGTTTCTAGTTTTAACATGACAGAATGCAAAAAAACTGGTTTAAAATTATAGGCCTATTTCAGTAAATTAGCTTGAACAGGTGAATCATTCATGTGCATATAAGACCGTACAATTCATGAAAAGGGACCAAAATTTGCAGCACATAGGATAATTCGCAAGCACAGGTTCCTAATTTGTTGAAAATGTCAAGTCAATAAAATTCAGCGTTTAAAAAGGTACTAGTTGCAACCACAATCTCAACAATGATCATCATCCATTTAAGTCCACAAAGTGACACTAACACCAACATCAATGCATCAGAAAAGCCCCCTAGGCCTAAAGTGACCATCAACAAGAATCCAAACAACATGATTATACAATTTGATGTGTTTTAGACATGTAGGTAAAAGCATGATATTGTGTTAAAGGAGATAAACCACGAGTATTTAAAAAGAAATGTGTTCGAATGTGCAAATGAAGTGATGAAAATTCAATACATGGTCAGAATTTGCAACAACAATGGTTCAAATGTTAAACATCAGCCAGAAAGTGACATCAGGCCTCAAAACATAAAACCGTAGTCAAAAATTGCATTACAATAGCCAAAATTTGTAAGCATAGTAGTCACATTTAAAGTATGGTTTCCAGAAGTTTTTTGAAAGGAAATGTAAATTTTCAAGAAAACATAGAATCCCACAAGTCATCTAATAAGTCATTTATTAAGGTAATAATATAGAATCCAAAAAATATAGTATGCCATCGTAAGTCATCTGCCTCCTGCCAATTACGTAATCATTATCAAGAGCAACTGAAATTTGCGGAGGAAAATTTTAATAATAAATTGCGCGCAGATTTAAATAGTTCCAGTCGATCGAGTAAATGTTGGTGGCGCACCGTGAAACATTTCATGAATAGAAACCAGTCCCAATCCATACCTTTACTTATTCACAATAGTGAAAATAATCCGGACAGTTTGTCAAAAGCCGAAATATTTAATGCTTTCTTTCTTGAACATTCTTGATTGATTTTTGCTCTGCATCTTTACCTGAAATCACTGATCATCCAGAGTCTACCCTTGAGTCGATAACCATAACGGAAACAGAAGTTCTTGAAACACTTTTAAGTCTTGACACGAGCAAAGCTTCTGGTCCCGATGGAATAAGTGCAAAACTTCTTAAGGAAGCTGCACCTGCTATTTTTCCATCACTCACAAAATTGCTTAATCTTGCACTGTTGACAAAGAAATTCCCTACAGCTTGGAAACAAGCAAACGTCTCTCCTCTTTGTAAAAAAGGCCCTGATAATTTATGCAACAATTATAGGCCAGTGTCACTACTTAGTTGTACCGGAAAAGTATTTGAGAAAATAGTTTTTAAGTATGTATTCGAGATAATATTGTTATATCTGCCCATCAATCTGGCTTTATGCCGGGAGACTGCACCGTTAATCAGTTACTACTACTGTACCACGAATTATGTCTAGCTGTTGATCAACAAAACGAAGTTCGTGTTATCTTTCTGGACATTAGTAAGGCATTCGATAAAGTTTGGCATGCTGGTCTGCTCTATAAGCTAAGAAAAGCTGGTATTCTGGGAGCTCTTTTTGAATGGTTTTCAGACTATTTGCATAACCGTCACCAACGGGTAGTCATCCAAGGCCAGTCGTCTAGTTGGGGTAAAATCTGTGCAGGCGTGCCGCAAGGCTCAGTTCTAGGACCTTTGATGTTTCTTATTTACATCAATGACATTGTGGACATTGTTCGATCTAACATTAAAATGTTTGCTGATGATACCTCACTCTATCTTACTATTGATAATCCTGTCTCTGCAGCTCAAACTATGAATATGGACCTGTCTAAAATTAACCAGTGGTCCAAAGATTGGCTTGTCACATTCAATGCCTTGAAAACTGATTCTATGCATATTTCCAAAAAAAGTAATCCACCTTCTCACCCCCCAATTCTTTTTCAGGGTCATATTTTGCAAGATGTGGCTCATCATAAACATCTTGGAGTGACAACACATTCTGATTTTAGATGGTCTGACCATATATTACTGATATATCAAACAAATCATCCAAATTAATCAATATCATGAAGAGTTTGAAATTCACTCTAGATAGGAAAACATTGGTAACTATTTATACTTCTTTCGTTAGGCCTATTCTGGAATATGGTAGTCAAGTATGGAGTGGCTGTACGGTCCAAGATGAAGAAGAACTAGAATGTATACAATTAAATGCTGCTCGTATTGTCACTGGAGCAATGTGCATGGGACCAGCACCGCTAAAATATATTAAGAAACTGGATGGTTAACTATAATTTCCAAATTGACTCTTATGTACAAATTGGTCCATAACCTTGTACCGGACGCACTATGCTCTATCCTTTCTACCGCTTCTCCTGATACAGGTAATTATACCACACGTCAGCAAGTTGATCTTCCTCATTTCCGAGCTCGGACCGACCTTTTTCACAAATCCTTCTTTCCTTCAACTGTTCGGTTATGAAATCAACTACCTCTAGAAATACGGAATTCTGACTCTATTCAAAAGTTTAAATCAAGTATAACTCAACCGGTGGTCCGACTCATAAAGTTTGATTAATTGTATAACTTTGGTATTAGATTACTAGCTGTTCAGCATACATGACTCCGTTTGGATGCCAGTCAGCTAAATTCACATCTCTTCAAGATTGGTGTTAAGAACACTCTGAAATGTTCATGTGGCTCACCTAACGAAGATACGTGGCATTATTTTTTTCTTTGTTCTAAATACACAATTCCTCGGTCTAACCTACAAACTGCTATATCACAGTATGCTCCCTTTACATTACAAACAGTTCTTTATGGGTCCCCTAACTGTTCTTTTATTGAAAAAATCGAAATATTTTCATCCGTTCATAACTTCATCTCCGCCACTCAACGTTTCAACCCCTCTGGTGTTGGCTAATAAATTACTGATCTTCTCTGTTGCCTCTCATATGTTTCACATCTTTATTTCATTTTTTTTAATTTCACATTTTTTTTTACATTGGTTTGTAATTTTTCAATTTTTGTTTTGTTTTACTATATGGTACAATCTAACACTACCAGTACAATACAACCTTATGCCCCACTGTATGTCTCGTCCGTGCTTGTCCTCTCCTCCCTGTTCCTGTGCGTCTTGTACGTCCTGTATTGTCCTGTGATCATCTTCTTCTGCCAGAGGGATTTATATAGGGCCACGTCCTCTTTCCCAATTGCATATAATGTTCATATGTATTATATTGTGTACTTTGTCAAAATAAAAAACGTTTAAATCAAGTCATCTGCAAGTCATCCAAGCATTAGTACATCTACCTCATGGTTCTACAAAGCTCAAAAGGTCAGAATGTAAAAGAGTTTTAATTATTACCTTCGACTACATTTATGAGAGAAAGAATTAGGTTTAATGAAAAGAGAGAGAGAGAGAGAGAGAGAGAGAGAGAGAGAGAGAGAGAGAGAGAGAGAGACCTAAATGTAACTGTAAGTATAGCTGTTGTCCATGTAACAGTTTTAATTTTTTTCATTCATAATCAGCCATAATTCAACTTGTCAGTCAGCTGATTTAGATGCTAATTATTCATACAAGAGAGAGAGAGAGAGAGAGAAAGCCAAATATGCATAAATTTACCCATTTAGTGAAAGTAACCATGTATCAGATGTACATTAAACACCTCCAGCCAACCTGATATGACCTCAACAATAACAAACTATATTCATCAGACAATTATAAAAACCAACTTCAGTCCCACTACACTTGGAACATTTACTGCACTGCAATATGTGTGGAAAATGCCAAATTGTTACCAAATATATAAAAGTTCCATGGAAAGAAAAGCGGACAACAGTTTTCAATGATAGAGATGAGACCAAACCGAATACCAACTCAACTTGTCAGATCCAGTATCATTTACGAAATAATAAGACATGCTAGTATTTATCGTTGGCAGGATCCATGACCAACAGTAATGAAATTTAAATGAATGAGAGTATCTTCTACCTGACTTTAAACAGGTTACCAACATATTGGCAGTGGTTTAAACCAGTTCTACGGGATCCTAATCCTCCCACTTTTTTAATCTTATTTTAGGAAAACCCTGGTTTCCTTGTTTTTGTTATTATAAATGGGTAATAATTTTTTTCTAGAATTAGCGCTTAAAGCTGTCAAAAATAAAAGTTTGGCTCTGGTTAGCAGGATAACTTAACAAGGTGGGAGGGTTAGGTCACTTCCTGTCCCTAATGACCTTTTTCCCAAACACGGACCAATATGATATGGAGTATTTTTTGTTAATTTAAGAAAAGTGTTGTTATCAGTTAATTCACACTAACAAACCATTCTATCACGTACTCGTCAGGATCAAATGTGTTAAGTCATTGCTTCCACAACAATAAGTTAATAGAGGGTCATACGTACGAAATAACCTTGTTTCTAGTAAGGAGTGAATGACAGTCTTAACATTTCGCTTCATTGATTGTACAGATTCACCACTTACATTGTTGGCAAACATTTAAGACGTTTTTATTCCCAAGCCTACATTCTTGACCAGTTTAATACCATTAGTCTGTGAAACGTATCAACTATAGCTTTTCACCAATTTTGTGTTGGGCATCAGATATTGCACGTTCTCTCCTGATACGTGCAAACAGTTGAAAGAGGGAAAAGGATTTTTTCACTAGTATGCATTTGTG
The DNA here is from genome assembly GCA_964020975.1 of Hermodice carunculata. NCBI lineage: Eukaryota > Metazoa > Annelida > Polychaeta > Eunicida > Amphinomidae > Hermodice > Hermodice carunculata. Next base: position 11,878,312 of record OZ026614.1, read on the forward strand.
TTCATGTTATCACAACACTGGTATTCATTTCATAATTACACAAATGTAGCAAGGGTGTAAAGTAAGCGTTCATTTGCTTTACATGGAATATGAAAGTCGTGAAGTGTTAAAAGCAATTATTGACCGTGGCACAGGCGTACGGCTTTGTACTCCTTCCGGCGGTAAAGGTAACCGAAGAGCCCAGAGAAAACCAATGGAGAAGGACAAGCGTGTGTTTCCTGAGTCTGCTGTGTCCTTCCTCTCTCTCTATCTCTCTCTCTCTCTCTCTCTCTCTCTCTCTCTCTCTCTCTCTCTATATATATATATATATATATATATATATATATATATATATATATATATATATATATGTATATATATTTATATATATATATATATATATATATATATATATATATATATATATATATATATATATATATATATATAGTCAATACTCTTGTGTAGCTCCAGTTGCGATATATTAAAATTATATTTACCGAAACATGCGACCCAGCATCAGACAGCATAACCAAATTGATCTTTGAGTAAACTATTTAACTATTTCTCAATCCTTAACAAGGATAACGATAATAGGAAACCTGTGTTAACGGCTGTTAAGTAGCACCATGTGGTATTAATACATGAACGTATATACTGAATAAGGTCGCAGATATATCCTTTTTCGTGCAACAGATATATATATATATATATACATATATATATATATATATATATATATATATATATATATATATATATATATATATATATATATATATATATATATATATATATATATGCAACCTGTTCATCGTTTGCACGATTGTTCAGTGTACATCTGCTCACCAGTTGCTTCAAAATCTTTTGATAATGCTAATTAATCTCTGTTATATTGTAACGTAATGGACACAATTGTGCCTCAGTACATCGGCATCTACTGAGTGTGTGGCTCTGAGCACTAAACTTTTCTCCTTCCAAACATTTGAAGTACAAAATCACAATGCACAAACTATGCAGCCAATTGTGATGCCATACTTAAAATATGGAATAATAATGCTGTATCTGCTCTTCTGTATAAAACACTAACAGGCATGTTCAAGCAAGGTCAGTCATTATAATGCTTGTAGAAAATTCCTTGGTTATACGCGCGTTTGTAGTGGGATGGAAGTCGATGCACTTTGGCATTATCATCCTTTATAATGTTTGAAAAATAAACAGATCAATCAAATAATACGTTGGTACATGTGATCCTTCCTTCAAACCTGTTCCGATATTCAGAATTAGGTTGGGTAATTTGTATGTGTATCAAAGTGTATACATACAATGGTAGATAATATAGTAGCGCTAAGGCTACATTTCTCAGGTCCTTCACAGTGCACGCTAGGATACAGAAAACATATATTTTGTATGCACTGTATATATATATATATATATATATATATATATATATATATACAGTGTGTGTGTGAGAGAGAGAGAGAGAGAGACAGACAGACAGACAGACAGACAGACAGAGAGACAGAGAGAGACAGAAACATATTCCATTGAACTTAATGAAAGCTGGAAGCCAGGATCATGGTTGATACAAATGTGCTCGAATGCTGTTCCTCCACCTTCAACGGTCAATTGTTAGTAGTTTCAGCGGATGATTCCTTATCACATACAATGTACTTGTCAACAAACCTTTGACATTTACTACTTGTAGGTCAAATGCAATTATTATACATTAGGCTGTCACTGGTGAGTCTTGCCCTTTTATAAGATAGAATAATAACTTCCATTGCTTTCAGGTGATTGACCTAAGAGGCCTCCTACCCTTGTGCTATCAATATAGATTCGTCTAAATGTCAAAACGGTCCGAAAGTGCGCATAACTGCCCTATTGTCTTGCTTCAGTGTATTTTAAAAGAAAGAAAGTAAGGCCTATTAAAACATGAAACACGTCAAAAAATGAAAATGAAGGAAATGTTTAGCAAGTTACCTAATAGATGGAAACTCAGTTTCATGTGGGGCTTTGATACACTCATTACTATTTTTAACTACCGGAATTGGGAAATGCCCAAACGGGCTCAAATTCTACTAGGAAAGGAATATCAAATATGTTCGCAAACACTTTTTTTTGTTTTCATCTAGATAACCCCTTTAAACCTAGTCCACATTAAACAGATAATTTCACTTTGATACCAAATACACTGACTGCCTTTCAAATTTAAAAACACTACGAAAGACAACAGTTTTTAACAATGAACCTGCATCGAAACTCTGACCAAACAAGAACTATCCACGATCAAAAACCTTCCGTCACCAAACATGCAAGGTTAAAGTTCAGATCGGTCGTGTGAACATTGAGCCAGGCGCCTGTGGTGATACAAACAGTTGGCAAATGTATATAATCGTACATGAGACGCAAAATGTACTTATAAACCATGTATAACGTGTTAATCTGTATATTCGGTAAAAACTTAAATACTTTCTACCCATTTTAGATCCACACACATAAAATACAATATGGCAATTTCAGCAAAAGACTGGAGCCTGCCATATATGAGGATACTGAAAGCTTATTGTAGAAATAGTCCGTTCAAAAATAAAAATGTTCGCTGATGATACTTCTTTATATCTGTCAACTGATGACACCATCGCTGCTGCCAATACTCTGAACTCAGATCTCTCTGATATCGAACAGTGGTCCAAACACTGGCTAGTAACTTTTAACTCCCTAAAAACTAACTCCATGCTTATATCTCGGAAAACGAATCCACCAAATCACCCTCCTATCAGTTTCCAGGGTCATATTTTGGATGACATATATCAACATAAGGAACCTTGGAATCACAATACACTCCAACCTACGTTGGTCTGATCACATTACGGAGGTCACAGCGAAAGCTACTAAATTGATCAATATTATGAAGAGTCAAAAATTCATCTTAGACAGAAACACTTTGGAAACTATCTATATTTCTTTTGTCAAGCCTATACTTGAATATGGTAGTCCGGTGTGGAGTGGCTGAACAGCATCTGATGAGGAAAAGCTCGAAAATGTTCCATTGAATGCAGCCGGTATTGTAACCGGTGCAACGGTTGGGTCAAGCAAGGCTAAGCTCTATGAAAAAATTGGCTAGCTGACTTTGGCTGAAAGCAGGGAAGCAGCAAAAGTAACTTTTATGTATCAATTGGTGAACAGGCTTGTGCCCAATTCTCTATGCTGTATTATTAAAAATACGACTGATATTCGAACATACGACACGCGACAATAATTTGATCTTCCCCATTCTAGCCCGGAGAGAACTGTTTGATAAATCTTATTTTCCGTCAGCCATTCCACTTTTGAATCAGCTGCCTCTGAATATTCGAAACTCGGCATCTATCAAGATTTTTAAATCGAAGATTGCCAAACAAATAATACGTTCTACTAAGTTTCCTGAATTGTAAAGCATTGGAAATAGAATTCTAGCTGTCCAACACACACGCCTGCACTTAGACGCTAGTACTTTAAATTCTCATCTTTTTTACGATTGGAGTAAAGTGCACTCCTAAATGCTCCTGTGGTTCACCGCTAGAGGATACTCGGCATTTCTTCTTCTTATGTCCCAAGTTTACGGTACCGCGTTCCCAGTTACATGCCAAAGTTGTTCCTGTTGCTTCTTTCACTTTACATACTTTGCTGTACGGCTCGTCGTAATGTTCTTTTTCCGAAAACACGATCATTTTTTGGCTGAACACGAATATATACATGCCATCGGGCGCGTCAGTATTGTGGGTATTGGCCGATTTCATTTAGTGTACTTAGCCTGTGCGTGATGGGGGCAGCGCTGCGTTTGCATGCTGTGACGGGGGATCCGAGGGTTTTCGAATCCCTTGCCGCGGTTGGGTGCGCTCAGCTCTGTAGCCTGCCCTTCAGCTCTCGGGAGTTAACCCATGTTGCTGCATGGTCAGTGAAGAGTTCACATGAACATCCCGTCAAGTTAAAGACTTCAGTATGAATAAACTGTCAACATAAGGACCGAGGTATATGGATAACTTGTCATTTAAGCTTCAGAGCAGCCACTTACAGGTTACATGGGTGAAAACATATTACTGGTGCAGCCCCGCTGTCTGTCTTGTCTGGGTGTTGTCATCTGCATCATGTTCCCGACTCCATGTACGGCTCGTGCTGTCCCGTCAGTACTTGTCTTTTCTCACGAGTGGGATTAATATAGGGCTGAGTCCTCTTTCCCAATCGTTAAATTTATGTTTGTATGAACAATGTATTCTAGTTGAAGAAAATATGTTTAAAACAACCCTGTTTCGCAGCTTTTTGAGAAAGCGTAAATAACTGGAGTCAAAGTTGTCAAAATCGGTGCATACTGTAGCGAAGGTAAAAAACCTTGACACAGGAACACCATAAGCTGGCCCGATACAACAACAATACTGCGCTTTTTGAACCTGATCACAGTATGGAATGTTATATATATATTAGATCGGTCGTGTGAACATTGAGCCAGGCGCCTATGGTGATACAAGCAGTTGGCAACCTCCCAGTTTTTTCAATCAGCATAATGAGTATGGACCTTTGAGGAGGAATTTACTTCCTGTTCGTCTTGCTCTAATAGCTATGGCTACAGTCAGGCACTGTCATACAGATAGGCCCACTGACACAGCCTTAATTTGCATATATACAATCATTTAGTGAGCTATAATGTTGTTTGTTCATTTGTTTAATAGGCCCAACCTTCCCCACCGAGGAGGCTTCAATATGTGTATAATTCCGTAGCCAAGACATTGATCGTGTTCCCTATACATTGTGTGGTAGGATCAGTCGTTAATTTAACAAATTTTAAAGTATACCGTATCCATTTTAAGCCTAAATAAATGTCTTCGTATATAGTAGCTACAATAACTGTAGGCCTATAATTATACCCAATAAGTAATATTGCTATTAAAATACTCTTCATAAAATTGGGAGGGGTGTACTCTTTGTATTTTATGCTTAAGATGGCATTATAGAGTCACAGTACAGGTCTTCCTCAGAACATGTAACATTTTGCATAGGCTTCAATCAAGGGTACTATATTTACAGCCTAAGAAGCTTTTCATTATGCATAAAACAGTAAGAAATCTTATCATTAGATATAATATACGCATGTGGGTAAAAAAGCGAAAACCTACATGTCAGTAATTTACAACATTCCAGCAAATTGCTATTTTGACTCATAAATGAGATAAACATGTCAAAGCATGCTTTCTTGCTGATATGAAGTATATCAAGTCGCATATGATATCACATAGGAGAAGCATTCTATTTCGATCACATGTTGTCCTTTATGATATTATATGTTCGTTGATATACTTCATATCCGCAACAAACCATGCTAAAACCTATAAAATATACATACAATATATATTTACATACATATATACATACATACATACATACATACATACATACATACATACTTTACAGTTTTTAGGGGGCAGGGGGCATAATGTGCTTACAGAATGTTTTACTGATACATTGAAAAAACAAGATAATACACAAGACATGATAGTATATAATGCAGATACCATTCTTTCTATTCAACACGCATTAGAAGACGTCTACACAAAAAGACCTCTAAAACATTGCATGCTAAAACATGTCTGATAGCCAGCAAGCATATCACATACAAAGCCTACAATTTTACTTGATTGCATCTCCTATCAGAAAATGCAATTACTCTTTATCCGTTGCCACTGTAGCCGTTTCATCCATGTTCATTTCAGATCTCCTTTGAAGATTTGCCAGTCTCCTGTCCATTTAATGGAGTAATCTGCTGTTGAGAGATACAATTAGTTGGGGGTAATCTCAATATTGCTTGAACCTATCAAAAGTACAAGGCAACCAAGTTATTTTGTGGCTTCTTAGTATGCAATTTCTCTACAGAAAGGAAAATCTTCATATCCGTGTGTCTTTGAAATAAAAATAACACAGAAGAAAGTTGCATATCGTGTATAAATTCATTATTATTGTAGTGTTCATGACAACACATTGTTGAACTCGTTATAACTATTGACAACAGCCCACACAGAATCTTTAAGGTGGTTTTGCTCTGTTTATAACATCCCATACTTAGAACCCAGAAGAGGTCACAAAATTCATATTTTGTACTCTTGATGTTTAATGCTCATTTTAACGGAGGACCTACAATAAATGATGGATACCCTGGAATGCCTGGTCGAATGCAGTCCCACTGGATGCCGCCTCAATGTACACTGTGCAGCACTACCAATTGTGTTGGTGTTGGGTATCCATCAATTTAATTTTTCGGCGTTTCTTCTGCAACCTTTGCACTTGAATATGCTTCAGAAAATTATTTGCGTGTTTATAGAGATACATGAATAAATATAGTCAAACCCCAAGCACAACTCTGCTATTCTATCTCATAAAAACTCAAATATGTGCCGTTTTCGACTGTGGCTGGGCTGGCACAGACTTTCATCTCCGTAAACATAGCCAAAGGAAGCAGCCACATCGACTCCAACGTTGAAGGCTGCAAACAGGCGCATGACTCTGCATATAACAGTAATTTTCAGGTATCCTAGAAACACGTATTACTGCACTGTCTAAATGCAATTGCCTGAATTTGTCTAAGCGTAGATTACATTTAAATTGTGCTTCCAGTTTACATTCGATAAAAGCACTTCTGTTCTGAAACGATATAACCTTATTTTATTGAGTCTGCATCAATCCAAAACAGTAGGTTTAAGCCACTGAGACAAATATTACCACATCCATGGGCTTAACTGAAGGACTATTAACTGCACAATTGACCTTAACATACACGTTATTCCTAGTTACTCTTGCATCCTATTGAGGATTTCAACAATTCATAGAACTGTAATAACCCCCCCCCCCCCCTTATTATTCAAAATTTTCTATAACAATTGTTCCCATTTACACTGTATCATTTGATTAATTTTCAAAAATTTATATTGCATAGTTTAAGTTTGTAACAAAACGAAACAGAGTGTCAAATATTGTTTTTCGGTTTATTGAAAATTTGACAATTCAATACACAATAAAATTTCCACTAAAGGAGTTAGCAAACAACATGGAGACAAAGGCTGTATCATAAGCATGTGCTTGGAAACGTGTAAAACAATTCACAGTTTTTCAGAGTGAAAACAATAAACTTCATTTCTATGCTCACTGCCAAACAAATTTGCTTCAGGCTTTGCTTGTGTTATGCTTTTGTCTTGATATAGTATGATATATTGGTGTGCATATTCATGCACCTTAGCTGCCAAGAAAATAGATTTTTCCCCCATTTCTCTTCTTACTACTCAAGTCCAACACTCTTTGAAGACAGCACTGATTACTGCGCACACACGCCAACTTCTTTGTCACTTTTTCTTGATATTTTATTCACTATAACAGCTGCTGCTAGTCCAGTTTCCTTTGCTTCATGATACAACATGTGTGTGCAAGTTTACCTTCTCTCAGCCAATTTTTATGATCAATGTGTCAATTCAATATAGCATTTTGAGATAATTTAACATGATTACCACATTTTTGTTTGCAGTCGAAAAGAAAAGTTACTGGATGAAGCTAGCGTAAGCCCGTAATCTGTTGACAAAAGTGCTATCTCCTTGATTACATTATAGCAATTAGGTTGCATTAGCAGGTGTTGTTTGAAGTCCAGGTCAAGTTTGACCCCTGCAGCCAAGGCTTTCAATGAGAAACGGGGCTGAAAACCACCATACGAAATGGCTTCAAATCGGGTATCTTTAGCTGAAGTGTACACAGCATGGGTGATTATCCTAGCTTTATCAAATATTAGGCTCCTAGCACCGCAACTATGCAACCAGAGGATTCATCCCATGCACTAATTATGTAGAGATAGTTAATGTTCTTGCTTTTTAAAGTAACAAAGTGCATTAAAAAGTCTGACATCAAACAGCAGAACTGGGAATGTTCCACAGTGCTACTTGATGCAACAGTTTGTAGATAACCACATAATAGTTTGTTGACAATCACAGGGATGACCATCAAATTTGGGACTGTCGCTAGTATAAAAGTGTATTCCGGACAATCATACTAAACAATGGGCAGTTATGCCATCTTTATTTGAATACTTTGCTGCCTTAGGGTGCTGTTTTAGGTATCGCAATGGAAAATTGGCCACGTTTTGGGTACTATCACCAAGATGATGATGCAATGACTGAGGAAGACATTATTCATCCTGAGAGAGTATGCAATAGTTTTTTCGGAAAAAAATCCACCGTTATTGGTATTTAAACTATCCGTGGTGAAAATATCAAGTTGACTTCTTAAAGGCCTTTAGTCTCTTCTTTTTTTTAATTTTGCCACCTGGACAACACACACATTACTCTGACTTTTATTTGCCGACTCTATAATGTAAGTACTAGCTTTGTTCCGCGTATTGAAGATAAAGCCCTGGTCATCAAGTTGAGCGCAAGTGTAGTTGATTCTCCCGGAAGATAAACAATTGCAGACAGAAGGCATATTGCACAGCAACGTCAACACATACGCCTAGCATGCATATAAAATACATCAATGTAGTTTTCATGTCCCCAAGAGATATATTTAATTGTAGTTTTAATGCTAACACCTACCATATGCCACAGTAAAGCGATCATGTGATGCACCAATTGTTTGGTAAATTGCACTATGGTATCAACATACTTTGATCATTCTCTATCATTTGACAATTTTTAATTTACACCTTTATATGCACTACAGAAACCTTGTCATTAAACTGACGTGTCTACACAGCGAGCTCCCTCGCGTCAAACAACCATCACAGTGTAAGGCTTATCTGGCAGAATAATATATTTAAAAAATATTTAAATTAGGGAATACAAGTATTATTTTCTAATTGGCGTTTTACACTGAGCCGGGAAACAAGTTGATAAATTTGAAAGCAATGTGTGTAGCAAAGTTCAAAGAAATCTAGCAGCCTTCATGCTTCTGGCTTTTCCCAGCTCAAGGATTCCCATAAATGTGTATACTACATATTATATTGTCCATGTGAAAATTCCCAAGATTATTTGTTTCCAAATCTTTAACGATAATACACGAAAAAAACATCATAGAACCCTCGAGTCGGTAGAAGCCTTGTGTAGGACAGAAGATAGAGTTATGCTTAGTAGTCATAACCTTTTTTTATATATTTTGGTGTGCTCTGTACAAAATTTTATATAAAATACAAAAAAAATACCTTCTGTTTACTGACTAAAATGCATATTATGTCTCTGTTTCTAGCCACGTAATTTGCAACAATGGAACCTTGCATATATTAGATATATGTCAGGAACGTTTCGTCAACTGGCATAATAATAATAATAATAATAATAATAATAATAATAATAATAATAATAATAATAATAATAATATATCTTACCTTTACTTAACCTAAACAGAGTCACCGGCAATACGTTCTGTTAATGATAAAGTAATAAGATCCTTGCTCTCAAATGGTAACTCTCTTACATCATTTTCGAATGTGTGGACATTGCGATAAGACCTGTAGAGTCATTCACATGAGCAGTTTGTAAGACGTCTAAAGTGAATATATTTTGGCAGTATCAAGTGTAGCATAATCATTCATACACGTATACAATAAAGCGGGAAAATCAAGAACAGGATCCTGTCAAAATCTGTATCAAAAATACAAGTTTTACTCTCAGAAAACAATATAGAACGGATGAGTTCCCTTTTTCGTGAATGTGCACATTTACATATAACTTCACATTTAACTCCCTTTGATATGTCGAATGAATACCTCCGTGAACATCATTTTGCTCGTTGACAAGAATTTGACAGTACTGCGATACTTTTCATCCTCGTCTGGGATTAAAAGTTAAAACACATACAGGCGTAAATGTAAGTATACTTACATCGTCAGTGTGTTTCAAGAGTGATATAACATGCATATCCGTGGTTCTAAAAACAAGACATTGGACAGACATAACTGGGAAAAGGCAGGGACGTAGCGAATTATGACCTAATACTTGGTAAACCTTCAGGCCATAAAATGCAGAGTTGTGATTTTTTTTCTCTTTAATAGACAAAGTCTTGGGATTACTTAGTTGGCACTTAAATACCTTGTTTTAGCCTACATTTGGGAAAATAGCCAATATCCAGAATCGAAACATAGTTCATCAAATTTGAAAGCATTGTAGACATATATTTCGTTCAACCAAATCAGTACCGACAATAAGAGTACAAAGATAGAAGCGTGATTAAACTTCCGTCATCAGCATGAAAGGTTGATTCTAACTTTGAAGATGTCATGGGCATCTCATTATTTCCATAGATAATCAAAAGAAAAGGAACGATTAGGGACCCTCCGGTTTAATATATGGTGATTTGCCGCAGATATCCTTACAGAAGACTTACACTGTGTTCTGTTCTCCAGATTTGACAGAAGAGGTTCATCTGCCCACAGGACTACCATAATATTAACAATAAATTGCACTGTATGTCACTTCCAAGCCACTTGAATGATCCACTGTTCTAAATTTGATGAGAAGTTCTGAGAAAAAATGCTTGCAAGGACAATATGTTGTTTTACCTTGTGTCGGTACTTCTAACAATTCTAGACGGTGGCCTTGTACCTGACAAACATACACATTTCTTGTTCATGAACAGCTCATGGTTTGAAGCTTTTCAAATCATGACGTCCGAAAATATGTATGATTTAAATAAAATGTATACATCCTCAGATACAAGAATGTAACTCACATTCTGGTCAATCTTTCTCCCATTTCCGTAGCAGTCATATTTCGATCAAACAAATAATTCCTATTTTAAGGTTGCACAAAAAGGCTAAAACCGTCAGGGCGGAATTACAGGGAAGTATAGAAATATTTACAAGACTTTTTGCTTGCAAGTATCCATTCCTTTCATAACATTTTTATTTCAGCACTGCTGGAAAAATATTTTATATCGCTTGTCGCTCATTTTCTGTATGTTCACATCAAAGGTATTTCAGATAGCCCCGATAAACACTTGTCTACGTCACAACATTTTACATTGTTTGTTTATGAGGTCATAGCTTGCTGCACATATACTCAGAACTTTGGCGCAATAAAAACCCACTTCTGTATTGCTACACTCGTCCAAATCCGTGATGTCCACTCAAATGGAGGCGAACTGTACCATTTTCTATGTTATAGGTGTTTGGTGCCGAAGGTAATTGATTCCATACCCTGCCGTTCTGCAGCCAGAAACACAAAATCACTACTTTGGGAAAGCATCATATAATGTCCCAGGTCCCAAGTGATCCCCTCAGACAACAGTGTCACCATTGTGTAGGTCTGTTTATCAGAATGGAGAAGATACTTGAACTTTCAACTCGGTTATTGTGCCTTTAATCTCACCCAGCTGCATTATAACACCCGTGCTTACGGTTTGCATGATGTGTCGACAGTCGAGTCAGAGTACAGACATAAACCCGTCGCTGGCAGAATTAATCCCTTTATTCAATTTTTCTTGTGCCTAACCCGAATACAACCATCTCCAAAATACTCACAGCAAGCGGCCACATGGGCTGTATTGCTGAATTTTGAAAATGAGGCTCATTAGCATACATATAACATTCATTTTTAAACAACTCACCCATGCTCTGAATACATATTTTAAGGCTGGAAAACACACCACTATTGCCCCTATATTTGGATGTCTTAAATACATACATACATACATACATACATACATCCATACATACATACATACATACATACATACATACATACATACATACATAAGAAGGTGAAGAATGTAAACTGACAGCATAAATTCTCAATGTACCTTTTATTGAGTTATTCCCGTTCATATGAAAAATATGCATTCTAACAAAAAATGTATCTTAACATTCCTGACATAAAAACAAGGGCGTGAATTATGAAAATACATATTACATCCTAATTATTGTTCCAGTTTTACCAATCGGTAACTTATGCTATCTTCAAGGGCAATATCACTTGAATCTACTGAACTTGCTTGAATACCTAACCATCAGAACAACCCATGCAGCACAGATATTAACAAGAAACATCAGAAGGTTACAGTTCGACGAATAAATAATTAGTTCAAATGGATTTCACAATTTCACCAACCAGATGGTGGATAATATGTACAGAATAAATAACTGTATGCCAGCATATGAATTAAAATGGTATTCTGGCTTACAGAATACGGTACAATTCTCAAGAGGTGGCGTGGCAAGAAACGATCAAGAAAATACCGAATATCAGCTGTCGACATCTCTATCGGCCAACGAAAGTTGTGAAACATGAAAGGTTTAATTCAGTAAGTACATTTATTGTTCTCGGTATTTTTTTCTTTCAAAAATAAATGTTTCCTGACTTCATGTAGGAATACCCCTATGCATCCCTGCACCTAGGATTGAAATTGTGTAATAGGTAGTTCATTTTCTACTTTTTGTTACGGGTGTTTTGGTTCTTTTGCTAAATTCTCCAAAACAGCAAATTACGTTCTCTTCAACTTTGTGGGGATCTACTTCCATTCTTCTATTCTTCTACCAAAATGTACGATTGTGTGATTCAGTTGTCACTTCCTTACATTTGTAAAATACGGATGTAAGTGCATTTACAGGTTATATACATGCTTTTAGAAAACCGCATTATGCATTTTTCTGAAAAAAAGATTGACTAGCATACTTGATGAAGATGCAGCTTATGGCTGGATTTACACCAAACCTGTTGTTTGGGTCACGCGTTTTTGTTATAAACATATTTTTTCCAATGGATGGCCTCAGGAGTACAGAGAGTGCTAATCTGATCCGGAGGGTCTCCATGAATTTTAATAAGATTGGGACGTTCAAAGGCATTATATATATATATATACATATATATATATATATATATATATATATATATATATATATATATATATATATATATATATATATATATATATATATATATATATATATATATATTGTATTTGTGTCTTTTTGCCCAGAACCACTTCCTAGTAGTCAATATCCTATTCCGCAGTTCGAACTCTTTACTCTCCATAAGCTAACCTGTCCCTGTCTAACCTGTATACATATGGAATTACTATTGTCTATATTGCACACGTTCCTCTGTAAAATTTTGACATAGGCTGTATCAGCCCAAATAAATTAAAGGGTCTTCAGCGGGTAACTACTCAACATGTTTCGGAGCCTTTTACCCGTACATGTCTCTCTGAGTAGCGGCTCCTTGTCTAAGCTAAATATTCAGCAAAGACAACCCACATAATAAAGAATAAATAGGAACGTGGCAAATGATGAATTAGCTAAATACGTGAAGTTTTGCTTATAAATGCAGAGCTTCGTTATGAAAGAAGAACCCCTGTCAAACAAACCATAATTACTAAATTTGTATAGTACAGGTTCTGATAAGAACAATTTGACTTACCCCTGAACCAATATGTACCCTTTCTGGCTGGACAGTTTATCCCAGTTAAACCACCCGCCAGTGTATAACTGAAGTGGAAACAAGCTGGGGCCTTATATTCAGTCCCAGTGATAGTAAAATAAACAGTTGTAACTAGACCACCTGTACAAACCAAGGGAAATCCCAACAAGGACTGTAACAATGGACATCCTGCACCAGAAATGTAAAACAAACTCTGTGATGACACCTACCCCCCAAACAATTAAGCTCTATTTAACTGCCAACTCTGAGTAAATGTATCAACTTAATGTGTCAGGTTTGTGACATTTAAGAAAATACTGTCAATTTTGAGTAAATGTGCATTTAGGCATGTCAGAAAAGAATGAAAGTCATTAGCATTTATGTCAAAAAACATGTAATCAAAACAGTTTTTCTTAACAGGATTTTGAGTACAATTAGGCAAGCTTGTAACTGTCGTCAGTAGCTGCTTGCTACCTATAGCCCCTGGGGGTTTGACCTAACAGAAAACAAGCTAGCCTAAAATGTCTGAAAGGTGAACATTAAAACAGAATGATGCCAAAAGATAAAGTTAAGTAGCAAAACCGACAAGTCTAAAAACTGTAAATTATTGTAGCCAAACTTTCTAATAATCTTTGGATATTACCAGCTAAATTATAGGAAAGTCAGAAAAGAATGAAAGTCATTATTTGTACTTAAGTCAAGAAAATGCAACGGAAATGTAATATTTCTTAAACAGATATCAAGCACAATTAGGCGAGCTTGTAACTGTCGTCAGTAGCTGCTTGCTACCTATAGCCCGTGGGGGTTTGACCTAACAGAAAACAAGCTAGCCTAAAATGTCTGAAAGGTGAACATTAAAACAGAATGATGCCAAAAGATAAAATTAAGTAGCAAAACCGACAAGTCTAAAAACTGTAAATTATTGTAGCCAAACTTTCTAATAATCTTAGGATATTAACAGCTAAATTATAGGACAAGTCAGAAAAGAATGAAAGTCATTATTTGTACTTAAGTCAAGAGAATGCAACGAAAATGTAATATTTCTTAAACAGATATCAAGCACAATTAGGCAAGCTTGTAACTGTCGTCAGTAGCTGCTTGCTACCTATAGCCCCTGGGGGTTTGACCTAACAGAAAACAAGCTAGCCTAAAATGTCTGAAAGGTGAACATTAAAACAGAATGATGCCAAAAGATAAAATTAAGTAGCAAAACAGGCAAGTCTAAAATCTCTAAAATTATTGAAGCCAAACTTTCTAACCATCTCGGGATATTTACAGCAAAATTTGTAGAAATATTTGATCAAAAGTACATCTTTGAATCCTCTTGACTCAAGTTTATTGTAAATAAATTTGGTTCTAGATGCAAAGTCCTGAAATTTAGAACAAATACGACCAAATCTCAAAATCTGTGACAAAAACGTATTATATCCAATAGTTTCCGAAATATTACTGTCCGGGAAAGGATAATTAACCACTTCAAAGTTAAACTCATCTATTTTGTGATAGACTTTAATACAAAACCTGTCATTAGTGACCTGGATATCCAAGTCCAAAAACACATCTCTGAAACCATCTGAATTGTTACCCTCCAAAGGGATATCTTTTGGGTAAATTTCTTTAGCAATTTCACTGAAATTTTGTACATTTACGCAAGCAATGTCATCAATATATCTTGCGTTGTTTGATAATTTTGTAGCCATTTGAAAGTCCTTTTTCATCAATTTATTCATATACTTAAATTCAAGCCAGGTTAAATATAAATCTGCCAGTAAAGGGGAGCAGTTGCTACCCATTGGAATGCCTTTTATTTGTTGAAAAACCAATGGTCCGCATTGAACAAAAGTATTATCCAAGAGAAATTTTATAGCATCTATCAAAGTTTCAACAGTGTAAGATTTAACGTTACTTTTTGAATATTTATAGTGTGACCAATATGCTTTCTTTGTATATGAATTAATATTTATGTATGGTTTACCATTATGTTTAAACATTTTGCTAATTAATTCTGAAAGTGAACTTTTGACTTCATTTATGGGTAGATTTGTGTACAGTGTAGAAAAATCAAAACATTTGATATTTTTTGCCTTTACATCTTTGATTTTAGATACAAACTGGGAAGAATTGTTAATACTCCAAAAACAATTTATTTCACAGTTTCTAGAAATTGCATTACAGTATTTATAAAAATGATTCCTAATTGCAGTCAAACACAATGTTACTTCTTTTGATAATTGCTTTGTAGTACATTTTGAAGCACCAGCTATGAATCTAGATTTAAAAGGGTTTTTATGTAATTTGGGTATCCAGAACAAAAGTGGAATAGAGGAGTCCTCTTCAGAAATTGTGATATTAAAATTCCTTTTCATCTCATCTTTATGTGTATCTATCAAATTATCAATGGATTGTTTGTGTAATTTATAAACGTCATTTCCTCTTATGTCTGAAATATTGTTTATACCAAGTTCCTTTTTCAAAACATCCAAATAATATTTTTTGCAGATGATCCCAAAATTGTTACCTGCCTTATCTATGTTAGTGACTACAAATCTATCTTGTAGTTCTTTGACTGCTTTAGAAACTTTAGGCTGTTTTAGATTAACCGTATTGAAATTCTTAATGTGGGATTTGTAACGATAAATTCTATTTCTAAAGACTCTTTTCAAGTTTGATAACCATCCTTCAAATTTCTGAAATTCCATTTTTTCTTTCTTTGCCCATTTCATACAGTAGGAATCGAGTGCATCACATGTATCCTGAAAAATACTGTCAATATTCAACTTGGGACATATCCGAAATTTTGTACCTTTTTTCATTATTTCTTTTAAATCCGAATTTTGTATTATATCCAAGTTACCTGTAAATACATGTTTGTGGTGTGCATCAACAAAAATTAGAATATTTACTATTAGACATACAGTCACAATTTTGATTTGCTGCGATATCCTCAAGAGTAATTGAAGCCAGAAATTTTTTGTAATTCATGATACTTTGTCCAATATTGTTGCCATATTTATAGGAAATGATGGGGGGATCTTTTATTTTGCATTCCTTGGGAATCATGTTACGTACAAATTTCAATTTGAAAAGGGACTGAATGTTTAGTGAGTCAATGATTTTGTGTTTGAAAGGAATGCTGCAAAACATTTGATCTAATTTTTTCTTATTAGAATCAGGTTTCCGAATAGTTGTTGTGTAAGCATACACAATTTCACAAAAATTTTGCGGAAATGTGTGTTCTGAATCAGTAAGACCCAAATATTCATTAATTCTTGTTATGTCTCGAAATGATAGTGCTTTAAGAGCTGTATGTAATTGATCAATACCATTGGAGAAAGCCTGTAGTAAATTTTGGACAAGGTCTTTAGTATTCATGTTCCTACATTTCCTGTTTTTCTGTGATTTTCTTTGTCCATGACTTCTTCTTCTTCTTTGAATACCAGCCTGATTATTATGAAAAGGTGTGTGACTTCTGTCAAGAGTTGTAAAGTCCAAATTCCTAACATCACCGAAGCCTAAAATTCTGTCATTGAGTCCATAAGGAAAAGCTGAATTAAGTGTTTTGATCCAAGAATCTTCCATTTGTAATAATTTCCTTGTGTTAACATAACTGTCTTGGTCTAACAAATTTGGCTCTATGTAATCAATAATTTGTATCCGGCAATCAAAATGTGAATGTTCTGCAGAATTGAAATGGTTACACAAAAAAGTGTTTAACTTATGATTTTTAATTGTACTTTTTATGACCACTGAATCTCTTTTTAACTGATTGAGTAGTTAGGCCCACATATTGTGCTTTACATTTGATGCAGGATAACAAATAAATGATATTGGTAGATTCACAAGATAATACCAAATTTTCCAATTGGGGGTTCCTTAATTTGAATTTTTTGTTTGTAACGTTACTGTGAAACTCTTTTTTCTTTGTGAAATTTGACTTGCAGAATAGACAGTTACAATTTCCATCAAAACATATTCCAAAATCAGCGCTCGAGGCTAACGCTGAACCGTTTTCTCTGTTTATCTCATTGTTCATGATTGTATTTGATTTTAAACATAATTTTGAAAGTCCATCATGCCATTTATCTGTAGTCATGTCCCTAAAACTTATCCTGGTTCGTCGTTGTTAAGTCCACCGAGTAACAAAATTAACAATAACAATAACAATAACAAGTCCAATAATGGGTGCTAGACTAAAGACGTTACCTGGAATTCCAGTATGCATTGAAAATCATAGATCGGGGACCAGCCTGTACAGACATATCCACCAAGCATCAATGGTTCAAAGCGAACAGAATTGTATTTGTGTCTTTTTGCCCAGAACCACTTCCTAGTAGTCAATATCCTATTCCGCAGTTCGAACTCTTTACTCTCCATAAGCTAACCTGTCCCTGTCTAACCTGTATACATATGGAATTACTATTGTCTATATTGCACACGTTCCTCTGTAAAATTTTGACATAGGCTGTATCAGCCCAAATAAATTAAAGGGTCTTCAGCGGGTAACTACTCAACATGTTTCGGAGCCTTTTACCCGTACATGTCTCTCTGAGTAGCGGCTCCTTGTCTAAGCTAAATATTCAGCAAAGACAACCCACATAATAAAGAATAAATAGGAACGTGGCAAATGATGAATTAGCTAAATACGTGAAGTTTTGCTTATAAATGCAGAGCTTCGTTATGAAAGAAGAACCCCTGTCAAACAAACCATAATTACTAAATTTGTATAGTACAGGTTCTGATAAGAACAATTTGACTTACCCCTGAACCAATATGTACCCTTTCTGGCTGGACAGTTTATCCCAGTTAAACCACCCGCCAGTGTATAACTGAAGTGGAAACAAGCTGTTATATATATACATGCATACACACATACATACATACATACATACATACCTCACAGTAAATTTTATGATTGTTTAAGTTTTGATCTTCAATGCCAAAATTCAGGTTTCTTCAATAACTCTTTCAATTCAACGACATACTGATTTCTAATTATATAATTCACTGATCTATTTTGAAATATTTTTTTTATATTGTATTCATGTAAGGAGATGCAGCGGTGTAGCTGTTTGTACACAAATTGCGCTATCTTTTGTTCAATTGAGTGCTAATTATCCATTGTATGCTTTCTGAAGAGGCACAAGCCCACTTGGCTCTCAGTCTCTGTCACAGCAATGTACAATGTACTCTCACGCGTGCTTTTCTAAAGTATGTACTAACCGGCAAACAAAATAGTGAAAATAAATCTGATTTAAACAAACTGACTGCATCTCATAACTGTATCATAACTGTATTGGCATCTAACGTTGGATCTGAGACATTAAGATTGACCCTCTTTGGCCTTCCATGAATGAATACAACAGTGCACCATGACCATATAAGGACAGATGCACGGGTGTAACATTAAGCCTCCGTACTGTCAACATTCACTCAGATTCGTGAAGCCACACAAATAATAACACAACGGTAACTCACGGTTGTTTAAAGTGCTAAGAATGAGGTCACAGCGGCCCTATTGCTGCTGCGGTAGTTTTGATTCATTAAATGTTTACATGTAGCGAAGCAGTACATATGCCTATTGTCAGTAACGATTAAGAATCGTTATTTTGTTACAATATTATTGTAAGGTTGCCAACAGCTGCCCCAGTAGAGAAAGAAGTTAGATCTTTTCAATTTATTGAAGGACACAAATTTTAAAACCAAATTTGTTTTACCTGATTGAAATTTACTAGCAAATATGACACTGATTTAACATGTCAAAGATATGAAAGCTTACTCATGTATTTAGGTCTTGTGGGATGAAAAAGTAAGCATAGATGTGGTTTGTCGTGTCACCCAGACATTGCTCCATTACTTACAAAGGGGCAGGAAAATCCTGTTTTCAGGACGAACGATACCGCAATACCGGAGGGGCAGGAAGTAGGATACGGGCATCCAATGAAACATGAATGGAGCCAAAAAAGAATGCGACAAAGTTCTTGTACCACCATCCATTATGGAACCTATGAGGAAGAAATCAAGCTTAGACTCTTTTGTAGTAATTTGGAGCAACGACAACCTGCTTTACCGTGTGGATTAGTCCTTCCGTTTCATTATCTCGAGACAACGTAGTTGAGATCTTTCAATGCATTGACGGATGTTTATACGCACCAAATAAAATGACAAACCTCTTCCGACAAAAATAGTCTCGTATAGTCGCTAACAGCTGCATTGTGATCTCCCAAGCCTGGGGTGAGATGCAAGAATTTCCGTTTACAGGACATGGGCATGATGAATGGTCGTGCCAAAATAACACATTGTTACCTGCTTTAATGTCATTTCGTAAAGAAGTAAGAATGTTTTCGTATTAAATCCTTTTAGAGGAAGAATCAAGTATTGCATTAATATTTCCTATAAATCATGGTTTCCCCAAATAGAGTAGTAGATAAGCCTAGGTTATGGTCCTACCCTTTATGATGCTATTTACGGAGCACATAATGAATACATTTCACGTTAGGATCATCAGAATCCTACGTCACACAAACATAGATACATATCTTCTTCAAAATACATGAGATTCGAGAGCCAAATCTCGATTAAAAAATGAAGAAACATCCACATTCCAGCGAATAGAATTCGAAACATATTTGAATGTATTTGATCACATGCGCTACCGCGATCCTGTGCATTAAAGAATACATTCCGAATATCTTTCCCTGCATCCTTCTACATCTACGAAAAATATTTTTTTTATAAAACAATCGAATTATTTATGTTTTTCAGTACAAACATACTTGTTAGTATATGGCAGTTTTCTATCAAACTGCAGGTGTTTATTTCTATGATCTGCTGAACCATGTTGCTCCCATTGCCGATGATATCACATTGTCACTACGTTATATATAGAACGATATAAGATGAAAAATAAAAAAGGTTCGTTACGATATGTAACATATATCTTGTCAAGTCGGTCTTTCCTCTAAAATTCGCGGATCACACATGGAGCCTCTTAGGTACACTGCAACAAATGATCAATAGAATATTTTGCGGGTACTCTACACACAGAAAACAAATATGCAAACGTAAAATTCTATCTGGTTTCACCATGGGTTCAAATTAATCACAACACTGTTCAGCATTAAAAGCATGGTTTCGTATGCTGCTTAAATAAGTTGAATATTGGATCCTTTCGTATCAAATTAAATTTAATATCAACTGTGAACCTGAAAGAGAAGAGGATATCTTTCCAAATTTATATGACACGCCTACTCATACTAGACAAAAACAAAATACATATGGTTTCGCTGTAAATTTTGTCAAAAGCTATAATATCCACTTTGATACTGCTGCCAACAGCAATACTTTCCTAGTTTGTATTTGGTGTCATTTCCTTCCAAGCTCAAATTTCCGCATGAACGTATGTGATTGGTATCATCATAAATCTTCCTTTTTTTTCAAATTTTGGCCCCAAAGCTCAATTTCAACAAGAAAAAATATGGACATGAATGTTTATTCCATCTTTATTACATGTCTACTAAATAAATGTGTAATAAGTAAATATCATTTAAATGATGTTCAGACTGCGCACAGAAACGATCAAGTGTTCAAAATTGCTTGGCTGGGTCCACGTAAATGTAGTGGTCAGAGCACCTGCGAAGTCTCTGCATTTTGCCTTTCTCTGCAAAATATTGTGTCGTTTTGTTGTTCGTCGCAAACTTAGATTGTTTGTCCAGAGCCAGACATTCTCGATTAATGTTTCATCAAAATGTATGAATTTCGCAAGAGAATCTGAATAACGTACATAGATCCGGGATATCTAGTTGTGTAGATTGAAGTGTTGAAGATACCAAGGAATTTGTATGGGAATCTGTGACTTGTCAGTTTTAACTTTCATAGTAAGCATAAACATTCATGTTTTACGATTGGAGTGGATCAGAGCTTGGTAAAGTTCTGAAATTGAATATCTTGAGTCAATTCCCAAGGCGACAGGCCACACCACTGAATTTGGTTTCCGCTTTATAACTCGACAAGTTTTTTAATAAGACTTTGATATTGCCCAGGTATATACTGCAGTATATTGAACAAGATGAAGTAAGTAGGTGGTTGAATTTGACCCTACTTTCAAAGTCGTTGAGTTACTTTAAATTTGTAAGTTTTGGTTTCCGCACAATAACTAGAACAGTTTTTTTTTTGTGATAAGTATGCATATATTCACATTAGACCAGTTTTGATAAAAAGCAAGGAGGTACGAAACAAAACCTCATAATAGCAAACTCTATACTCGTGCATATATCATGAGAGAAAGCGGCACCACCAAATAGGAATACATGTCTATCGGATTTATTTGCCCACTTTTTAAACCTATTTTACGTGCTTAACACAACTGATTGTCTACATATGTGCATTTTGGGTGTCTGCAGCACAATAAGCAGCCACCAAACAAAATCATACACTCGAATGACCGATAGATTGTATCATTGTTCTACATGTACCTCTTGTAAATACACCTGCTCCAATGTATATATACCTGATTTCTTTTTCTTAATAATGACGCAGGAGGCCATATGTTCTGCATTGTATATGAAACGTGTATAATGTACATGTCCTTACGCTTTCTAGAGTTGTGTCCCAATGAGTGGTTTATCTCTAGTTTTGGTGCGGAGGACATAAATTATTACTTGTACTATTATAGTTACTGTACTTATTTCAACATACGAAGATAATTAGATTGATAATAAGGATGCCTGATTATTTGTGTATATCTTGGACGCATCATGGAATTTCCCCGGTTCCGTTGGTGCCCCCGCTGTAAAGGGGAAGTTTTCCTTATAAATTATTATTATTATCATCATCATCATCTTCATCATCATCATCATCATCATCATCATCATCATCATCATCATCATCATCATTATTATTATTATTATTATTACACGCAGCTGTGGGTATTGTCCTTAAGGAACAAAAGCTAATCTTGGGCATCGCTACTGGCAGTGCGAGACACTCCAAGAAATATATATGCAACCAATGGCGCACGACAATTCAAGACACAGATGAACAGCTAACGGCTAAAAATACGACAAGCTACAAGTATGCCAGCAAGGGCCCAAGATAAGACCTTTATCCGCAGATATGCCACCACTGACACGAGACACGTCAAACTGCCATCGCCCCATCAACTGCATGACGCCCCAATACTTCAAAGTGCAAATGTTTCATCAACGAGCCATAAGTCGCTGCCATTGTCTTCTGACACTTGAAGTTGGTCTTCGTTAGCCCTGAATACATTCTGGGTAACCAACTGATCCACAAGCGTGCCAACACTGCATGGGCCAAGGTCCTGAGCCCAAGATGCGACTTGTTTTTCAAAGTACGTTATCTTTTATATTTTTTTATTACGAAGAAGCGCAAGTTTGGATGTAAAAATGCAACTCAACGGACACGTGCTGTCACTTTCGAAATTGACTTGCTACCAATATAATATACAGAATAGATTAATTAATTAAAAACCATAGCAAACCAAAACTGCGGTATCAAGCACGTGATGTTTGGACGTGCAATTGCCGGGACACATGGCAATTATACTGCAAGGAACGTCAAAACAGCCAAAGTTAAATTGCATTGTAGAACGAATGAGTCTTCATCAAAAGAGAATCAGAGACCAACAGTTGTCCATGACGGGGACGACATCAAACCAAATTCAATTTTGATTCTTTCTACTATGTAACATTACTTTATTTTTCAGCCGGGCAATGTTTGTCGTCCAAACAGGAGTTAATAATCAAATGCCATTTTGTGTGTGAAGAGAAATATGTATTTTTATTATTGGTTTCGATATAAAGCTGAATGGTTTATACAAATCTTATTTTGACAAACCTCGCGACGGGTAAACATTACGTAGACACTCAACACTGACACATGTGTGAAACAAATTTGATGTGGTTCACATCTGCTTAATTCTCATATCAACGTACTTATTTAAGCGGCCGTAGCAGTCATGATCCGCAAACCTTCTAGACCAACGCTGCCAGAACAGAAAGATGATTCCGCAATTTTCTGCACTATTTTGAACGGCTGAAAATCGTGAAAGCTAGGCGATCAAATATATATATGTAAACATGAAAACATATACTAAAACGTGTACGGCACTCGGGATTGTTTCATAATAAAACAGTTCTGTATGCGCCCAATGTGCATGACAAAGCTCGGTGCAAACAACAAATTTAAGAACCGTAATTTTCTGACTAATGCCTGGCACCTGTGAGCAGATTTTTGGCTTTTGTAGCAGTATCGTGTGTTTCGTTACAATGCCCTGGATATAGAAAGAGCAAAGCCAAAAGTGTAGTAAATTACTCTTTAATTTACGGAACGCAGCATGCGTGCAAACTAAATGGAAAATAGTCAGAACTTGTAATATTATAGATATGTCCATTCGTGCAACGTGTTGCAGCCAAATGATGCGATTCTTGACAAGCTTTAGCACGATGTCTCTATTGCCTCCAGCAGGCACGTCCTCGTTAGTGAAGAAGCGGTCCCACTTAACTTTCATGATGGAGCTCAAGTGCCAGTGTTGAACGGTGCGCAGTTGTCTCACTTCGTAGTGATAAAGAGTCCAACTCTCACCACCGCACAGAAGAGGCATTGGTCATTGGTTAAGAACTCCCACTGTCGTTTCCGTTGTAAGATCTCTTCAGCAAGAAATATCTGCTTATCAGCGACCGAAACCGCTGGAAGTTGTCTGGACAGGAATATATTTCGACTTCCACAGAACACTTTTGACACTAGACTGCCAACGTAATTTAAACATCATACATTGGCTATTTACCCGGTGTCTATGAAGAATTCAGCCTTTGGACCAATGCTTATGGTTTTTATCTTGGGAGCATTTATCCGTAGCGCTGGGTTCTCCGATGTATCGTTGTAGGCTGTCAGGAGTAGTACAGTCCCATGGCAACAACGGTTGAAGATACCGATGTGGTTGCGTGTTGTG
Organism: Hermodice carunculata; assembly: GCA_964020975.1. NCBI lineage: Eukaryota > Metazoa > Annelida > Polychaeta > Eunicida > Amphinomidae > Hermodice > Hermodice carunculata. The sequence continues at coordinate 11,902,675 of OZ026614.1, forward strand.
CTTCTGTAATGCACAGTTAAAAACTGCGGTCTTGGCTTTGCAGCAAGGCAGATCGAAGGTGTTCGCGTTCTAAAGAAATCTGATAACGCAAGTTACATACTGCGATATCCCATAGTAAGTTGACCTTGTTTAACTCCATAGCTGTGATATACCACCGACTCTATGGCGTATGTTGTTCACAAAATAAAATGAACGTTTTCACTCCTTTTCCTAAATGCCAGGTTCTGTTGGTAAACTGAAAAACCAACACATATATCATGACTTGTTCAGCAATACCCAAACGTTTAAGAGACTTAATTGCCCAAGTTCCATCTACATTTTTTTGTTTGTTTGTCTGTATGTTTGGTTTTTGTTTGTTTTTTGGTTTTTGTTTGTTTTTTGGTTTTTGTTTGTTTTTTGTTTTTTTGTTTGTTTTTTGGTTTTTGTTTGTTTTTTGGTTTTTGTTTGTTTTTTGGTTTTTTGGTTTTGTTTTTTTTTGTTTGTTTGTTTTTTGTTTGTTTGTTTTTTGTTATTTTATTTTTTTTTCTTGTTTGTTTTTCATGTGAAACCAAAATGGAATGTGTTGGAGAGTCAGGAACTACAGTATGCCGGAATTTAAACAAAATTACAATGTGTAACAGCAGTGCATTTTCCCCATACATCACCAATTTTCAAGAATGAAACTTTATAGTGGTTATAGTATTTTTCCATAGAATAATCAACTGTCTTTTCAAGCGTTCATAATCATTTGAGTACATTTAAGGTCGGTTTATGGCTTTGGAACAGGTTTTTTTCCCGTCTAAATGTATTATTTGACAATAACGATACGTTGCGTTTTGTTAATGCATCGTCAATTTTGTACATGGAGCGGTCATGTGACAAAGCACTCACACAGAAAAACAATGCTTAAAACATGTTAATGCACACAGATATTGATGCTGTACTTCAGTTTTTAAGACGTGCTTTTCTTTATTCTACACCGCAACCTCGATGATATACTTTATGTATTTTTTCTGCACTTGGCCCTTGATAATATACTGGATTTCTTTATTCTGCAGTTCGATCCTGATTACCTGTTCCAGATCTCCATCGTAAACTTAAGTTTTGAGGATATACTTCGGGTCCTAATTCTATACTACGATTTTGCTGATCTAAATTGATCCTGCACTGAAGCCTTTGTGTTATATGTAAGTCTTCATCCTACTTTGTACTTTCGATGATGTCCTCTAGGCAATGCGTCTTCTCAGGTCGCCATAAAGCAGTGGCTCCGAATATGAACAAACTCTTTTTTTTTTTGAGAATGCAATGGATACATACATCGACCCATGTGTATAATATCCTGTTTATACAAATTTGCCAGAACGCTATCACAAGGGGGCTCATTGCTATAGCACAGGTGCTTAAGAACCTTTAGGAAAAGTTGCTTCCACGAATCGTATTATCTAGGCGGTCGCTAGTAAACTAGCATACCAGTTAGTTCCAGTATAAAGTCTTTTGCGTGTGTTGTGACGGTGGGGCTAGAAGTTAGAATGAAGCAAAAAATCAGCCCCAGATTTGGCTTCAAAAGCTTATAACTCATACCTCAAAATCCATACCCATATAAATGTGAATAATCATTATAAATGTGAATAATCATTAGGTAAGCAATGTGCACTTAAGTTCTATATATATATACCTTGCTGCTGTACGTATTGTAGAACATGAAATAAAAACGGATCTTTGCTAGACTGTACAATATCTAAACACTTTTTATAAAAGCATGGTGCGCCAGAAATAGCGAAATGAGAGCTCAAAGTTCCAACATTGATCATATCGTAAGCTGGTCTTTAAAACATAAAACCCACAAGACAATACTTGTTCGCTACTGTACTCACGCACCAGAATTTATCCTATTCTAACGATACAATCCTTCCCTTATGAAATCTACCAAAAGCGACTTGATGTTAATTGTCTTCTGCTTCAACGTTTAACTTCAATTCAGACCAACAGAATACCTTCAGCTGAGGTTTCTATGTACTACGGTAACCATTCATGGTGGCACGTCCTAGGTCAATAGCTTTCCCTGGCGCCGAGGAAAAAGATTGCTTCAGTCTTATTCTGACAAAGAATGGGTTAAGTCAGCCAGCTTCTTTACTTGCTACATATGATTTGAACTGTTTGGCCTTTCTGTTTTCTTTGTTCTTTTCACATGTTATCATAGCCAAACAACAACGCCGGCCAATTGATTCAGCTCCACGATTAATTCCATACTGATGAAGTAGACGGAGGTCCCAACTATTTCTAAATTTACTGTTATATGGGCATAGTATAATTGACCATTTGTTTCCTTTACACTTCTATTAAAAGGTTTGATCATTGATTGATTGACTGATTGAAGGGGAGATCATGAAGTTGGATGAAGCATACAAAAAAATAGAAATTACAAATATAAAATAAATAGAACTCGTAAATATACCATAAAAAGGGTGTTTGTACATATAATAGAATAGGTATGCACTGTGTATACAATAAATAACCATGTATCGCCGTTGAAAATATGTCTGTCTTTGCATAAATGCGTATATTTTAAAAAAGTAAAATTAAATACTGCTGACATTTTTATTACCTGGCATAACCTTTTGCCAAAACTTTGCCAACTGCCACCATCAAATGCTGCTATCCACTGACGTTTTCGTACAAGTATTAATTTCTGCCTTGTCTGTCAATCAAAATGAAATAGACCTTTTAGCTATTTCCCTGTGATTGTCTGACAAGACAGAAATTAATACTTGTACGAAAACGCCACTGGATAGCAGTATTTGGTGGTACCAGTTGGCAAAGTTTTCAAAAATAAATTCCCAAAAAATCCCAATTATAAAAAGTAATTAGTAAAAAAAAAAATATGTAAGGACCTGAAACGAACAGGCAGTTAGTCTGGAGAAATTGTCTTATGATGCACAAAATTGAACGAAAAGTCCAGAGCATCTTCTTGGGGTTTTTTTTTTTTTTTTTTTTTTTTTTTTTTTGTTTGTTTCTTTTTTGGGGTTTTTTTTTTTTTTTTTTGTTTTTTGTTTTTTTTTTTTTTTGTTTGTTTCTTTTTTTTGGTTTTTTTTTTGGGGGGGGTTTTTTTTTTTTTTTTGTTTTTTTTTGTTTTTTTGTTTTTTTTTTAACTTCATAATAATGTACAGAATTAGTGTCGCTTAAGCTAGATTAAGTGTTTATATATTTGTACTGATTTCATGTTCGGAACGAGCGGGACTCGAACCTGCAACCTTTGGCACCAGTCGCCTAGCTGAAATGGCAAACGCACATATCCACTCGACCAAATCCCCATTCCTAAAAAGAATGGTTCAATGGAGGTAGTTATGTGCGAGTGCCATATCAACACGGTAATGCAGTATATTTACTGAGTCGGCATATATTTCCAGAATCGGGGACTTAAATCCACCAGCATTAAGGAAATGCCGAAAATATATATTTCATGTTCGGAACGAGCGGGACTCGAACCTGCAACCTTTGGCACCAGTCGCCTAGCTGAAATGGCAAACGCACATATCCACTCGACCAAATCCCCATTCCTAAAAAGAATGGTTCAATGGAGGTAGTTATGTGCGAGTGCCATATCAACACGGTAATGCAGTATATTTACTGAGTCGGCATATATTTCCAGAATCGGGGACTTAAATCCACCAGCATTAAGGAAATGCCGAAAATATATATTTCATGTTCGGAACGAGCGGGACTCGAACCTGCAACCTTTGGCACCAGTCGCCTAGCTGAAATGGCAAACGCACATATCCACTCGACCAAATCCCCATTCCTAAAAAGAATGGTTCAATGGAGGTAGTTATGTGCGAGTGCCATATCAACACGGTAATGCAGTATATTTACTGAGTCGGCATATATTTCCAGAATCGGGGACTTAAATCCACCAGCATTAAGGAAATGATGTAGACCTTAGAGTCAAATAAAATATTCCAGACGACAGCATCATTCTCTTAACCAAGTAACAAATTTATGACTTCTTAAACGTATTTTGTATGTGTGTTTTGGTCATGTTATTGATATTTCCAATTTATCAGGATCCCTGTGCTATGAACCCATTATTTTACCTCCTTTGAGAGATTGTTTGCTGTATGTCACCACGTCTGAACCTGTACGGCAGCGGATTTTAAATAAACTACTGTATACATACACAAAATGAAAGGGGTCTCTGGAAAAACGATTAAAGTAGTGTCATCATTCTAGATCTTAACTCTTATATGTAGTGGAAATATACCAATTTACTTTACTTTTTAAGAAATAATCCTGCAAAAACATAGACTTTGTCACGACATTTAAGCTGGCTGGCCAAGTGATACGGTTTATTCGTATGTATGAGCAGTAGCACAGCTGGTGGTCATTTAAGATAGGGGCCAAGGTACTTAACGGAAGGAATACTCATACCACTTTGAAACTTGAGGTGGTTATAAGTTCATTCTGTCACTATTCTACATCAATTAAGACTACCAAGCAAACAGTGCACATAACCAAAATAATACAAACAACTCTTCCGCAAGTTATACGGGCACCTGCCAATGGACTTCCTAATTTTCACGTGCCATGTCACATGCATTGCCGCACGCTGCGGAGCATGTTAGCACTAGCGCCGATAGCGCTTTGGTCTTCGAGGTTTACTTTTTACGCATTACGTCCGCAACCTCATTGTGTCTGTGTCTGTCTGTCTGTCTGTCTGTCTGTCTGTGTTTGTGTGTGTTTGTGTGTGTCTGTTTGTGTGTTCTTCTTGTGGTAATACCAATTCAAAGGAACCGTATTCCAAATTTTGTTAAAAATTAACAGATAGGATAAATGCACAGTACACTTACAATATTTTGTATAGCATTTTGATATATAATTTCCCATTAGTTCTTGTGCACATATTGAGACCAACTCCCTTTTCTTTTGCCACCGGTTACAAGCGCATGTTCCGAGATGTGTCATCTTGTGTCATACTTGGACGCCTGCTTGCTGGCGATAATGGGTTGTTTTTGACATATGTTTGCAATACTGTCTTTAGATCTGTGCCTGCTCGTTAAAAGCCATGTTTACGCGCGCGCGTGTGTATTATAAACATATATATGTATATATATATATATATATATCTGTGTGTGTGTGTGTGTGTGTGTGTGTGTGTGTGTGTGTGTGTGAGTGAGTGTGTGTGAGTATTTTTATTTATGAATAATGCATGATGTTTATTAGGTTGGTCTTTGCTTGTAAAGGATCACGGCTTATTGGTTTTATATACTTATCAAAGCGAAACCGCTCCAGTCTCACTTTCTTCATATAATACTTCGGTTTCATTGGTTTTGGAGTATTTCGTAATTTTCCTCAGTAAAGTTAAATTGTTGCAGATACAACATGGATCCACATATACGTGTGCTCAACTCAGAGTACCTCCGTTTTAGTCTATCACTGTTATTGTACAAAAACAACTGTTATCATTCTCTTACCACATGTTCTATATTGTCGGTATTTATTGCCTAAATATTATGGTGATATACATATTTATATGTGGCTAAATACTTACATGGTTTTTTCTTAATATAAATTAACATACATTTGATGTTCTTCGCGGGTTTTCGTGGTTGCCCTCTCATGTTTTGGTTTTGTTTTTTTTGTTTTTTCTTTTTTTGGTTTGTTTTTTTTTTTTTTTTTTTTTTTTTTTTGTTTTTTTTTTTTTTGGTTTGGTTTTATTTATAATTTTTAATATGGACAAATTAATTTCTATTGAGGCTTTTGTTTGCCTGCTTGCGTAAATATTATGTCATACTTATGTGGAGCGCTTTTGTATGCCTCTTGTTATTTGCTAAGCAGTAAGAATCTATGTGGGTACGCTTTAAGACCTGAGGGCAGTTTATGGATAAACTCGTACTGCATTTGAAAAGAATACACAACCATTTTACAATCATAATTCTAAACTGTGAATCCTTAAATGCAACTTTTGATTAATTGAAACTATTTGTATATAATCTAGATACTCACGGATGTTTACCTAGTGCGATATGTTTACAAGATAGATGGTTGACTAACGATTTTGATCTCTCCCTTTTGCCACATGATAATTATACTTTAGTGTCACAAAGGACAATTTGGAGCGCTCAGGGAGGCTTGGCCATACATGTCAAATCTTGTTACTGTTACAAATTCGTAGACGTCTATCAGCATTCTGAAACTTATGAAGGTCAATTTATCGAAGTAGAAATAAAAGACAGCAATAAAAATTTGATAATTGGAAAAATATATAGACCACGACGAGATATTGATGAAAATTAACATGTTTTTATTGTCGAGTTTACGCTAGTTCTTCAGAAATTGCTAAAACGTAAAAATGAAGTTGCTAGAACAGGCAATTTTAACATTGATTTACTAAGAATACATGGTAAGATTGCTTTTGGTTGCTTTTTCGACACAATCACAACTTTGTGTTTTTATCCACAAATAACTTTGCTGACTAGACTTTCTCGTCGCAGAGGCACTCTGATTGATAATATTCCCATGAAACTAGCGGATAATAGTATATCAGTTCGGTAAAATAGCTTCGAGAATATCGGATCATTTTCTTTTTTTTTTATATGATTAGATATTATCAAACCAAAACATGGTTTAGTAGGTAAATATGTTCAGGTTCAGGGCCGGCAACCCGACACCACAAAGTAATTTAAAAGAGAATTACTAAACGCCAAACTGCATGGCCTTATTAATGCAGATCTACATACAGACCCAAGCGAATCTAATTTTTATATCCATACTGAAATTGCTTCTGCCTTTAATAAACATTTCCCGGTAAAAAACAGTGAAATATAGGAATCATAAACATAAGAAAAGTCCGTGGATAACCCAAGAACTCATACGTTCTATAGCTACCAGAGATCGTTTGTATAAGTACCTTAAAGAAATACCCCTATGATAACGAGTAATATAAATTACGTTTAAAAAACTTAAATACATACCATACAATTTTTAAAAACAATATTTGTATGGCGAAGAAAAACTATTTCCAATATTGATTCATTAGATATAAAAATGACATAAAGAAACCTTGGCTAACTATAAATAATATTTTAAACACACTTAAACAGAAAAAGAGCTTGTCGGACTCTTTTCAAATAAATAATAGACTGTTACTGATACGTCATTAATAGCAAATAGTTTTAATACATATTTTACTAACATTGGATCGAATCTGGCATCCCAAATAACTCCACCAACTGATTGTTCTTTTAAGGATTATACTACACATCCATTTCAACGAAGATTCGTATTTGACCTCGTTACTAAGGAAATGATCATTAATATCATTGACTCTTTCAAACCTAAGCATAGCTCAGGTCATAAAAGATTATCAATGAACTTATTAAAGATTATTGAAACTGCAATATCCAGGGCATTAACACTTGTTATAAATCAGTCTTTAACAGCAGGCATTTTTCCTGACACATTGAAAAGGGCGAAAGTTATACCAATTTTCAAGAGGGACGATGAGTCTCTTTTAGAGAACTAAAGACCAACTTATGTTCTACCTGCAATATCTAAAATCTTTGAAAGAGTTATATTTGATCAATATTATGAATATCTTAAACGCCATGACGTATTCTAGAGTAGTCACTTTGGGTTTCGTGAAAACCATTTTACTGAGCTTGCTCACTCAAGGATCGATCTTGGGACATTTGCTCTCCTTAATTTATATTAATACCATAATACCATCTTCTTCTCTGTTTAAATTCATTATATATGTAGATGATACAACTTTTTCACTGCTTTGCGCCCTTTCAATTTGTCAGGATTAAGTGATTATGCATCTCAACTCATTAAACATGTGCTAAGTAAGATCAGTAGATGGTTAAAGGTCAATAAGTTGTCTTTTAACGTTAAGAAAACTGAATTCATGGTCTTCCATCAACCTCAAAGAGTGTTGCTATTCCCACACCTCATATTGATAATATAATGATTGAATGCGTAAATGACTTTGCTTTTCTCGGCCTCAGTTTAGATACCCATTTAAACTGGAATAACCATATTCAAAAGTAGATCCCGACTTGCTCAGACCATTGGCATTATGAACAAAGTAAAAGCTTTTTTACATTCGGATATTTTCCAGATTTTTTGTAATTCGTTTATTCTTCGGTGTTTTAAGTGCTGTTTTCTTCCTTGGGCTAACACATTAGAAAGATTAGAAAAACTTCAGAAAAAGCTGTTGGAATAGCTTATCATGGTAGGTATAATCCTCATTCTGAACCTATTCTCAAATCTAGAAATTTATTGAAGTTAGAATATATATATATATATATATATATATATATATATATATATATATATATATATATATATATATATATATATATATATATATATATATATATATATATATATATATATATACATGTGTGTGTGTGTGTGTGTGTGTGTGTGTGTGTGTGTGTGTGTGTGTGTGTGTGTGTGTGTGTGTATTACAAACACTACAATTTTATTATAAACTTCTGCATGGCCTGCTTCCTAGCTATTTTCAACTCCCTTTATATATGACCATGACACCCGAAGACCGGGATATTTTGTTTTTTGTACCCGGCATACTTTTGGTAGAAAATGTTCATGACATGAGTTAACACGCATCTTAAATTCGAATCCTGATATTATGACAGATAAAGTACATACACATAGTTTTTTTCGGTTTTTCTCAATATATAAAGAAATATTTTATTGCAAACTATGAAAATTTTTGTAGTGTCCCAAATTGCTATATTTGTAATAGAAATTAATTGGTTGGTGAAAAAAATATACAATATTTTTACATGGTGGAAATCGAACATGATCACACACTTTGTATTGTTTACTTGCATGTATGGGTGGCGCACATGATAGTGATCCAACAAAGATCTTAATTTGTGTCTCCATGACCACATTATGCTGGATTTTAATGTACATGTTTTAATTACTTACCTCTATCTATTTGTCATATACTGTACATACTGAATTTTTTCATATGGTCATAATACAAAGAATCTTGAATCCTGAATCCTGAATGGATTTGCCTAAGCCTCAGGCAGTGGAATAATAGGCATGTCACTTAATTGCGGCCAAAATATTCCACCCTGTCGCTGGAAGCTAGCAAACGGTGACGCATTGGTTGAGACACAAGGGTATCACTTACCCTTGTGGGAATACACAATACCCATTGCACACACAGGATGACTCTTTATATTAATGTTATAATGAAGTTCTGTACTGTCCTAAGGTACCACCTGGGCAATATTTGTCCTCAATGAATTTGCTCTTTAAGGTGCAAGCTGTATAACACGTGCAGAATTTATGTTGCATATATTGCGCAAAGTAAAACAAATGCAAATTTGAATTTCGTGAAACCTGTTTGACCAATTAAACACCACTTGCCAAAGTCAAAATCGTAAAAGAGAGACCCACGTCCAATGCAAATTGATATTCATGTGTTTTTTTCATCCAAGCATGAGCTTCAATCGTTTTAACAAGTCATGCTGTACTGCTCGTTCACATATTGATGTACGGTAAACCCTTTAATTTATCATTACATTTTGACGTATCAAACTTAAACGTTTAGAGGTATGCATGGTATCGCCGCATTGACGTCCATTTACCGCAAACTCTTACTGTTTGAAACAGTTACTCGTTGACTACATGCCCTAAAAGGCAGTCATAAACGAGATTACTTTGAAGTCAGTAAAAAACAATGTTTGAATAAAAATAATAATAATAATAATAATAATAATAATAATAATAATAATAATAATAATAATAATAATAATAATAATAATAATAATAATAATAATAATAACAATAGTTGCAATAATAATATATTGAACTCCCGCGAGCGAAACATACCAAATACAGCATAGTCAGTTACACATAGGGCGCCATATGCCACATGTATACATACAAAGACACTATACAAGGATATTTGACAAATATATATGTTAAAAGATTTAATTCAAAACTACTAGTTTGGGTTAAAAGGAACTAATAGTAAGAAGTTTTGACACGAAGGACTCGGCAGACCAAGGTTTAATATAGTTTTCATGGGTTGTGAGAAACAACAAGGAGACCAGCACACCTTTGTTTCTAAAAGTCTGCTTTGGCGGCCGATCGACCTTTGCAAACTACCCTGTCAACTGTACTGCCCGGAATTAACTCATTGTATGCAATATATTTTGATAGCATAATACGGCATGAGGACCTCAGAAGATGCTCGGTCTCAAATAAGAACACCTTTGACTGGTTGAAAAGTGACGTATGTAACAATTTAGAACGATTTGATTTCCCGCTAATTCCCATTAAACGTTTAAGTAAGGTACCTTAGCATGATTCTTAGTTAGCCATGTGTTTCTCACCGAGAGCTACTGCTTCGAATGCATAAGTCAATGATTGGGCGCAGACTGTCTTCCACAGGTACACCTTGCTCCGTGTTGAAAGCCTAGGAGAGCCTGTATTCGCTAAGGTGAAGTTACTCCCGCGATAACTTTCAATTGTTTTTCAATGTGTTCATTAAAATCAATTATTTGCAAAGATGGTCTTTAGAGTTCCCTGGGTGTCCATCAAAGACAGTTGCAAATCGCCAATGTACCACGAAGGGGAAGAGACAAACAGGTCAGAACCAAGAATCATATAGTTTGATTTTTAAATTCCGAAGTTAAATCTCAATTTGGAGAGTAGATGAAACATTCACCAATCAGCGATTGTAATCCAATAACAGTAGGATTCACAATGTGATGTCGTCGGCAAAGGCGAAACTATGGTATTTAACTCCTCCAATTCGAGGACCTGAACCCATATGACTAATATTTACGAGTAAATCATTAATAAATATATTGATGAGATACGGGAAAATTATGTTTCCTTGGTGAACCGCAGGTGACATAACAAATGTATCGCTCGTGTGACCATTTCATGTTACTATACAGTTTGATGATTTATACCAACGATACAACAGTTACCATTCGTTGGGTGGTGACGACGCCTCTATACGTTTGTATAATAGACCGTCTGCCAAACAGAGTAGTAATACTTTTCAGCATCCAAACTGCAGACAAACACTGGTGATTTATTTAAGGTATAGTAAGAAACAAGATCGTTCAATAACGCACACCTTAGAGCACAATTTCTGTCGTGGCAGAAACCAAAATGGTTTTCACTCACTGTGTCCTCTGGGAACATTAACAATTCAACAACCTCAGCATAGATGGAACTCATCATGACTTGCCAATAACTTCCATGTACATTTGAATTCAGTAAACTTTAATATTGGGACAATAACACCAGTATCAAGTACACGCAGAATGATACTGTGTCTGACATCTATACCTACAACACATAAGCCTCCTCATTTTTTTTTTTCTTTTGGACCTGTCCGCCGCAAAATTCCCCTCCTTTTTTAGGATCCAAAATTTTGAATAATGTCCTTCAGCATGTCTGGGATGTGCGTTCCCTGTATGGCTTTAAGAAAGGCTGCACTAAACACATTTTTAACAAAATTGCACGAATTTGACCTAATCCCATTATACGGATGGGAATAGTTTTATTTCTGACTATGGTGTTTCTGTTTAAATCGTGTGTCGCCCTAGTGTGACTCTCCCACAGGGACGTACCCCTTCTTTCTTTATAGGGGTCCCGCATGGGGAGCAGTACCATGGTGACTGCTGGGTGCATTCTTGTAATTCTAGTCTAATATGTATATATAATGTTGCCAATTTTTTACGATTTTACAGTAATGTCTTTTATCCATTTTATATGTATTTTCTATTTTCTTTAGCTTCTACGTATTTATCATTTGTGCTTTATTGTTATTGGCATCCATACCTCAAAAATTTTATACTGAATGCAGATTGCGAATAAACTTGTCAATTTGTCAACTTGCCAGCAGCTTGGACAGAGAAGACGTCAAAGTAGGCAACATACCATGTACTAAGTATTCGGCCATTATTCCATCGTGACCAGTGGCCGTATTCACCGAGAATTTGATCTGATCCTAACTTTAAGCCCAGAATTCAGTTCACTTTGGTTTTGGCCCAAACTTCTTGATCCTTGGCTCAATGTTTGATCAAAACTTCGAGGATTATACACCATATGTTCTTGGCAACAATATAAACTTCAAGATTTACAGGTCAATTTTATTATCTCGATCTTACTTTGATCCTCTATTTAATCTTTTGATCGCTGATTAAAATATGGATTGAATTCGGATTGATTTAATAAAATGGAAAATTTAATTCAACAGTTCATATTATAGTGGAGAAAATAGATTAATTAATCTTGCAAGTTTAGATCAAATATTAGGCCAATCATTCAGAGTTCAAGGCCCAAAGGCACATTGACTTTCATTTTTGGATTTAACTCAGGATCAGATTAAATTCTTTGTGAATACATCCCTGGTGAACAGTTTCTTTTCAACCTCAAAAATATTTTTTCGACCAGAGACTCTCTGATAACTACACTATCACTGCCTATTGACTCTTTATACCGAATGAACTTCCTCTTTACAATATCAACAGTTTGGTTTTGTTCCATAGACAGAACCTGGTAATCATGCATGACTGAAGCATAAGAAACCACAAACTGCCTAGCATTTAAACATGTGTTCACCCTTTTCCTTTGGTACAGCCTTATAATATTCTAAAAAGATGACATATTTCTTTCTCAAAACTGAATATTAAGTAGTCTAAACCCATTATTAGAACAATCATTTATGCGTTTAAGTGTCTTTGGATTTTCCTGGAAGTTAAATGCGATCTTTAGGATTGTTTTCTACCGGAAACATTTCAGACTATTCTGTGAGCCCAAATTGATGCCGTGTTGCCGCTTGATGGTTTTCAAAAGCATGTACAACTGCCTCCCGACCTTACAACTGTCAAATGTCGTCAGGGAATAAGAGTTAATATCCTGTTGCGACAGGAAGGTTGGTCTCGTCTGTAATTGATCTTCATATAAATATTGCGATAACCGGCCTCATTTCCTTGAACACTTTCTTCCACAACATACAATCAATATACATGGCATTGACAAGGAGAGGAAATTAGCTCCCTTGGGCTTATATTTCCCATAAATGCCAACTGTACATATACATAAGTATAAAAATTTGCAAGCAGCGTAACTCCAATATTATTGAATAACTCAAACATGAAATAGCTTGAGACATAGCGTATAAGTGTCGTTACCATCAGCTGTGATCCCACGTCTACAGAGAAAACCCTCTATATCGCAACCATTGAATGTGACAACCATTGTTGCATTAGGCCAGTTCCACTGGTCATTGTATGACCCTACCCTCACTTCACCTACATTCAATGTTTGAAAGCTACATGTAGCCTTACTTTCTAGATTTTATTCCTTTTGTTCTTCCTCTTACTATTTTCATTTCAATTCTTTATTTTTGTGTCGCAGGAGAAACTTTCATGAGGTTATGAAAAAACCTTATACACCAAATTGTAGTGTGATTTTCGCATAAATTAATTATCGCAATATCTGTTTGAACGGCGCTAGGACAGGTGTCATAATCGTGCTTCGTGAGAAACTGAGGTGGAGCCTGGAGCGTAAAACATCCCTTTCGAACGATCCGGTGGGTTGCATTTTCACCCACCAGTGTACGACTCCTGGCCAGTGCGGAATAGTCGCAAATTGTGAAGAGTAAAATAACGCGTTTTAGAACAATTGTATAAATGTTCTTCAAATCTTCTATTTATCCTACACAGTCCGATTCCGGGCAATACGACTGGGTAAAGAAATATATGTTACAAATATGTAGTGCACTATTATACATACGAGAGAGTCATTACACTTATATGCTGCCATGGTCCTATTATATTATTAGCACTTGATGGCTGAAGAGGAACAGAGTTTCGCGCAATGGCTCTGTGTAATTTGTTCCGTAATTTTAACGAGCCATCATGTTGTAGTCTTCAATGATCTCACAACAGGGTGCAATACAACATTCCAAGTCAGTTCCACTTGTGTTTTATTCCGACTCCATCTCAGCAGGCCACGTCATGACAATAAAGTCTTCCTTCGTTTTCAACAAAACAGATTAAAATGTAATGTAATTTCCACCTTTAATGTGCCTGTTACCTAGGCAACAGAAAGGGTTGTTGAGTCAATTATTGCCATTATGAGGCCATGTATTCATATGCGCATTTTACTACCAAATTGTGATCTGCAAGCAGTTTATTTCTACCAGCGGCAGTAGCTTCAAGGAGATCCGCATAGAAGTTTTTATACTAACGTACACATTTCAAAATGAGCCTACAAAATTCGAGATGATGTCCCGTCAGCCCCTGGAAAAGAATAGAGTATACCTGTGCCCAGTGGCACTGTGGCGCTGATACACTCCGTACCACCACGGCAATCATGTGGGCTGGTCTGTCCTTGAATACCGTAATATGACTTCATTCAGATTTAGCTTGCACATCGAAAATGTGTCTATATTGGGGCAACGAAAGTGAATTACTGAGCCTGGTCCGATAAGAACATTACTGATGATATTGGCCAATATTATATGATAAAGACTTATAATTCCACCACACTTTGTAACCTGGCCTCATAACTTTCCTCGTATAATCATCCTATTTCGTCATAAAGACCCAGCAACACCACAACTTTACTTTATAAAGAGGCCAAACGATCTCCAACAACCAAGAAGCTTATATAAAAAGCTTTTAATTATAGAGGTTAAATTGCACGCACATTTCTGCATGGTTTGTTGATCAACCTCTATTCAATTGCAAGGATTTGTTGCTTATGAAAGATTTACGATGCTTTACACTTACAGTGGGAATAGTGGTTCATCCTTGGTGTTTTAGTAAGGATTAGAGTTTGAAACGAAAGCCTGGTTAAGCAAAGCAAAGCGGCCCTTTAACATTATCTCCTACAATTATGCTAAGTCGACAACAGTCTGGCAATTCCATCCTTGGCAAATGGGCCTGATAATGTCTTTTGCTGCCATGCATACCAAATCCATCGTAAGTCGTACATACGGTTTGACAAAATCATTTTCTTTTCGCGGTGGAATTTACTAACCACCTGGGAACGAATAGATTTCTCCAGAAGATAACAAAGTTTTGACCTCAACTGCTACAAAACATTTGTTGTATTTTTTTATTTGTGTTTATCAGTCTTATTTGTCGCTAACACATCATATATTACCGTGGTAAATTAAAATGATATTTTTGTGGGGAAAATCTGCTTTAATTTTGCAAAAATTAAACCTTGTGTATGCACATAAGCAGCTAAGCACAGCTTGTTCTTTGGAAAGCTGCCCTATGGCATTGCAAAGTAGTACAGTACTACATGACCTATATCCTGCACACAAGGACCATGCACTTCATTGTCGAAGTGTGTAGACCAATACATGTACCTTGCAGATGTATCCAGATATAAACTATGTTTTTATGCAATTGTGATTCATGTTTTTGTTGCTAATTATGTCAAGGTCACTGTATATCATTGTAATGATGCTTACACTGCGATTACGTACCAAGCACATGATGAAATATTGTATCGTAAATCGTTGAGAAGCTTCCTGCGGGCGACCCTGTTATTACACTCAGATCATTTCTTGGCATCGAACTGAAAGCCGCTTTTCTACATTCGATGTTATTGGGTTTTCTTATATCTGTGCGGGAATAGCATTATTTGTAGAGATCGTCCAAATTAGCGTATGGCTCAAGTTTGTTTGTAAACTCTTATTCAATAAACTCATATGGCCTTACTAAAAGGTTTAGAATTGTGTTCATGGAAACCCTGAAAAATATATATATCACTAGCTTGTCAGCCATATTTATTTCCTGATAACATAAGCAGAGCTGTTGCACAGTCACAAATTGGGGGCATCCCAGAATTTATTCTTAAGGAGAAGTTTATAGACATACCTTTCCTGTTACCAACCATAATGCTACATTGCAAAAGCTAATTTGCGGGTCAAAGTCTACCGGCTATCTGATGCAGCTATGCCTAAAGTTCCCACCTTTAATTGCTCACCAACCGTGCTTCTCTGTCTAATTTGAAGATAAACCAGTCAGCAATTTTTCGAAAACTAAGAAGAATTTAGAGACGAAACAAAGCTCTTCAGAAAACAAAAGAGAAACAGGCATCTGCACGAGAGCCCCAACTGTAATGTTACTCCCTAGATCAATCTGCCTGGAAAATCACTCTTTAGCTTTGTAGATTTTTGTTGCAGATTTCACTTTGTTTGGTGACAAGCTGCTCGTCTTAATATCAAGCTAATCACGCTGAAAAAGCATATTGTTAAAGCTTTCCGTGTATTGTAAAAGCAATTACCATCGCATGAAAGCATCTTTGTGTGTGTATGTGTGTGTCTACACACTCAAGATACACAGATAGATAGATAGATAGATAGATAGATAGATAGATAGATAGATAGATAGATAGATAGATAGATAGATAGATGGATGGATGGATGGATGGATGGATGGATGGATGGATGGATGGATGGATGGATGGATAGACAGAGAGAGAGAGAGGGAGATGAAAAAATGGTTATCCATTCACCACTTCCGCTCCACTTAAAAATAGAAGCTCATAGTGTACAGGACAATGCTTTTATGTTTTTTATGTTGCACACTAGAGGGCAGCAGTTTTTTACATTGGGACACACAGATGCATAACTATAAAGGTTTTGCAATACCTTGGCTTACACTTCACATTAAGATGCTATCTATTGCCACACTGCGTCAATTTGTAATCATCCACATGCTGGTGTAAGCATATGCCCAGAATAACCCAAATGTGTAGAATGAATAACTGAAGGGCATTACATGATAAATGTATAAATGTGTTGGTTCCAGCACGTCTGCCCTGGATGTTCCTTCTTTGCGATACCTTTGAGTCTCAACAACGGCTGTATTGATCTGAAATACTTACTCGCGTGCAGCAGTTCTTTCCAGGATTATATTGTTTGTTATTTCCTTGGGTAATTTTATTTCTTTGAATTATCATCTATTTGAACGTGTAGTTTCGCTATTTATGTTGCTTTATAGTTAATATCTGGTAAGACGTATGTATGCTCCCAGAATACACAGTTGAATGGGAATATATCTTCAGAATTTGTTTCAAGGATTTTTCCACCTTTTGCATATTTCAGTTTCAGCTAACTTGCTCAATTGAGGTCACACGGTGGTGGAAAATGATACGTCCATCTGCGCTCCATGTGTTTGAACTAGCTCCTTGGAAACCAAAATCTCTGGATATGCCAAGTTTCAATGATTATTCCTCTTTGTTTCATGAAAAGGACACCATAACAAATAGAATGTTCAACAAATAAATCTACCAATACGTCTGCAATACATTGTGATATATGGGGCGGTCTCACTAAGGTGTATTCGATACATAACAAAATATTCATACAACCAGTTGTTACTGCTATGCTTAGTATGTTGTCAACTTTTGCTTCAACCGCAGGAAGCTTTATGCTCAGATGTTATGCACACTTCTTTTATTTAAGTATTGGAGCAGTCTTTTTCTATGTTCCAGTCCGCACATATATCCCACTTTGTATTCATTGGTATAACATAGAAGACTGTATTACAATATTTAACGTTTCTCCGAATGTATTGCAGATATTGTAGGATACTGCTCGTTGTCAATCTAGTACTGGGGCAATTTATGTCTTTTGAACAAACTTGGGTAATCCGTTTGAATATCATATTGTCAGTCACTAGTAACATGTTTAAAAAGGTGCACAGATGCTTACATATTATGATGGGTGACATATTGACTATTTTATTCTTACGCATTTATTGGAACTGATA
This sequence comes from Hermodice carunculata, assembly GCA_964020975.1. Classification (NCBI taxonomy): domain Eukaryota; kingdom Metazoa; phylum Annelida; class Polychaeta; order Eunicida; family Amphinomidae; genus Hermodice; species Hermodice carunculata. The sequence goes on from OZ026614.1 coordinate 11,920,455, forward strand.
ATGAATTCACGTTAGTGAAACGATTGGTTTACTCTGTTTGCCCAGTTATTTACATGTTTACATACGTGAGTTTGGCCATAGTTATCCTTAACTTAAACCTCTCTGTTAGAAAGCGCGCGCTTCTTTCATTTTATATGGCGTTAGCTTATTTTCATTGGCGTCAGCTGAAATTCGACTACATCCTAGCCCTTAGTCCTCTGTTAATACTTTTAGCTGGAGACGTCCATATAAACCCCGGCCCTGTAGAACATTTCCACGATATTTTTTTCTGTCATTCTAGTATTCGTAGCCTCTCCACGGATAAGCTGAGGTCGATTCGCTCAGATCTCGTACCGGAATTTGACATAATATCTTTGTCTGAAACATTTCTTTCCCCAAACTCTGCTGTTAGTAATCTTACTATACCTGTTTATCATTATATTACTCGACGCGACCGCCCCAATGCAGTCGATGGTGGTGTAGCTCTCTATGTCTCCTAATCTTTACACGTATCTCGACGTTCTGACTTGAAGACACCTGATACTGAGCTCGTATGGAGCGAAGTCAGACTTCATAACAATAAATTTTTCTTTGGTGTCATCTACAGGCCTCCAAATACTCTCGTGTCTTTTGGGGATAAACTTCAGCAAAGTCTGGATCTAGCAAATTGTACCGGTATTCAAAACATCATCTCAGCAGGTGACTTAAATTCTGATTTCTTAGCTCAGTCTGGCCTGAAGCTCAATCTATTTGTCAGAACTAATTCTCGTACTATGCACGTACAGGAACCAACTCGTATAACCAATCATTCAGCAACCTGTCTCGACCGGATAATTTCTAATATTCACAACTATCTCCGTGAAATTCGTGTAATTCCTCCAGTATCAAATTGTGATCATTGTGTTGTGACGGCTAATTTACTCTTTCGCCGTAAGAAAGATCCTGTATTTAAACGTCGCATATGGGACTACCAAAAAGCGGACTTTGGTGTGTTCAGAGCTCATCTTAGAGGGATCGATTGGTCCCCAGGTTTTGTTACCGATGATACTGACATATGTTGCAATTCGTGGTCAAATTTATGCATAGACAGTGCACCAAGCTGTATTCCGAATAAAAACATTAAAGCCAGGCCTTGTGACCTACCTCGGTATAACACCCGCCCCCGATCACTTACTCGTCAAGTCAAAAGACAATACGAAAAAGCAAAGAGCCGAAATTTTGTACCAGCTGCACGGAAAACATTTTGCCAATTACGAAATTATTATCAACAATTGAATCAGGCTGAAAAGGAATATAATGAAAAACTGTGCACTGACTTAAACGATTCGTCTTGATCAACCAAATGTTGGTGGTGCACTGTCAAACACTTTCTAAATAGAAATCATTCTTCGACTATTCCCTCTCTTTTACATGGCGGCAAACATATTTCAGATAGTTTCTCTAAAGCTGAAATTTTTAACTCTTTCTTTCTGCAACAGTGCAAGGTTGATTCTTCTTCAACTACTTTGCCTAAAATTAGCGACCCGCCTTTTCCTAAACTTGATCCCACAAATATAACGGAAATTGAAGTCCTTTACATCTTTCAAGTCTTTTCAAAAAGCAGCTCCCTTTAGCATGGAAAAAAGCAAATGTTACTCCCCTCCACAAAAAAGGGCCCTGATGACATATGTAACAATTACAGGCCTGTTTCATTACTTAGTTGCACCGGGAAAATATTTGGAAAAAAAATAGTATTTAAGCATGTGTTCAATTTATATCGAGATAATACTGTTATATCTGCCCACCAATCCGGTTTCATGCCTGGTGATTCCACCATTAATCAATCACTTCTCATTTATCACGAAGTAAGTTTGGCAGTTCATCATCAAAAAGAGGTCCGGGTTATATTTTTGGATATTAGTAAAGCATTTGATAAAGTTTGGCATGCCGGCCTGTTGCATAAATTAAGGAAAAGTGGTATTGCAGGATCTCTTCGTGATTTGTTTTCGGATTATTTGTCGAATCGTTATCAACGGGTAGTTGTTCAAGGCTAGTCTTCTAACTGGAGCAAAATTTGTGCAGCTGTACCTCAAGGCTCAGTACTGGGACCTCTCATGTTTCTCATTTATATTCACGACATAGTGGACCTTGTTGGATCCAACATAAACTGTTTGCTGATGGTACGTGTCCATATCTTACCATTGATAATCCAGTTACTGCAGCAGAAAGTTTGAACTCCGAGCTTTCAGATATTGATCAATGGTCTAATGACTGGCTTGTCACTTTCAATGCTCTGAAAACAGACTCAATGCTGGTCTCTGGGAAAACTTACCCTCCTACACATCCTCCTATTTCTTTCCACGGACACACTTTGCAGGATGTCGGTAAACATCAACATCTTGGTATCATAATTCGTTCAGACCTGACATGGTCTGATCATATCACTGATATATAGCAAATCAACTAAATTAATCAATATCATGAAGTTTCAAATTTACGTTGGATAGAAAAACCCTTGAAACTATACTTCTTTCATAAGGCCTATTCTCGAATATGACAGTCCCGTATGGAACGGTTGTACAGCCTTAGATGCAGAAAAGGTTGAAAGTATTCAGTTAAGTGCAGCTCGTATCGTTACTAGTGCTATGCATGGAACCAGTAACGCTAAATTATATGAGGAAACAGGCTGCTCAACTCTTGCAAAACGCAGAGAAATATCTAACCTGACTCTAATGTATAAATTGGTGCACAAACTTGCTCCCGAATATTTATGTTCTATACTTACTACTGCCTCTCCTTCAGGCTCTGGTAATTTCAATACCCGTCAACAGTATGATCTTCTTCATTTCCGAGCTCGCACTGACATGTTTGACAAAACGTTCTTCCCCTCAACTATCAGACTATGGAATCAGCTGCCTCTAGAAATCCGTAATTTAGCCTCGATTCGACAGTTTAAATGACGGATAGATGTACCTGTTATCCAGCCCATCAAGTTTCCCGAATTACTCAATTTTGGCAATAGGTTTTTTGCTGTTATGCACACACGCCTCCGTCTAGGTGCAAGTCAATTAATCTCATCTTTTCAAAATTGGTGTGAAGGACACTCCAAAATGCGCATGCGGTTCACCCACTGAGGACACATGTCATTATTTTCTTCTCTGTCCAAAGTATACTGTCCCTAGATCTGTTCTTCACTCTATTATTTTAAAATATGTTCCCTTTACATTACAGACAATATTATACGGTTCCTTCGATTGTACTTTTACTGAAAATATTGAGATTTTTCCAGTTGTTCAAAATTTTATTTCCGCTACAGGTCGTTTCGGCCCATCTGGTATAAGCTAAAATGCCTGCCCATGTCCACCATATACAGGTACATTTTTCGGCATATGCATGATTCTCCTTTAATTCTCCATATATACATGAAGCCCAAGAGGATATCATATTTTAACTATGTAAGATTCAGCCCCACTTTCTGTCTTGTCATGTGATACTGTCACCTTCTCTTGGGTCGTGTGTATCTTGTTTTGTCCTATGTGCTCGTCCCCTTTCCGCAAGAGAGATCAGTATAGGGCTTCGCCCTTTTTCCCAATTGCTTACTCATTTATTAGATTTATATTGTAAATTGTTGTGAATAAAACATGTTTAAACCAATTCAAGTGTCGCACATAAAGATTTATAAACTTAAGATACTCAATTTATTTGTTTTATCGATGCCAAATACAGTGTCTGCAATATCGTGTTGAAACATGCCCATCGAAAAAGCGGATTATCGTATAATGATTCATTTTCATTTCTTGGAGTATCGTTGGACGATTGCTACCTATTGTTCAGGAAAGATATATAGGAATGATATTATGAGATAAAGTATCTTGACATATAAACTGCCACAACTCTGTATCATAGACACAATTTTTACTATGTCAATGTGGTTGAAAACATTGGATTCATCAATGGACTCGTAGGTTATTTACATCATTTAACAGGATGACATTCTGCTACATGAGAACCAAGATATCGTGGAGCTGCTGTTTATAATGAATAAAGTATGTATATTTTTTCTCATTTATTCAACGAATAAATATATACACTTTATAAACTATGTATATTAATGTCTGTGTGCCAAAACAAGCATCTTATTTTTTCAGGAAATTCTTTATTTATTTGTTTCCATATTTGTTTGTTTGTTTTTGTTTTTGTTTGCTTATTTATTTATTTATTTATTTATTTATTTATTTATTTATTTATTCATTTATGTATTTATTTATTAATATATTTATTTATTTATTCATTTATTCATTCATTTATTCATTCATGTATTTATTTATTTATATATTTATTTAATTATTTATTTATTTATTCATTTATTCATTTATTTATTCATTGTAATTTTTGTTTCTTTTTTCCTTTCTTCACCGAAAAATCACGCCCTTTATTCTCCTAAAACACAACACTCGGGACCTCATAATTCGGTCTCGCTATATGCATATTTTTCCCGGTAGTTGTTGTTAATGACATTTATAATAACTGTGGGTGTTTGAAATTTGATGATGTGCTGAAGGCATCACGCGTAATCCTGACCGAAATGATACCTGGCAGAGTCATGTGTTCGTGCCAAATAATACTGCAGCAGCCAGCCACACGGTATCACCACTTCATCAACCTAGATCTTAAGCTCATCAATGGTCCAACCCTAAATTAAATTACTAATTGAAAATATGTGCTACAACTAGGCACAGGTTTTGCCACGTGCACCTTAAATTCTTTGCTTGCCACGATTTGACATTTTGTTTCTTCAAGTAGTATTTCTTTGTGTCTGTCTACTCAGTTTTACTTTCAAATTCTTGTTCATGCCACGAATTTCATATCTGTACAATCTTCCTACTGTCATGCTTTTTATTCTGTAATTGTTTAAATTTTATCTACAATGCAAAGCGAGAAACTAACTTCCATAAGCACACAGCAAGGTTTGATGTGAAGCAAATCTGTTCTAGTGCATATTCAAATTGGAGTCGTCCAAATCTGCCCGCAAACAAAGTAAAGAGAAAACCAGTCAAATCGTGGATATGTCTTGTTAGTCAGGGATAGATTTATACTGCATATACACCCAAAATCACAAGTGTCATCGTAAAACTCTTTTTAAGTTTGACCACTTAGTTTTCTCCGATATATGAACACCGAAAACCCACATACTAAGTCAGGTATGTTTTGAAAATTACTCCATCTTGCCGCTCCCTCTCCCTATCTGTTTTGAAACGGAATCATTTAAGTTATATACGATGATATCAAAGACAACAAATGAAACGAAATGCAGTATTTGCCCAATGTCTTCCCAACAAGTATGCTACATGTATGCAAGTTTTTTTCTGCCCCTGGATTACCCACATTTTGCATGTTTAAATAACACTTTATTTCTTTAAACTGGATTACTCTTAAGACTTGTTTTGATCATCAGTGTCCAATGTCACCAAATTACGAGACCAAGGAATAAGACAAAAACAGACTGATGACGTTTGATTTGGGTAATGCCTGTCACAATTTGTGTCTTTCATGCAGTCTTTCTAATTTAGTTGCTTTTATGACACCATACTTCCTTCTTTCCACCATACTTCCTTCGATCTATCTATCTATCTATCTATCTATCTATCTATCTATCTATCTATCTATCTATCTATCTATCTATCTATCTATCTATCTATCTATCGATCTACCTATCTATCTGTCTTTTTATCTATCTGTCTATCTATTTATCTATCTATCTATTTATCTATCTATCTAGTATCTATCTATCTGTCTGTCTGTCTGTCTGTCTTTGTAGATCTAAGCTGACAGATTTATAAGACTTGAAATGATTTCAGGTATTCCCTGCGGTCGATGTCTCGATATTCGCCGGAAAACATCAGGCCAGATGTCCGAAATTTCTCATTAAAAAATTAACGCATTCAGCACATATAAACAAAGTGCAAATGGGCAACGAGCACCTCGCTGTTGCTCAGTAATAACTATTTAGCATTGGATGTAAATAAAAGACCCGCTAGTAACGGCGGTAAACCCCCTTAAATCAGCTGTTTTTTTTCGTTTCTCTCCCGTGTAGAACCGGCCGTCGATGTGATGACATTTGCCGGGAAGCAGCAGGCTGGAAGAGCGTTGTCCTCAAATCTGCCGTAACAAAGTAATTGAATAAAAAATATAAATGCTAATCTTTACTGTTTCGCTGCACGGATAATTAAATTAGGTGCATTTATCAAACCAACTTTTAAATCACCAAGGCGATGAATAAAGGACCAAGATCGGCCATTTTGAATATGTACATTTGTTATCATAAAGATTGTGGGGCGGAGGCTCGGAGATCACGCTTTGTGCTTAGATCTTGTGGGCATTCTCTCTCAGTATGAATGACTTGTATCTGCCCAGGATTTTTCAAGCGAGGAAAAGAATAAGAATAATTCCGTGAGTGGATTTGTTATTGAGTTTCGTTTCAAACTACCGTTCATCGGCGACAACACCAGGTTTAGATCAAAAATGGCAAAAAGGCTTCGCCCATTGTTTTCCTCTCGTATTATCTCGCTTACAAGATCATGGCACGAGATTTCAAACAGTTACTATACACTTTTATGATATGCACACGTTAACAAAGGAGCTTGTCTGCCTTCGCTATCAACTTAAAGGAAAGGTTTTAGAAAGCTTAAAATTGTGATGAAACTGTATAAAATAACTAAATATCACACCATTTCTTCGCGTGCGTTATGCCATATATGTCCAAAAATGAATGAATATACTACAAAGATAAATCCTAAATTTGTCCCATGACGCCCACTGCGTACCTGATGATGTGATCAGGCACTGCTTTTGACACTCAGACCTTCGAAGTCAGATGTTTAAGCGCGCCTGAAGTTTCGCATACATGTGGAATTAACTTAAAAATCACAATCTCTGCTCTTGTACTTACACAACAGACCGAGGAGCACAAGGATTTCTCTACACAATACAGACACATCCCTATACTATTAGATAACCTTTTGAGATAGCTTATGCCCTTGGGCAGCAAAGTGTAGTGAGTAGGAGGTGACTAGGTAACCAGGCTACCCAAATAGCATGCAACAATGGAGCATGAATTATGGCCTACGTATTCAAAATCGGCTACTGTCAAAGATGTCACCAATTAATTTTTAGACATCGAAAGTTTTTATCAAATTAGAAATATTTATGAAAGATTCATAAATACCTAAAATTTGAATTTTATATACATACATTTTTCAATTTCATACTTTAATCTTAGTCGAATTATATATATATATATATATATATATATATATATATATATATATATATACAAATGATCTTTGCATATCTAAAATTCATCTTTTTAGGGAAAAAATCTGAAGTATAATGTCTTTGAAACTTTTTTATTATAAATTCGAGTTTTAGACACTACAATTCTGATAAAAGATATCCACAATTCAGAATCATTGTTAAGCGTAAAATCGGCTTACCAGAGAAATTAACATTGGTTGCCCTTGTGAACTTTTCCTTTAGAAATCAGTTAGTTTGATGTGTTTGAAAGAATTTAAAAACTCGCCCGTGAAAAACCGCCACATGTATGTATGTATGTATGTATGTATGTATGTATGTATGTATGTATGTATGTATGTATGTATGAATGTATGTAAATATGTATGTATGTAGGTATGTATGTATGTATGTATGTAGGTATGTATGTATGTATACACTGCATATGTATGTATGTATGTATGTATGTATGTATGTATGTATGTATGTATGTATGTACATGCCGTAATCGTCGAATTTGGTTTCCATCCAGTTCTTCGCCAAAGGGTTTTCAATGTGCCGGAGTACAACTTTTAAGTTTTAAACACGTGACGGTAAAGTCGAATACCTTTCAAACAATATACAACAAAGTTTTTGGAGGTAAACTTCGTGTGCCGTTTAATGCAAGCCGATTGAATATATTTTACGTTCACCATTAGTTTTATGGTTGCGCCATTGACCCTTTCATGCACATTCTTACGGAATCTTTATTTTCTTGATGTGTTATTTGATCTTATTCACTTTCTTGTCAGTAAATTTAACTGTGTGCAGTCAATCATTGAAGTAGACCAAGCACACAAGTTTCATCCATTTATATCATATATCATAAAAAGAAGATTTTGTTATCTGTAGGTACATGTCAATCAGTTCCAAGATCTACTTGTGTAAGTGCACGCATGTAGATGCTTATATACTAACTGACAAATGTAGCAAACATTGACACTTGGTTGCATGCACAATCAATAAGTAAAATGGTTGATCTATGGATGCCAGTATAGAGGGGTCATGTTACAGGTATTGAAGAGTTTAAAGAAAGAAATCCAGCTAACATTTATAACTCGGTTTTCAAAATGGGTGAAACTAAAATACCAATATCAACAAGTGAGATATATACATATATATGGATACTAATTTTGTGAAAGTGGAATCAAACCGCTTTATGGTCATAGGTGCCATTCTAAAAAATGACGTTTACAAAACTTAGAGTTGAGTGACTTTATTGAGGAGATCCAATGTTAAACAGCACAACATTAAAATAAGGAACGTAACTGCGTACCGTACTCAATATCCCCTCGTGAAATTACAATATATGTAAAACCAAATGCCCTGGGAAACCTGAATGCTTCTGTACATTGATGTACTGAGTATTTTGTGCCGAATTGCTATATTATTGATGTATCTATGGGCACAATGACCATACATGTAAACATATACCTATTGGCATTTCGTCTCTAAAAGCACGCGTATAGTAGTATATAAGTATATCATCTGATAAAAATAATTATTTATAATTTGTCACATGGTCTATACGTATTAATATATATCCTTGAACGCAGTAAATATGAGTATTTAAGTTTGCTGTTCAGATCTATACGTCAATTTACGTCTTCACGGGAGCACCAGTCGCACATGCACCAGTATCACAGACCAAATTACAATCTCAATAACAACACATTTGCATCTCAATTTCCACAAAGGCAGCACAGCCTTACTGTTAGCACATAATATGAATACAGATCTTGCTGGATATCTCAACAATAATGCAGAGAACGTTATACATAATATAGCCATTAGCTTAGCGCACACGGCAGTCGTATGTGATAAACCTAGTCTAACAGGTTGTAGAATACAGAGACGGTATTGTGAAGATTAAACTGTGTAATGTTACACTAACTTTAGACGAAAAAACAGAAGTGTGTTGTTGGTGCAGTGTGTACGAGAAATGCCCTATAAACAGTGTAGTTTCCCACTGAGTGGTGTCGGAAATTCCATGGGGCAATTATGCAGAAGGAAGCATACTGGCCTTGTTGTCAATGCAAGGTTTCAGCATCACAAACATGCAAAGAACATCAATTTTTGTCCATGTACCCGTATATGCACTAAGAGAGGTCTGGTACAGTACTGTTGTAGTACACCATAATGCAACATAGCCGCAAAGCGTAAATGAGCTCTTTTGGGCATCAAGGGAATGCGTAATTTGGATCCGTAGCCAGCAGTCAAAACTATCGGGCTCAATGTACAATATCAGGACACTCACAGAATTGTACTAATACCCTCAATAATTTTGACAAGACACCAGTTGTACACAATCATATTATATCCAAACAATCAAGCCAATGTATCGGACATATTCATGACACCATACAGACGACACTAAATATATTGGCTTCGTCCGACACAATCGTATGGACCCTTTTTTCTCTTTTTTTTCTCTCTCTCTCTCTCTCTCTCTTTTTCTGCATGATTTAATTATTCTATATTAACAACGTACGATATCAAGGACTTGGGTAGCGGCAACTTGTACGGGAATGTTTGGTCAACCTTCCACTGCAGCGCTGTGCAGAGTGACAGCCGCGCCAGATCTTTCAGCGTTCTTGGCTTTCGGAAAGTGCTTCGCAGCTGCAGAGCAATACCCTCATTGTGTGCACTGTCCTCAAACTCATTTTCCAAAACTCCGCATATAAGTGCGATCAGACTGGTTACATTGCTCTGGTTAAGAGTGTGATGAAAGATCTTCAGGATTTGGCAAACGGCTCGTCTACGTTCTGGATACCACCAGTGAACATGGAACCCTCTGGCCAGGTAATAAGCGATAGAATACTTTGTGGGAGGGCGAATATTTCCACCCCCAAGCGGTTGCTCTGAGAATTGGATTGAGTTTGGATCTCCGCCAAAGCAAATGACAGTACGGATAAGTTCGTTGAGACACTCTATAAACTTTTCATCGAGATCAGGAATGTTGATATTAAAGATTATGATAAATTGCTTCAAGTTCTTGGCCAAAACTGTCTTTGCATCTAAGCCTCCCATAAGAAGAGTGCGCAGTATGTCTTTTATAAAGACCAAGAGGAAATGTACCTTTTCTTTATCATCAGGAATATGAAAAAACCACCTGCTTAGAGAACTGAGCAATGGTGACAGGGCATTGTCACCAACCATATTGACAACGTTGGGATCTGCCCCATACTTTATGAGCACCCCTATACATGTTTTGATGTCCTCTGCAGCAACGTACACAAGTGTGGGATTCATGTTGCCTATTATACGTATGAGGTAGTAAAGGGGAGTTAAAAGGTTTGGCGGCGACATGGCGTTGACATCTGCCCCGTTTTCAAGCAACACTTCCATCAGTGTTGACACCTTTCCAAGAATTGTGTTCAGATACCAACTGCCTATTCTTGGCCTCACTCTGGAGTACAACAGTGGGCGGCCACCATGATGGCTGAGCAGAGCATGGAGAGCATTCTGGCCTTTCTTGTTGGTATGGTTTGGGTTACAGCCATTCTTCAACAACAGCTTGATACATTCCACCACTTGCCCTGTGGAAAGGTCTCTCTCAGATGCCGCTGCCTCACCCGTGAAGAATTTGAGCAAGGTGTGTAGGGAATTGTTGCCATTGTCATCAACGACGCTCACCAAGTCCGGCGGACCTTTCTCCAGGATTACTTTAGTCAGTCGCAAAAAGTTGACGGTGTCCTTGCTGCTGTACAATTGATGTAACACGGTTTCATTGTTAACCTTCAATGTTTCTGGTGCGAATACTGCGTCACTCTCCAGGAGTATGATGCCACATTCCTGTTCCGTCCGTCCTCGCATGGTGTACTGCAGGGGAGTGTACTTGCGCTTGTCCCGAACATTGACCTGATCCGGAAAGAGACCAACCAGAAGTCGAATGCACTGTCTGGCTTTACACTGACATGCCTCGTGCAAGATGAAATCAGTCTTGATCAGCTTGCGCGAGTTCTTGTGATTTAACAACAACTTGAGAACTTCTACTTGATCACTTTGGAGGGCATGTTTGTAGGGCAGTGCCGGTGGTCGTATGTGATGACATCTGAACTTTGGTGGTTTGCCATCACAGCTTGGTCGCATATGATGCGGTACGCCATAACACACGCTGCGAGGTACGTCCACACGAGACCCAAAATCTAACAGCATTTCAACGATGGGGACAAGTCCAATTTTACAAGCCAAGTGTAAAGGTGGGCTGCAAGCCCCAGCATTCACGTCCACTCCTTTGGTGAGCAAAAGGTCAACTATGGATGGCTGGTCAAGCAGAATGGCCCTCTGTAACAGAGTCCATCCATGGTTGTCTAACATGTAAGATAGATTTTCTGTTGCAGGTGATCGCCTCAACAAATGATGTGCCTCTTCTACATCTGGCCTCTTTATACCCTCCATGCGCAGGATATCAAAGACTCTTAGCACTGTGTTTCTTGTCATATCGGAGACACGATATGTTCTGTTGGGAAATGTGGGGAAGTCCAGAAAGAATCTGCGCGCTCTGTAGAGACGACTGTTAATGTTTCCCTGTTGGCTTGACCTGCGGGCGGGGGTCGCCGGCTGCGCCTGACTTTGACAGTTACACAGCATGGTTGGCCGTTTCTGCAACACAGAATAAAATCAGGAAATATGAAACATTTATTGTGCATTTTTCCTAAGTAAATTAGCGTGTTTGGGGCCATCTTACTTTATGCATTTTCTAGTAACTATAGCAAAACACGAGGGGGCAATCTATCAATCTCGTTCAATACAAAGAATTTGTCCTTAAAAAAATTCAGCACATGTATTCTACTTTGAAACTTTGAACTCAACAGATTCAATCCTTCTATATTCATATTGATATCCAAAGGCTACAGTTTGACCAAAGTAGAGTCATTCAATACCATAAAGCAAACATCTATAATTTACAGACAACAGCTTTTCGAAGAAGTGACTTGTAATGAATTTAATATCACTTTTACACTTCATGAATAGGGATAGTGTACATTATACCAATAGGCAATAAGTGATTAGGGCTCTAACATGAATTCGACGATATGTGCTTCAAACTACCCATGCCACATTTGTTTACTGTAAGGTGTACGGATCCCACCGCTTTGAATACATTGAAATGAGAGAAAATCAACATTGTCGTTTGTTTACTATTGTCAAACTTAATGACCATAAAATCAGAAATAAACTTCATGTAAGTTGATATTGTTCCATATTTGACAAGAAACGGTCTATCAAAGGCATCATCAGAAGATGTGTAATTTATATCTGACATGTTTTTTTTTCAGCACGGCATGGCCAAGAGTTCAGCAGGATTGCGTGGCGTTTTAGATTCAGTGGGCGGACACGACACCTGCACTCTCCTTGCTATGATCGCCTGCCTTTTTCACATGATTGTCTCTCCTTTACATTGTAGCACATTTCACATTCCCTGGGGAATTTTAGTCAATCATAAGATCAAAAATATATGTTGTAATATGAGTTTTTGGTCTTGTCTGCACTGAGCAACTTTTTAAACAAAACGGGATGCATAGGTATTTTGCCGAGTATCCCGTATTCTATTTTATACGCTTTTATGAAGAAACTAACAAATAAATAATCACACGAATAAGTTGCTTGACAACGAAGTTAATTCTCAAACAGTAAAAAAGGCTCGTCTAGATATATTTTGGATTCTCGTCCAGATAAATTGTGGATCAATGAACAGTTTGAAATACCTGAATGACTCTTGGCAAATCATGTGGCTTTGTCTAGTGACACTCCACTTATGAGCACTAATAATACGTTTATTCATTATTAACACTTTAAATTAGTGATAGATCGGGACCCTAGAAGCCTTATGGCCTTCATTTTACACGATTATTTGAAATACCTGAATGACTCTTGGCAAATCATGTTGCTTTGTCTAATGACACTCCACTTATGAGCACTAATAATACGTTTATTCATTATTAACACTTTAAATTAGTGATAGATCGGGACCCTAGAAACCTTATGGCCTTCATTTTACACGATTATTCTATTCTATTCTATTATATTCTATTCTATTCTATTCTAAGGGGACAACAAACATAATCACCTATCCCATACCCTAGAGGTATTGCCGAATACCACAAGTACTCCCTTAAGTAGTCAGCACATATAACTCTATGGGTGTTTCTCGTACGAAAGTACACATTTGACAGCGTAACTTTACAAAGCCATCTACTGACGAGCCCTTTCTTATTACATTTGGTCTGGCCAAACGTTGGGCCGGGGTATAGGGGCACCTATGGACAGCACTTCTTAAACTCCTATGCTTTGACTGTTCTCAGAGCACAAGGACGGCGTTACATGGAACCTAGAATGACATTTTTTGTTTCGCCTTTTTTTTCTTTTTTTTTGGGGGGGGAGGGCTTCTTTTTGTACAAACGGACATCACGGCAACATTTCCTCTTTGCGGCTTTACCCATGGGGCTGGAATACTGTACACAACTACTCACTCTGCAGGGCTTACTGTGCAGATGAACATGCTAGTTTTGCTGCTACAACGTTGTGAAAGCTTGTTTATCACAAAAAAGGAATTCTCTATGTAAACTTATTTATGTAACTTCATCATTTTTCGGCAAAAGTACCACCTGAGATAGCTCTGTCTGGAAATATAATTTCCGTTTTCAATTTCATTCATAAATATTAATAAGCACAGTATCATGACAGTGAATATTTATCAGTAACATATGGAACACAGCAAATATCTAATAACACCATGAAGTTGTAGTCAAACCTACATCTGAATGAAAATAAGAGAACTTGCATTAAAATGAATGGGTCTCTTTTGAATTATTAAGGACGGTGTGATGGCTGCAGGTAAATTGTTTATTCGCCAAATCTTCGTGTTGCCGTGGAGATTCTAACGCTGCATTGACATAAGATTTACTATATGACATTTGTATATCATTGCACAAAGCCACAGATATGTCAGCAAGGCATTATTAAAATCGACATTCTACATGTGTGAGCATGCTTTTCGAAGTATTACAGTGACTTCATACATAAGTATCAAAACCATAGTCATTTGAAGATACCCTTCAAGGATAATGACTCAAGAATATGGGATTAAATATAATACAGACGACACAGTACCACCAACGTCAACATGCACCCTTCTATACTCCACACGTATTGTTTTATGTTGTTGTCCCACTTTATCCTGGGAATCATTGTACCATTTACACTGCTACAACATCCAGTCGTCTTCAAACCCAACTGATATTGTGGAATTTTAGTTAGCCCACAAGTTAGATAACCTACCAAATTCCTTGCAAATGTATTCAACCAATAGCATCGTGGTGACCTTTTCACTTTAATTATAATAGTAACATAAATTTGGCGGTGATTCGGCCATCTGGAGTTGATGAACTATGGTCAGGGAGTCCCATGTTCACCTTAAATATTCATGCATTAAACCCATGCATTGGGATACACTTCATAAAATTTTAAATTTGATTATATGCTTTTGTCAGAAAAAGATAATATTAACATCGCATAAAGTATCGAAAAATATTTTCTCGGTAATTATCCTCGATAGGGTCACGTGTCATTAAGGCCTATATGATGACTTCCGTCTGTAAAATTACGGTAGCAAATGTAGGTTGGTTCTAATTTTGTTCCCATTTTAATCCTTTTCTAATCAAATGTCCCCACAGCACATGACTACAAATTAGTGGCTGCTGCAATGCCTTTGCTTACATGAAACAATAGTGAAAATATTTTCTGTGGTGACTGCAGGTACCATGAAAGCATGATCCTGGCCAACAACGTTCCTTCCTATGGGTTGCTTGCGCTCAACAAGCAGCAAAAACATGCAGCTGACGCAATTGTATTCTGATCAAGAAACCGTTAAATAAACTTAATACACTGCACGCTGCCTGCTCCTCTGTGGGCATATTGGTCAGTCATATGGCTTTTTGTAATAAACTGCGAATGACTACCTTATTATGGCCATAAGTGATAATTACATACAATCTGGATGCAAAGGTTGAAATATCCATATGCAATTTGGTAAGGTTTCTGACATGGTGAATGTGTGAATGTTAAATTATTATGTTTGCATTGATTTTTTGTTTGCTGTGAGCTGTAATGCTGACAATTTTGTTTGCCTTGATTTCTTGTTTCCTGTGAATGCTGATAATTGCTTTCCAAAATACAGTTTTTATACAGGAGTTTCAAAAAATTTTAAAAAAATAAAAACTAAACTGCTATATCTGTATTGAAAATAAAAACTAAAACGACCAATTATATCGGATTCCATATATTGACAAGTATCAAAAGAAGCCTGTTTGTATGTTTCAATCTGGCCTTTAACTTGTACCAATAACATAAACATGGTCTTGCATGGATGCATTCATCAAAACGCAGACAAACATTTTATTTGTTATTAGCAGGATGTTGAAAGCAGACTCTCGGTCATTGACATTACAGTCTGAAGGACCAGATCTGACGCGTACAATTTTCTGCTTTCAGCACTGTGACAAGTGTATACACTTCCTCTTGCTGAAACGAGACCATGCACATTGAAACTAGTTCATTTGTACATACTCTTGATTTTTTGTTTTTCTTTCTCTTTTTAAGTGTGTACATAGGATACGTCTGATCACATAGTCTAGCAAGACATGCTAAATGCTGTCTATGCCCAGATACTGCGCAACACTCAACGTGGTTGTCTTGGTAACGGAGGACAAGTTTCCCTCTGTGTTTTCTTGCATTATAACTCAGGGAAAACATGGCATCACTGCTGAAAGTTCAAGACGGTACAGTCACAGGTTGTGGCACACTCTGTAAAATACGACCGTCATAGTCCCATCAATGATTCCAATGACGATTTGCGGATGAAAGATGCAACTCCAGTGATGGACCCACCATTATCCCATACAATGCTACATATGTGATCTAGATTGCATCTGTCCTCCCTATTATGCCACAACTCATGTGCTGATAGAGACCCACAAAAAGGGGGGAAACAAGAAACTCTTTATACAAGTTTCATCCAAATTTTTGAGAAATAATCTGCAAATAATAAAATACAAATAGTAGACAACATGTAGACATTCGCGTGAAAAAGCGTCATTAGGGTGGAATGTGTTAAAAAACAAAATGGTTTTTCGTATGGATCCCCAACGAATGTCATTTTATAATTCATCTTAGGAAAGCTTTTCGCCGTAATGCAATTTGATATAGTTAGTGAAGGTTTCTACCAAAAACAATACGATCAAGTAAAGTTAAATTATGGGAAAACTTCCAAATATAGCATGTATGGCCTTATAATTTTTTCATTGTTTTCAAACCAAAAATGAATAGAAAAATTTGGGACCGTAGATGTATGTGTATCAGTCTTTAAGATTGATTGTTATATGCTCATCGCGATACTTGCTATGTGTATACATACATACATACATACATACATACATACATACATACACACATACATATATACATACATACATACATACATAAATACATACATACATACATACATACATACATACATACATACATACCAGATAGCCACATATTACATTTATAAGGAAATGCGTTGTATCAGCATTTACCACGGTTTATTCCAGGTGGGCTAAATAACGTGAAGCCATGCATTACCAAGGTGCCATCCCCTGTAGTTCACTCGGTTGACTATGCCCAACTGGAAGGAGGCCAGCAGCCATCCCTACCGACAGCTACATTACACGACATACCCAACCCACCCGTATGTACACCCAAAGAATATATTTAAAAAATAAGCGTATAGTTCAGTTTTTCAAGCCACAAACTAGCTGGTACCTTACTGATATGCAGTGACCATATCGTAGACAATTATATCACTTCTGGCGCAAATCCAGCGTACCGCTGCGTTTGTAGGACTGGTATTACATTTAATTGCTAGTGCAAGGTTCTACGAATTGAATGTTCATATTGTGGAATCTTTTTGGACGCATGGCATACGGTAGTTCATGTGAAGACGTTAAAATGGTGCACTGGAAGACAACAACTAATTTTTTGTTGATAATCATCTAAAGCTGCTCTGGATTAGCTCATATGTCAATTTAATGAACGAAAAATGAGTGGAAGTGTTTTGACTTGTGTGTCATCTTCCATTTGCAATTAAACTATGTCATAAAGGTGTCATTATCGTCTGTCTTCTAAAAATAATGTTGCAATTAGCGTTGCTCAAAAATTATGCGTCATTTGCTGAAGATAGGCAAGCAAAATGTGCCAAAAAATCTAATCTTCTGTGTACAGGTAAAACAGTATTTGCGAGTCACACACGGTTATTTTCACTATTCTAACCGGCCTGCCAGTATCTTTCAATGGCACGGAGAGTCGTAATCACAAATATACTGCGCTTTTGGATTCTGTGCGCACTTCCATTAGCGGCGCCGTGACTCCAATAATTTTGGGTAAATTATGCCTAACGAGGCAACACGCGCGTTAAACGAAGTATATGTGTAAATATTTATCTATTGATATTCTGTCGGTGCTCTGTATGTAATGTGACACACGCAGCGGTAGAGTATTTCTTTTTAGAACTGACTATAGCAGAGAGCAAAATTTAACTATGGGCGGTCGAGCGAGTAAAGGAGCTCACCTTGACCTTGGCAGCTGGCTCACAGTGTCCCTTCTCAGTATGCAGGCCTCTCCCACATCGGCACCTGCTCTGATAGGCGAATGAGCGGCTAACCTGCTTCTGTCAGATCCTCACATTTGTACCTAAGACACTCCGTGCCTTATCCCGTTTCCCCACGGATTCAACTAGCTCTTCCAAAGCAGCAGATCCAAGAATTATCTTGGATCTATGTGCTTGTCCGCTTCTTTGAGATGGTTCTTTTCCCGTAGTCACTGCCAATGGCCCCTTGCATCAAAGATGAAGCGCTACTGCTAAATTATCGATTGTATGGAGACGCAGCGCATATGGATCGGTGCTTTAGCATACCACACACGCACAGCACTGGCTTCCTAGGGGTGGCTTCACAGCTATGCAGCGTATCGTACAGTCCACACATTGGTGCGTGTTAGTTGCCCGTTATAATGATAGCGCTAATGATGCGTCACAGTGAAAGTGACTTCCCTGGGGACTTTGATCGGAAAAGGCCGGGTCAGCAACGCTTGAGCAACGCTATCGCTAACCTGAAGAACTGTACGTGCTTACTGCTGAAAATTTATGTGACCCTCGCTTGCTTGTTTGATTTATTCTTTCGCATAATCTTTCCATTAACCTCCTTAAATTTAGATTACCTGATGTCTCTGTAAAGGGCCATAACTTCCTCGACATCTTCGTTTCGCAAGCTTTGTAAGTTGGTCTTTTAATCAAAGAAAGTTTTTTTAATTATTCCATACCAGTTGAAAAATCTAGCCTTGATAGAACTTCTCCCATGAATAAAAAACAGAATCTGTTGCAATGATGACGGGTGCTAAAAAGTGTCCACTGAATAGATTGACTGAAACACAGGGTCACAAAAACATTGCACGTTCATATATATATATATATATATATATATATATATATATATATATATATATATATATATATATATATATATATATATATATATATATATATATATATATGTACATACATACTTACATACATTTAATAAAGTAGCAAATATACATTGTAAGAAGCAGGTTTCAGGACAATGATGGACGGTATGCGTGGGCGGTCAGCTGAGTGCTTGTGGTGCGAACAGCTGGCATTACATACACAGAGAGAAATACCTTTGGTGCCTAAAGATGGAACTGCTTTCGCCAGGTGATTTCAGCGCACCTGGGATAAGCTTATGCTTTTACAATACATTGTATTCAGTAATGTAACTTGAAATAACTTAGCAAGACAATGCACACAGTTTTGCAAACTTCTTGGGGCTTTGTTTAACAAGTTGAACTGACAACAAAATATATAGCACCTTAACCTCAAAAGTTGGCAGATAATGTCGATTCAAGTTTACCCTGAATGAAATATACGGTGGATATACATTATTTTTCAGAAACGTCATTTGAGCAACATGATTTTTTACTATAATTCCTACAGTGAACCAGATGCAACAAATAAACCGAATATGAATGGTCATTAGGGCACTGAACTGAGAGATAATTATTGCAATATTGCCAACGGTTTGTTTGGGCGAAATCGTCACTCTGTTTCGCGATTTTTGTTTCAAAGTGGTGTTCAATAGCAGTATATAATACATACGAATTCGTATTGGTCAGGACAAATACAATTGCTTTGCTTACGCAGACGACGTGATCTTATTCTCGACCTCTATAATCGGCCTTCAACAATTAATTAATGTATCCACCTCGTATGCATCCCTATGGAGATTTGTATTTGGAATTGAAAAAACAAAAATATTGTGCACAGGTAATCAACGCTGGCAAAAACAACCAGTTTGGTACTTAGGAGACCCATCTTCTGAAATAACTACCGTTGCTGAACTTAATCTGTTAGGTCTTACATATGATTCCTTACTCACTTTTAATACTCACGTACAAAACAAAGCTAAGGCTGCTAGGCTGGTTGGAGCTACCCGGGCCTCTCGTGTGATGCCAAGGTGCACTTGTGGAAATCAATTGGAGTGCCAGCTTTATCATTCGGTTTTGATTGTGTCACAGTGTCAAACTTAAACATACGCGAATTAGAGTCAGCCCCAAGGAACCTTTGTAAAACATGCTTTTGGGTCTAAGTAAAAGATCACATCATACGAAGTTGTTACTAGCTCTTAAGATTCAACCGATCTCCCAGATTATTAAACTTGACACTATTTCTCTTACTTTTCGAATCTGTTCTGTCCCCTCACCTGCGAGAAGACTTTATTTATATGAATTATCTCAGTTTCTCGCAGAAGGGACCACAAGATCTGGCACCTTAGTTGATAGACTAATAAATTATGGAGTCTCCCCTATTTCCCTGCTGTTCTCCGATAGAACAACAGGGAGAGCGTGCCGTGGTGGACGGACAGCCCGGTCCTCCGCTAAACCCGTTGACGGAGGACGGGGTTGTTGACTCCTTGGCCGCACTGCTGTCCCTCCCCAAACTACAATCGGCCCAATTCACGGGGACGTAATTTAGTAAAATTGCTTACTAGGTATGGATCCTGTTTCGCACTTTAAGATATCGTTGATGACAATATTATACTGCTTCTGTTTTGCGCGTCCGTGTCTCTTCTCCCAGGAGGGATGCGGCACTATCCTTATCCCACCTGGGCGAAGCACCGGGAACTGCAAGTTTTAACGCACTTATTTCTCGTGATTATCATCCAAACTCCTATGTTATTTCATCCAAATGTGTCTGGGTGAAACCTTATAAAAATGCCCCATCATTTTAACATGAACATATATTTTGCTCTTTTAGTCTTTGTATGTGTGTGTATAGCCAAACACAAAGTGTAAAGCAATTGTGCTTGTGCATATTGCTTTCATAAATCTTATTGTGGTGTATATGTGTATGTATTTTTGATGTATAAACCTTTCCCCGAGTTCGGGGGTTCAATAAAGAATAATAATAATAATAATAATAATAATAATATAATAATAATAATAATAATAATATTAATAATAATAATAATAATAATAATAATAATAATATATAATCAATATGCAAGGATTTGGATATACATCAAAGATAACCAAACCCATTTTGTTCCGTATTTCTTCCATTCTGGTACCTTTTTTTTTGCATTACATGCAAATTGAGTTCAAGATCAATATTTTTTGTGGACAAAATGGGTTGTCTGGCTAAAGGAAAAACATTCCATTTTCTGAATTCGAGTATTCATCACCTTCAAATAACAATGATATGACAGACCAAAATGATTGTATATCATTTGGTTAAAGTATTGGAGAAATAGATTTAGTTAAAAAAAAAAACAGAAAATATGTTATGGTCAATTATTTTATGTGACCGGATGAGTCCACCTATCTAAAGCAATACTCTGAGCAATTCTGTGTGAATAGCGTTGTTGAAAACTAGCTGCATAACTTCAATGATAACGTGAGTACTGCTTTCACAGACATGGACAAAATTTCCATCACCATATCAAAGTCATGATATCATATATCATGATATGTTGAAGAAAATACTGCTAAGTATGGGGTGAGGAACAACGAGTTAACACTCTATAGACCCTAATAAACAGTAAAAACAAAAATACAGAATACAATAAAAAAAAAGAAAAAATGTAGTCCTTAACACGTATATGTAATCAGGTGTTTTGTTTGCAAATCTTGTCATGAGGTTCGTGCCATTCGACCCAGAGTGTCCATATTAATAAAAGAGCACAGTCGTGTGCATCGCCAGCTTAATCGTGAAAGTACTTTCATTTGTCTCGTGGGCTCAGTGTCTTTTCACCTGTGGAGGACATGAAGGTTGTATTTGCCTTCGAAAACGTGTATCGGTGAAAACATTCTACACTCCCATGCCATTAGTTTCATCTGACAAGCATCCTACCTTTTCTAATTGTGCTGACCTGTACTTCTTTCCGTAAACAACGGCCCAATCAAATAAGATTCTTTGTTTCACCAAACTTTCACCACCACTCACATCAGCAC